>CM035808.1:69708828-69790903 GCA_020466095.1 Chlorops oryzae | reverse complement strand
AAGAAAACAGAAATATAATTCTTGTCATAAAAAAAAAAATAAAAATAATTCAGCTTAAGACTACGTGCATTTATATATATATATACATATATACATACATCTATAACAATAATTTCAAAAAAGAAAATAAATTCATTTATAATTACTAGTGCTAAAAAAATTAAAATAAAAAATTTTTCATTTTTCTTTACAGCCGAACTCCCGTGGTCTTCTAGAGTCGATGCGGCCGATCGAAGTCAACTTTGGGATTCCTCTGCCGCCTTCTTTTTGCTGCCTTTTGTCCGGTGCCTTTGTCGCTGGCTTGTACGCCGGAAGATGGAGGTAGGTCGCCAATTCTTTTTGGGAAAACTCGAGTATTTCCTGACCGATTGATCACAATCTGATAGCACCTCCCGTTCACGGTTTTTGTAAACTTGACCTGTCTTCCTCTCTTCCAGGTCGCCTGAGCGCCCCGAACAATTTCCCGGAGGATTACAGGGATGCCATCTCCTTCATTGGAATCAGGTACCGTAAATTCCCGGTCATACATATTTAATGGTGTTTTATTGTAGATCGGGGCGTCATTGGTTAAACCCCGACCCCCCCCCCCCCCCCCCAGTCGTCAATATACAGATCATAGCCATCCAGGCTAAGGGTGTCATCGTCGTCTATTATATTTGCACCCTCCCCGTGCCCTGGACTACTAGATGGTGTCTTTGGTTTCACTTCCTCTTTTGTGCACTGATTGAATATTGCCTCGGCAGGCCAGTGGTATCCACTAGCCTGTCGTCGGCTCGAAGTGGTAATGGCGTTCGTTTGCAAATTGTAACTCGTTTTGACTTCGGGTCGCACTTTGGCACCATGTCTGCTGGCAACGGCATGGACAGGGGTTGGAGGGCCGCCACTAGGTTCATACCTTCCTTAATGCGGTCATTGATTTCCCTTAGTCTGGATTCATCGGCTGGGTTCATAGTGGTGTTCTGTGTGTGCGGGTTCTTGTCGTTCTGTAAGCAGTGGTTAGCAACAAAAGAAAAGAAGACAAAAACAAAAAAAAAAAGGAAGCAAAAACAAAAAAAAAACAAAAATAAAATAAAATGTTTCATGTTGTCTTGGGTGTATGTGTAGTTAGTTAGTGTTTATTTTGTGTGAGCTTGTTTTTATGTTTTGAATGAAAGATTGTTTAATGATAAAAAAAATTATTTATTTATTTATTCATAAATAATTATTATTTTTCTTTCCCTCTTGTTCCCCTTCTCCCCTTTCCTTCCTGAACAAAAGTGAATGTGAACAAAATTGTTAAAAAAAAAAAAATATATATATATAATATCAGCAAAAAAAAAAAAAAAAAAATTTTAAATAAAAATTCTTCTTTTCTTCTCTCCTTAGGATGGCACCACCTCCCACTGGACAAACACGATGAAGTTTTCTCGGCTACCCATACATAATTGTGAGTCTATATGAATATTTTATTTTATTTTAATCTTTCCATACTTTTTCTCTCCTTTTTCAGGACTGCCACGTAACACGTATCAAAGCTAATATCACGGTCTATCAAATGATTCCTTTTTCATGAAGATAGAGCTTGTAGTTTTTACGGTACGAGCTTCCCAATTGTAAAAAATGAGAATTTTTTAAATTTTTCTTCAATTTTTTGAGCTTTTTTGACCTTTTATGGCATGAAAAAATTTTTTTTTTATATTCTTTTTGCATGGTTTTAAAGGTGCTTCTTTATACTAAGTCCCGAAGCCAATTTTTTTTATTTCCGATTTAGAATGTGGAGGATATGGTACGAATTGTGAAAAAAATTAAGCTCTAATTTTTAAAGTACAAAAAACAACTCCCAAGATTTTTAACTCAATTTATCAAGTAGTTTACTTTCCCTTTTATACTTTACAAAAAGTTTTGACTAAAAAGCCAGCCCTTGTATAAATGAATTTGTCAAAACGAAAATGTCTGAATGATCCAAATTGATTTTGCTATGTTTGTGGTGAATACACCGTACAAAAATTTATAACAGATTATGAAATTAAATTGTCATTTATGTAGCATTAATATTTACAGTGCAATAACAACATTGACATTTATATGGCCATTTCATATATTTATGGCCATGTCCGCCCATAGGTGGAAGGTGCAAAAGCGGTTAAGCTCGTATAGTTTTCAAATTATATTAAAATCTTTTCGATATTTTTTTGCCTAATACATTTACGAGAGAGATAACAGAAAACATTTGCATGCTATTTTTCTCTCGTGCGAAAGTATATATCGCACCCGGTCTACTAAAGTGGCACAACTCAAAATTTGCCATTTTTCAGAAAACGCGAAAAACAAAATTCGTCGCAGTGTCGATCAAAGCAGGAAAAAAGACATTACGGCTTTTTTTCGGCCTTTTATAACGAGAAAAATGGAATGGAATTTTTCCTGTAGGTATACGGATGACTTGGGAACAAGATTCATAGCATAACTCGAATTTCTGAAATTTGGAGTTGTGTCAGTTTTGTTGTCACGGTGCGATATGTATCTTTCCACAAGGGATGGCTCTTAAATCAACATTTTTTGTAAAGTATAAATGGGAAAGTAAATACTTGATCAATTGAGTTGAAAATCTTGAGAGTTGTTTTTTGTACTCTAAAAATTAGAGCTTAATTTTTTTCACATTTCGTACCATATCCTCCACATTTTAAATACGAAATCAAAAAATTTTGGCTTCGGGACTTAGTATAAAGAAACATCTTTCAAATCATGCAAAAAGAATATTTAAAAAAAAAATTGTCATGCCATCAAAGGTCAAAAAAGCTCCAAAAATCTAAGTAATATTAAGAAAACTTCTCATTTTTTACAATTTGGAAGCTCGTACCGTATAAACTACAAGCTCTATCTTCATGAAAAAGGTGTCATTTGATAGACCGTGATATTAGCTTTGATACGATATCAACCATGATTTGTTAAAAAAGCAGTAATGTATATATTTTTCCTTAAAAGCCAAACAACTTAAGACCTCACAAAAAATTGATGGTAGCTCCAAAACTACACCTAGGAAAAAATTAAAAGAAATTATTTTGATATTACCAATACCACCCTTATCCGTAATAATGAACGAAATTGCGGCACCAAAACCACTGTTGGCCTGTGTAATAAATTGTTACCGTGTCAGTAGTCACAATCAAGCCCTGAAAGAAGTGTTTTAATTCCTTGGAAACCTACTGAAGATGTATGAAGTCGCATTCAAATAGATTTTGCAGGACCTATTGCAGGTTACTTTCTTTTGATAATCATTGACTCTCACACTTAATGGGTAGAAGCTTTCAAAACAAAAGATATGACGTCAAATGTCGCTATATCCAAATTGCGTGAAATTTTTTGTACATTTGGCATTTTTAAGACATTAGTGAGCGAAAATGGAATTTTCGGTGAATTTCAAGATTACTAGCGTCACGTTTTAACTGCGCCGGGACATCCAGCAACGAATAGACAAGCTGAAAATTTTGTCAAAACAATAAAAAAAAATCACTCTTTGCAAATTTAAGAGACAATAAACGCTAACTTCGATGTTATTCTTAATAGATTTTTGATGGATTACAGAAACACAGTCCCTTGTTCCACTAAAGAATCTCCTGCAATTCTTTTTGAACAGATCAATTGGAACTAGATTCGATCTGATAAAGTCGCCCTTCAAAATCATAGAAGAAAAAGATCTATGGAATTTAAAGTAGGTGAGAATGTTTTTATCAGAGACTATTCGAATTCTTATAACCCAAAATGGTCAGAAGCAGTATTGAAAGAAGGAGTAGGTGCCCTTTGTTATCGTTGCGTATTATATTCACAACAGTCAGGATATGAGAATTTGTTATTTTAACTAGGATGCTGGATGATATTGCCGAATGTCAAAAGTTGAATTATGGAACAGAGGCGTCAATGAGTTCTTCAGATGAAAACCTACCAACAAACTTATCTGCAAATGAATTGAACGAAAACGAAAATCGTCGTAATGAAAATGAATCTGATGCAAATGAATTGAATACAAAATAATGAATATTAATGTAATTTAAATGAAAAAAATAAAACTGATGAAAACAATGTTGAAGAATTAAGCAATGCAAGAGCCTTGAGACCAAGAAAAAGAAATTAAAAGTTAATATTCAATCACATTATAAAATAAGAACAAAACTTACATGAATAAACTAATTTAATATTAAGGAAAGAGAGAATGGAGTAATTTCTTCTTCTTCTTGCGTGTTTAACTATCCCGGTCTATCCCGGGGTCCGCAAAACGCGACCAGTTCCTCCATTTAATTCTGTCGGTGGCATCATCCGAGGTAAGTCCTACAGCCTCTAGGTCCCATTTTATTGTGTCCATCTAGCGCTGTCTCGGACGCCCCCGTTTTCTGCAACCTTGAATTTCCAGTGTGTAGCCTTTCTTTCCCAAAGTCTCCTCATTTGCTCTCCTAACGTGACCATACCAGCGTAGCCTTGCTCCTCGCATTTTCCCAAAAATTGGCGCAACTCCATAGCGTCTACGGATGTCTACGTTTGGAACATGATCAAGACGAGTGAAACCGGATATCCAGCGAAGCATCTTTTTTTCCATAACACTAACCTTTCTATCTGCTACTTTCGTTGCTGGTAGACATTCGGTACTATAAAGAGCGACTGGCCTGATAACTGTGCGGTAAATTTTGGATTTTAAGCGGTCGCTTATCTTTTTATCGCACATAACACCAGTTGTTGAACGCCACTTAAGCCAAGCGGCGTTAACTCTCTCAGTAACTTCGCGAGTGATCGTCCCGTCAGCAGAAAGTGTTGACCCAAGATATTTGATTTTTTCCGTCCTTGGTAGGTCACTGTTATTTAATTTGATGGTCCCTGCTTCGCAATTGTCTGTTGTCATGTATTCAAAGAATGGAAACATCAAAAATATATATTTCCTCAATACCACTAATTTTTTACTATTAGTGTGTATATTTCTCAGGAGGTTTTGAAATTCTTCACTTATAAGGTGTAAGAAATTTGAAACTCCTTAGCACCCCAAAGGCGCTGATGAGTCACGAGTGGCGAAGTGACGAAACATGGCCATGTCCGCCCACAGGCGGGAGGTGCACTGCGGTTAAGCTCGAATAATTTTCAATAATATGAAAAATATATATGAAATATATTTGCTATCAAAAATATGTATCTATATTATACTTCAGAAGATAATTACGGTATTTCATCAACTTGAGGATAGAAATATTGTGTACATCATGACTTAACTCTTATTGATTACTTTTAAAAATATGCACAGCACTACCGTAAGACTAAAATGGGGCGTCCCAGGATGCCCGCACCTGTTCTTCCGTCATCAAGGTTTCATCCATCTGTATACCAGATTTGTGAACCCTTTTCGATTTGGAGCAGGACTTTGGTGAATTCCTCGCGTTCAACGATGTTTATCCCGAACCTGCAAGTAAAACACAGTTTTCTTCGTTTGCTATCTGGTATCTTCATAATTGGATCATCGGATACCGTTTACAGTAACCAGAGGTGCCATTCAAGATCTCCGCTTTTTGGGTTTCTGACATTGTGCAACCGAAGTGCACTAGCACATGGCTTTTAAAGATTTCAATGTTGATTAATGGGATGCCAGTAACGACACCAAATGCATCCGTGTAACAAGTTCTTATTGCCCTTGTGGTGGATATGGTTTCATCAAAAAACGAGATACCGAAATGCTGAATCTCCAACAGACTGGAACGTCTACAGTGCCTAGTGTTTCATTTTTCCGGCAAAATATAAAGCTCCCTTCGTGGAACCTCTACACCGTTACGCGATCATATATAAGAGAGTCGTTATTACGCCCGGCAGATCCAATACAAATGTTTGTTAACTTTAATATAACAATAATTATAAAATTGCTTTGTCTTATGATCACAAGCCGCTGGAAAAATCGAAGAACACCATCCTTAACATTTAAAAAACCAACCTGCTGATTTTTTTTTTTTTTTTTTTTAATTTCTATATGACAACCATCAATCAAATTTTAAAAAATCATTAAAAATATTAGTTTTGTTGATCATAAGCTTTTACCTAAAGCTCCGAAGCATAAGGGAAATCTGAGCATATTAAAAACTTCAACAACCTTCTTTAATTCTTGCTCTGATAGTGGAAATGAATAAAAATTGCTTGTAAATGTTTCGCATACGGTTCAGCAAAATTATATTCAATTCCGCCACCTGTTGAACGACCCACGCCAAACAAATGTGCTAAGGTTCTGTACTCAGCCGACGAATCTGAAGCGTACAGTGCTATAGCTACTCTCTTAAATAGCGAAATGGAATCTCTTATAACCCTGTCTTGTCATGCCTTGTCATTGCCATTGTTTTGTCGCATGTATTAGCAAAAGATTTTTTGCTAACACGGAAATTATCCGTAAATATTTTGTCATCTATTTCTGCTACATCGCTCAGTTTCGCGTCATCATATATATTGTGGCCAAAAATAAAGGGACGTGTGTTGGAGCGATGAAATTTGGCACGGATATTTCTTGGTATTAAATTAAGAAATTTTGAAAAAAATTTTAAATAAAAGTACCACATTTTAAAGCTGCTTTACCAGAAGTGTCAACTTTTAAAGTCAGCTTTGACAAAACCGCTAAAAATATTTTTTAAAAATTTGGATTCCTGCATTTCAATATATTCCCTACACCCTAACCCATAACATATATTTTCAATTCACACATTGAGTTTTTGTATTTTGGCCGCTCACACGACACAGTGCACCATCTTCCCAAAATTCTTTTTTGCAAATGTACAAAACAATTCCCAATGTCCAAATGTGCAATCAGTTTTTGGGGGCGCACCTAGGTTAGGAGGAATCGCAATTTTAAAACTGCCGAAAATCCCCTTAATTTTCTCCAGCTTTTGACATACTTTCCGCTGTCAGATTAAGTAGCTTTGCATCTTTACAAGAAAATTTTATAATTGTTTCAAGTGCTGCCACCTATTTAAGAATCTTAGAATTTAAGATTCTATGTAGCTATTATTACAAAAATGTATAAATAAAACGAATAAATTGCAATTTTAATAATGCAAATTTTTTAAGTGTTTTATTTTCCAAAAATGGAAGAATAGAAATGCAAAAAATCTTATGTTTATCTGTTTGCAAGAATGCAGAGCCGGGAATTCAGATCCTCTCCTGGAAATATCGCTGCAGAGGCTACAGAGCAGCTTCGGTTATCGGAGGAATCCGAATCCAGTGGCAGTTATGTTGAGGATGACGCAAGGAGCGACACATGGGCCCTTGAAAGCATACAAATGGGTACTTTTCAGGACCTTCACCCACAAACCGTTTCTATTTTAGGACCACCGAGAGAATAACAAAGACTTAGAACATTGCTCAAAATTCAAGCGGTATTTGCAAAACATTTTGGTGGTTCTTAAATATTGCAAAAAGCGCCGAAAAGCAGGCGAAATTTTTTTTTCAAAAATCGCGCGATCGCGGAAAGAATTGGACTTAATTGGTGAGCATACTCTTATATGTTACTCTTATATTATACTCGGATATGTAAAACTAAAAAACTATTCCAGAAAATTTTTAAGTTTCTTGGATTTTTCTTTTTCTCAAGCTGGCTTAAAGTGTGCTCAAAAAATTTGATTAAAATAACTTTTCTGGGAGTAAAAAATACGAAATTATTATTTTAAAACCTTAGTTTTGCATTAATTTTAAAAATTTCTTTTAGCTACCATGGTATCAAATTAAAGGGGGAAAAATGAATCAAAAAAGAGACGTGATTGTATTAATTTAAAAATAACCGATTTTAAAAGCAAAAATTACATTTTTTTTTACTTTGATGGTCATAAAAGACAAAGCAAAATTCAATAATTTAAAATCGTGGTATGCAGTTTTAATGGAAAACTGCCGAGCTTTTGATATTACGTCCTGTAAGTTAGGAGCGACAGCGAAAAAACCAAACTTTGGGTTTTTGCGTGTACGTCCTCATGACTGCATTTTGCGACACCTCTCCCATATAGTTTTTTGTCCGTCTGTACCCCCTATCAAATAATTCAGTTTGACACACTCGACTTGGAACACCCTGTATAATGGTTACGGACGCGACATAATGACTCCGAATGCAAGATTTTTTTCTCTATACATATTATGATTATGGACGCGACACAAAGGTTACGGACGCGAAATCGCTTAAAATTATGGTTACGGTCATACTTTTTCTATTTACATAGGTTTTAATTATCTGAAATTTAAACAACTTTAAAAAATCTACTCATTTCTAGATATATTAAAAATATGAAGTCGGGCAGCGCTACTTAGTAGCTGTAGTTAAGTTTCTATACATTTGGTTATAACTTTTAAACCAGATACGACCCCCGAATTCTGATTCCAGATCAGGAGGTCGCTTACGACTATGCACTCAATGCGGACGAAGTCCCAGGAATGCCCGTAAAGTAAACTAAGGCGAAATTTTTTGTAGGTATAATGTCTTCTTACGATTTTCCACATTCGCCTTTCTCGAATTTGAAATTTTGACACTGCTGTTAGCATTATTATTTTAGCCATTGTTCCAACAGAAGTGAAAGCTTTCTTTTAGTTGTCTGCCTTCTCTTTAATATAATTGCAACAACGGTTCTTATGGAACTTGTGCTATCCATTTTCAATATTCGCTTTGAGTTTCAAACTTCAATTTAAAAAACTTTTCACACATCTAAGAACCGGTTGCTTAAAAATATATTTTTTATCCACCTTTTGTCGTCTGTCAGGGGTTTTGGCAAAAGGGATTAAGAAACTGAGTCGCGATAAACTACCTACGTCTGCCGACGGTATTAGCTATGATTCTTGTTACCATATAGTAATATAGTGGACACTTACAGCAAAAGTCGAAATCCGTGGTGAACTAGTGATGTTATAATTTTTTGAGTATTCACTCAATTTTGTAACTTAAAAAACTTGCTTTGCAATATTTACGTCTGAAAAAAAATTTTTATGTATGGTAATAGTTTATGCAAAATTGTACCTTTATCATTCAAAGTAATCCCAAAAATATATAGTTTATGCATTATATTAAGCGTTTTTTGTCGTAAGTACCGGAACCGCCCCCTAAGTATCGAGTCCGAATTTTCAAACATTTCCGCGCCTCTAGCAAGTCTGTGTTAAGTTTTTTTTTAGCCTTAAACAGCTGGTTTTGTTATTGTTTACAACGACTTTACAAATGAAGTATTTTTTATATTTTGTATTGTTTTGTTAAAGTTGTTCTTTTAGGGTATTCCTTTAAATGAGACACTGTCCTTGCTTTTTTGTTCAATTATTATTTTATTTATCCCGGTTTCGTTATTAACTTTCCGCTGACGCGAACTCTGCTGCAGTCGCATTTTCCCGCTGTTGTCTTCTCGCTTCAGTTTCTGCTGACATCTTCGTCTTTCGCTTCTTTCTCGCACTCACTTTGGACTTGCGTTCCAATTCTTCATTATTTTGCTCGAATGCATAAATTATCTTGTACTCAACTGCTCCAATTAAGTTTTGCTTTCTTGCTTTCGATCAGCACAGTAGGCTCACGATATGTGTGACATGATCACAACATTCCTCCCCCCCCCGTATTTTTTAAATGGATCTTCATTCATGCGGATCGGTGGAGTAGAGGTTGGAGTATGGCTGGAAGGTAGAATCGTGATGTCTTTGTCTGGTAGCGAAGTTCACATCACATATGTGTATACTTCTTCGCGTCAATTTTCTTGCCGCCACCTGTTTATCATTTGGCGACATTCGTATTCGGTGACCTTGGTTTTTTGGTTTGTTTTGACTGCTGCTATCATTGACTGACGACGAAATATTTCAGGGCTGTTGGAAGCTTCCTGCTCCCGACAATTATGCACGGTGCGAGTTCATACACTGCTTTCGTCACCAATGCCATTGTTCTCGGCATTGTTTCGTGTCAATGACGTTATCTTCGTCGGAACGTACACCAAACGGTTACTACGCAGAGAAGACCAATTTTTTTTGAGCGTGGCCCCCTTGAGAAACCCGATATATGCTTGAGGAAACTGGTGTCCCCTCTCTAGTTGGATCCCTCGCTGCCGTCATGACTTGGACTTAAAATTTAAGGTTTTCCAATATATATGTCATTTCCTATTTTCTCATTAATTCTTATTGCTTGTATATTTTTAAATTATTTTTTTTTATTCTTTTTTTATTATTATTTTTTTTCTTTTCTTCTTTTCTTTTTCACATTCCTTGCTTTTGTTATCAAAATTTTTTTTCATTATTTTTGCTTTATATATATATATATATATATATGTGTTTTTTTTTTCGAAAACCATTCTTTATTTGTATTTTTTTAACCAAAATTTTTCAAAGTTTTTCTTTTTCTACAGTTTGGCCCTCGCGTTTGTAGAACGAGCACTGTAGCTTGTTCGCCTGTTTTTTGCAAAACCTACGTGGCTTCTGGGCCGGTTCCTGTACTCTTGTCGTATCACCTAGCGTCATCTTTGGACAATAGCGTGCTCCGAGTCCCGTTAATTTACAAATTGGGCACCATGCCGCCTTCTCGGCAGATCCTTGCGTCGTGAAATTAATATTTGGACTATTTTCTCCTAGGAAAACCATGGAATTCTAAACCAGCTTCACTAACTGACTAATAGACGCTTCCTCATGGCCGATGAACATATGACGCAACGACTGATCTATGAGGCCATTACGGATGATTTAACCGCAAGCTTTCTGAAAAATCTCATCATTCCGAGATCTCCCAGTTCGTCTCGAACCACTTGCGCTGCATCATCCAACATGCTCTCTACTCTCATTCCAAACAGCACTAATGACTCCCTTAATCCCTGTTTCCAGTTGCTCTTGAATCTCTTCGATGTCCCTTTTCCTTAAGTAGATATCCTTAACTAGTTCGCAAAGTTCATCTATTCCTGCAAAACGCTTCGACCCCAATCTCTGGTATGCGTCCCCCAACAATCTTTGTTTGGTTATATATTGGACTTCTCTCCTTGTGTTCCCTTCTCTCAATTCGCTTTTAAAAATTTGCATACGCTAAAAAATTTGGATACGTCTGCGCGCAATTCTGGGCTCGAGGCTCCTGAAAATAGTGGTACAAACGTTTCCCCCAATTTCATTATAGCCGCTCCTGTCATGCCTTCTCTTCTTTCTGGCGGACCGATTGGCGAAAAAAGATCGTTCGTTATCGATATTTGTCTGTTGTCGTTTGTACGTTTGACTCTCACCTCTTGTGCTTCCTCTTCTTCCCTTCTCCCGGAAAATATTCCTTCCAACTGTTCTCGTATTTATTGCAGGATCCCCATGCTCCTATTTAGTCCTGACGCGTTTAATGGTGGAGGTGGTGGTGGTGGACACATTGGGTGTCCATCTCCTTCGCTCCCTTTTCCTACTAGTTACGAATGGAGTCCTGGGTCGCGCAGTAACTGAACTACCTGGTGCGAGGCTCCTCTTATTTTCCCTAATGTTCTCGCTATTTTCACTAGGCGTATCCTGCTCTGCTTGGAGATGAAAACTCGATTTCTTAAAATTCATTATTCTATCTATTTCTTTTCTGCTTACACGTAATTGTTCCCTTAAACTATTCACTTCTTCCTTGTATTTTTTTATAACCTACTAAACAGTCATCTGATTTCCTCAGTGCGTCCCTTAATCTTTGGGTTTTCAAACTATTATGGGTATTCATTCAGACCTCGAACTTAGTGAACTTTGAGAACTTTTTAAACAGACGTCAAAGCTTCCACGTATTTTGACAGTTAACGCAAAGAAGTTCTCAGAGTTCACCCCTTTGAGGGTTTGAATGAATACCCATATTATTTAGTTTCTTAAGTTTCTCTAACTCCGCTTCGGATTGTACCCGGTCTTGGCACTCGCTCAACTCTGCCAATACCTTGTAAGGTACCGCTTTTCCCAGCCGGGGTAAACACTCAGTCGAGTTACCTTGGGAACCTTCCTTACAAAAATTTATTTGTACTTTTGTTTCTAGGAATAAAAGGAACTCACGGGGTTTTGATCGTGATAAAAGATGGTAAATTAATTGGAAATGTATTCCCTTCTTTAAGGGGAATATCTAAGAATAAGGAACGAGCTAATACAAAAATATACTTAAACCGAAGTATTCAAAATTATTTCCTAGGGTGTTTCTCGTAAAAAGCCCTGCTTATGGAAAAGTGCGACGCTGCCCTATACGCTACGTTTCCAGTACCCCCTTTCTAAAGCCGTTTCCCAGTCTTTACATCCAATAGCGCTCGCAAACGTATTACAAACAACCGCGTCGCCCCCGACGTATTGCACCAGAATGCCCGCAACCGTGCTACAAGCAAACACGTGGACCCTGGCGTATTTCACCAGAATGCACGCTGATGGTTTACACGCCTAGCCCAACACGAGAGTCGCAGCGTAGCGCGCTGCGATGCCCGTGGATCCCGATGGGCAAATTTTCCCGTTAAATCACGCAACCTAATATCGAGGGAGCAACCCCAGACCCACAAATTTCAACCTCGATCCCTATCGACTAGCTCCCAGGATTTTTGCCCTCGCCCCTCGATTTCGAAGAAATAACTCCTACGATTTTAAACTCTCGCCACTCAACGAACACACCCCGAATCGAAAGCGTGGATCGCAGCGTATGGCGCTGAGATACACGTGGTGGCGTTGGGGTGAAAAACCGAACACGTGGATTACAGCGTGAGGCGCTACAATACACGCGGATCAAACTCAAAGCCATACAAAACGTCTAACCTTTAGGAGCGCAAACAACTGTCGGTTTTCTTACACCCGGACAAGCACCGTGAGTCAAGCGCGCGGATTTGCAGCGGTAGTCGCTGGAATACGCGTGGACGTGATAGTGTGGCTCGTCAAATGCGTGTACCGCAGCGTATGGCGCTCCGATACACGCGGACAATTTTTGTCCCGGGCTGACCCTCAAATTTCCTCACAAAATCTTTTAAACACAGCGGACTCGCTGGATCTACGTTAATTCTTCACACTGCTCACTCTACTCTGACGTCGCTGTCTGCTCTCATTTTTGTTCTAAATTTTCCCTCGTGGTTTGCCCAGTTCCTAGTACCGTGATGTACACGCGTTGCCGGCTCGATCTAGAATGCCAAACTGCTTCGCCGGAAAGCGACGCCAAACCAGTGATGCCAGATTGTGGGTTTTTCCCCATATTGTGGGTTTTTTCACTCAAAAAACGTGACATGGGGAAAAGTATGGGTAATTTCATATCGAAATTTATGCACTACATTTAAGGTATATTTATTACTACAATTTTAAGTTACATTTATTTTTTTTGTTATTTTCTTGATACTTTTATTAAAATATTAAAATATTGCGTTTAAATGCAATGTTCAATTTTGAAATCGGTACGCCCATATTTTCAAAAAATCATTCTGGGTTTTTTCGTGGGTTTTTATTTTTTGAAAATGGGGAAAAATGGGGTTTTTTCCAATATATGGGGGTTTTTTTATCGATAAAGTCTGGCATCACTGCGCCAAACCCCTTTCGATTGTTTTCTAGAAAAATCCCTGATATCGATAGGTACCAAAATTCTTAGAATTTTTCACTTATTTTATATATAAATTTTCATCGAAATCGGACGTCATGAATTTGTCCGATTTTTTGGGTTTTTGGTCCAAAACTCTCTAAACTTCTTCTTGCCCCCCCAAATTTTATTTCGGTTAATGTCTTATTATTGTTTAATATACAACTGTGACAAATATAAGTGCTACCAGAGCACTCTTTCTCTAGCTACGCCCTTGATCGCAAATATTAAGAACGTCAGACGATTGGATCGGGCGAGCAAGCGGCAAGACGAAATGGCCGAAACAGCTAGTCAGCAATTATGTCGCATAAGCTATGCACAAGAAGTTCAACGTCTTAAGTACTGACAACTTATCGGTAGAATAAGGTCAATAACACTTTTCAAAATTTCGCCGAATCGAAATAATAATAATTGATAACATATAAATATATGTATACATATATATATTCAGATATGGTAACAGTAAACCAAAGAAACATTTGAATGCACAAACACATGCATCCACATAATTCTTATAATAGCTAATTGGCATTCCTAGAAAAGTATTTGCATGGATGGCCAATACATGCATGCACATGCTTACAAACGACGACATAAGTATAGAAGTTTTGAACTTATATCGCGCGACCAAACAAAAGAAAAGGCAAAGAGAAATGCTTACACCGTTTCTTCAATTGAGCCATCTTTCATTCACAAAGCTTTTCAAAATTAACTTCACAAATCATCATCATTCTCATCAAATACATATCAACCTTCCTTAAAGAGGGGAGGGGAAGTTGTACCTACAATAAAAAGAAAATTTAAAGAAAACAAAATGAATGAATTTTATGAAATTAGAAGAACATTTAGAAGCCTATAAATATAAGTAAAAAAGTTTGAAAACTTTTTCTATTAAACAAGCCTGAAAGTATGCAGGGCAATTGGAAAATAATAAAAGTAGCGATATTCTTCAAATTGATATTATAACAGAAAACTTTGAGAAGCATAAAAGTATGCAATAATGATTAAGTTTAGAAAACAGAAAATTGTAAGAGCTAAAAAGTATGCAAAATGTTTGACTAATGAAGAAAAGAAGCTACAACATATGGATATGTATACAATAAGGCCCCATCTACACGATGCAAGTTTTCGCTTGGCAAGTTTTAGTACTTGTGTGCAAGAACTTGCGTGACCAATCCACACGATGCTAGTAAATTTTAGCTTGCAGCTTGCCTGAAAGTAATCTAAAGATGACTTGCACGCAAGTGCTTGGGCACATAGGCACACGGCGTTACTAAAAGTTGCTTTTCAGAAGCAATTTTTTTAGAACATGTAGCTTGCCAGCTTGAAGGTTTTTACATTCAAGTAGAAGTTCTTGCCGCAAGTTTGACAGTTGGTATAAAAAATTAAATTTTAACCTAAAATAGCAAAAATGAATAAATAAATAAAGAAAGTTCTAGCAGCGGCGTTCATTTTGGAAGAAATAGAAAATTATAGAAAAAAACCAAAACGAACAATTTGGGCACGCACATTTCTTTTTTAGAGGAGACAGAAATCCCTTTTATGAGAATTCAATGAAGGACCTATCAAATGAAGGTGAACAATTCAAAGTGCTTCCATTTCATTGGTTTACCCCTAGAGCTTCCAGAGCAATGAATGCAATTTGTCCTTTATAACCAGCTTTTCCAAATTTGTTTTTTCGGCAATGGCTTCGTAAGCTGCTTCTTTTTATACCTTTTCCGAAGGAAAGGGTATATTAAGTTTGGCACGGAGTATGTAACATACCCTCTAACGGTTAAAATTTGACCATGCCCACCATCCGCGAAAATTTTGTGCTTAATAATAATCTCGAGTTTGAGGGCATGGTATGGTTTTAAACCCGAAAAAAAGGCATGTTTTCATGATTTTTTTTTGGAGACATGAATAATGTTGGTTTATTTTCTTCATATACATGTTGTAGTTATGCTTATTAAGTGTATTTGGGAAAAAAAAAAATTTGAAATTATCGATAGATAAATACATGGTATCGATTCTCCGGAGGCTCCTCGAAAAAAAGTTGGTTTGCCGTGAACATGATTAGAGGTTAGCGGTTCATTTGAAAAAAAAAGGAATCATGTTTTTAAAAGGTTATTTGTATCCCGAGGTATCGCCGTGGCCCTATTTTTTTTAATAATTTTTTTTTTTTTTTTGGTAGCGTTTTGAAGTCAAAAACGCGATTTTCGCTTAAAAATTGAGGTTACTTTATTATTTTAAAATAGGAAAAAAAATAAAAAAAAAAGGGCCACGGCGATAGCTGTTGATTTATGTGTATAATAATTGAAAAAATTTTTAAAACGATCGGTCAAGTAGATTTTGCAGCATCGTGTTCACGGACTTCAAAAAAGTCGTTTTCCACAAAATCGATTTGAAATTTTTTTTTCTACACTTTTTACACTAAGGTCCACTCACTTGAATCGCTGTATCTCCTTTAGTTTTAGTACGATTTACTTGGAATTTTTACAAAATACTCTTGAAATGTTGTACATTCAGAAAAAAAATATAAAAAAAACAACCCAAAAATTTTTTAAAACCATACCATGCCCTTGAGAAGCTAAATCGAAGTACAAATAAGGTAAAAATAGATATCCAAGCTAGAACAACGAAAACGGCAGGAATTTTTGTTATGGTAATGTTTTAACATATTTTAGGCTGAGGAAAAGGTATGTGTGCAGTCGGCTTAGCCGATGTAAACTTCTTTACTTGTTTATGCTTGTTTTTGTAGTCCATGTGTGACTTTTGCCACAAGCACTCATTTTGCTGGTATTCTTCAGTAATTATTTCAATTTGCTCCTCTGACACAGCCATTTTGATAAAAAAAAATGCGAAGAATTTAATTCAATAAATAGCAAGCAATGAAGAAAATAATAAATATTGAAACATCGCACTCGCTACTTTTTTGGGTATCTTGAACCTGACAGTTTCTAAGCATGCAAGTAAAAAAAAAGCTTCTAGCAAATTGGAAGATTGTATTTCTACACGATCCGATTTTTCTTTAGGCAAGTTCTTGCATGGAAGTCTTGAAAAACCTGCCGCAAGTCCTTGCAAGCATTCTACACGATGCAATCTGCTTGCCAAGTACTTGCAGAAGTGACTTGCCAAGTGAAAACTTGCATCGTGTAGATGGGGCCTAAGTAAAGTACAATTCTGGTTATGTACCCAGAATATAACAGAGAATTCAAAAAATAAACGAAGCATCAATGACAACAATTTAGATAGAAAATTTAAGTATTGAATGCAATCTCAAACATGTTACAAAAAAAAAAAAAAAAATAAAAATAAAAAAATTTATAATATATATATCACTTTCCATGTTTTATTATTTCAAATATGTTTCAAAAATTATCTTTAATAAATGTTCATAGCTTGTAAGATAGCAGAGTGAAGGTAATTTCACGGAAACACGGATCAGAAACCGTGAACCGATGTATTCAGTAGATCTCAACTTTAACGCACCTACTCACGAGCCAGGACGTTGAAGTGTGGATCTCCGTGTTAGCTAGGGAATAGCTCAGTTAAGCTAGTTAGCATAAGGATTTAATGTTAGCTTTAAACTAAATAAATAAAAGCTATATTCAACATTAAATGGTTTCGAATAATTCCTTGCGTTAATCTACTTAGACGCGCTCCCTAGACGACACAACACTGTTGATTCCAAATTTGTTGTTGCCGCTTGAAGGATTTGCGAGAAAGTCTTTTGTGTTTTTAATCCGGCGTTCTTCTTCTTTTATGTTTTTAGACTTTTTTATTTTTATTATTTTCACTATTTGAATTTTTCTTATTCAATCCCAATTTGTTATGTTGTTTGGCTTGAGGTATTCGTTTATTTTTTTGCAATTTTAATTTTTTGCTTTCATTTGATTTTTTTTTTATTTTAATTTGAATCTTTTTTTTTTGTCACTTTACTATCTGTTCTCATATATTGTCACTTGGTCACTTTTCTTTTTACTATTTTTTTTTCACTTGTTCTTTTAGGATATTCCTTTAAATGAGACACTGTCCTTGCTTTTATGTTCAATTATTCTTTTATTAATCCTGTTTTCGTTATTAACTTTCCGCTGACGTGAATTCTGCTGCAGTCGCATTCCCCCGCTGTTGTCTTTTCGCTTCAGTTTCTGCTGACATCTTCGTCTTATGCTACTTTCTCGCACTCACTTTGGACTTGCGTTCCAGTTCTTCATTATTTTGCTCGAATGCATAATTTGTCTTGTACTCAACTGCTCCAACTTGGACTTTTGCTTTCTTGCTTTCGATCAGCACAGTGGGCTCACGATATATGTGACATGATCACAACAGTTTCAATTGAATGTTTGAAACCTTTTAGCTCATGGATAGTCCGTATCCTCTTTACAGCACTTGGAAATATTTCAGGACGTTTGCTTTGGAATTTAGAAATTGCAGTGAATGGAGTCTGGCTGGAGAAATGATCTTTGATAGATGGAAGGAAAAGCTTGCAAAATATCAGTTTGATGCGAGAAAACCATACTCCACAAAAAAAAAAAAAAACAAAAAAAAAACAAAAAAAAAACAACGAAAACGAAGCGAACCGAAAGTTTTGCAAAGCGTTATTACAGAGGGAACACTTTGCAGGTTTTTTTGACACATACTGCATATATTTCTTTAATCTATAGTACATTGGATAAAATGATTAATTTTTCTGTGCGTAATTAATAACGTTTCCCAAATCATAAGTTTGAAATCAAAACCTATATAGATATCTAATAAAGAAAACTGAATTTTACCAATTAACGACCAAAATTCATTTAGCTAATTCCGTAAATCTAACTCATTTTCTAAACTTAACTGAAAATTTATTTTTCGCTGACATTTTTCCCCCTTCTGAATTTATTTGAAGAGGAAAAATCTTTAGTGTTCCCTTCCTGTGCTCCTCTGTCTTATCCGAAAGTGAAAAACCTTTATTTTTTTCACAAACATGTTTGAAAACGGTATCAAATTTTTCGGTTTCTTTAAATAATTTCCCCACATTTCAAAGAGATCGCTTTTTTTTATACAGATGTTACCTTACCCTGCAGGAAGGAGGAGTACTCCTGTGTATGGTCTACGAGTACTCGTAAATTCCATAGTACTACTCGCTGTTAATTTCCCTCGCAATGTATTTAACTGACGATTTTTTACCCAGCAGGAGGGAGGAATACTCCCGTGTGTGGTCTTCCGAGTACTCGTAAATACCATAGTACTACTCGCCCTTAATTTCCCTCGCAATGTATTTAACTGACGATTTTTTACCCAGCAGGAGGGAGGAATACTCCCGTTTGTGGTCTACGAGTACTCGTAAATACCATAGTACTACTCGTCGTTAATTTACCTCGCAATGTATTTAACTGACGATTTTTTACCCAGCAGGAGGGAGGAGTACTCCCGTGTGTGGTCTACGAGTACTCGTAAATACCATAGTACTACTCGCCCTTAATTTCCCTCGCAATGTATCTAACTGACGACTTTTCATATTCAGCGCTAATGAATAGGTTCCGTTTCGGGTCACTTGTGGGTTAGTTTGAAGAAAAGTAGATAATTATATATAATTATAATTCTAACTATAGCAACTTTCCAGAAAATGATTTCGATTGAAATCAAAATTGAACGAAATTGGTTGTTAGATGGTTGCAAGAGAATTAAAGTTAAAACCACGGAAAAACGAACTACATGGCATTATTTCTAGGGCATTTTGAAAATTTTGTGATTTGGATTCTGTTACAATTTGTATTTTATTTTTCATTTTTAAAACTAAAAAAACAAGAACAATTCTCATGATAAGCAAATACGCTTAGAAACTATTTTCGTTGACTTTCTTAAAATATAAACGTAAAAACAAATGGTTTTATGTATTTTTGATTTTTAAAACTTAAAAAAAAAACAAGAACAATTCTCATGCTAAGCAAATACGCTTAAAAACTGGTTTCGTTGACTTTCTTAAAATATAAACGTAAAATCAAATGGTTTTATGTATTTTTGATTTTTAAAACTTAAAAAAAACAAGAACAATTCCCATGCTAAGCAAATACGCTTAAAAACTCGTTTCGTTGACTTTCTTAAAATATAAACGTAAAATCAAATGGTTTTATGTATTTTTGATTTTTAAAACTTAAAAAAAAAAACAAGAACAATTCTCATGCTAGCAAATACGCTTAAAAACTCGTTTCGTTGACTTTCTTAAAATATAAACGTAAAATCAAATGTTTTTATGTATTTTTGATTTTTAAAACTTAAAAAGAAAACCAAGAACAAGAACTTTCAATTAGAAAAACACGCTGAAGTAAATTTTCTCTAAAATATAAACCCAAAAGCAAATTCTGGTTGGACGGGCCCAAGGCGTATTTAACAAGGTGGTGTTAGCATAAAATTGGTCTTCTTCTTTTTCTCGAATTTCTTTATTTTTTTGAGTATGGTGATCCGTCAAAATTCAAATTTGAAAAAATTGATTTTTAAATTTGTGCGTATTCGCAACAGCTGTTGTTTTTGTCGAGCTCAAAAGTTGTTGTTTTTGTCGAGCTGTGATTGTTGATGAACTGCCACCACCTTGTTAAGTACTTTTTGGACGGGCCTTCTTAAAATACAATAAAAAAAAGACTAGATTTCTTAACGAATCTTCGATTAAACGCTCAATTATCATGCTCTCGTCGAGATTCATTGTAGTAGAAGTTCTATGTTCCTTGCTCCTCATCATACTCGCTAGTTTAAAATATTTTTTCTTCTCCTTTTGCAGGGCAGCTCTAAATGCTTCTTCGGGGTTGTCTTCAGTTATGGCATCTGTAATAAAGTTTTAAAGCAAATTAGTTTGTATTACGCACCTATTTTTTGTTATATTTACCAATTACGGCAGAGTAAACGTTTCTAAAATTTTTAAATCATTCTTTGCCATGGGTTCCATCCGTATTAAACGCCATTACAATATCATGCCCAAAAAGTTTGTTGAAGTTTTTTGATATGTTGCCTTTGATCAAAGACTTCATGTAACGTGTCTGTAATATCAGAGAACATTTTATAAGTAAACAGTTTTATTTTTAATCATTTAATTGGGATTTATATGGAACCAGTGTTTCGGAACCTTGGCATTATCACGATTCATGTAAAACTTGCCATAGCTTCGCATGGATATACAAGCATTTTAAAGATCAATTAGTAGATAGCACAAATTTCATGTCATAAAAATTGAATTATAAAGTAATATACCCAGCAAGCCATATACGCGTATTAATCTAGGTTACTCACTAGTTTTATACACGGATTCTTTCAGTCACACGTAAATGGGCGAATATAGATTTATACTTGTTTATCTTGTGTACGAATAGCAGCTCTCACACTCTTTCGACAAAATCATTAGCATGTGTGAGTGTACCCTGTAAAGCACGATACTTGTTTGCACTATCACACTCACGAAATATCGTGCTACACTCACACATGCTAATGATTTTACTCAACAGAGTGCGACAGCTGGTACACGTACACAAGATAAACAAGTATAAATCTATATTCGCCCATTTGCGTGTGACTGAAAGAATCCGTGTATAAAACTAGTGAGTATCCTAGATTAATACGCGTATCCGGCTTGAAGGGGTAGCATGATGTTTTGTAAATGTGTGAGTGCAAACAAGTATCGTGATTTGCTGGGTAGTGAACCATCTCTAACGGTGGTTAGCGGACAACTGGTTCAGATACACTACATTGAACGCTTACATATAAATTTCTTTGAGATGAAAGTAGACCTTCTAACTCTACGAGGTCTTCTTTCGTTTGAATTGGAAATATTTGTATAACAGTGTCCAAATTTTTATTTTGACTTGGTATTTCGTCGAGCAAAATTTTATGTCCAGAAAGTATTTTACAAATTGATGAATTTTGCTGTTGTTGCTCCTGTTGCTGCTGTTGTAATTGCTGATCTTGCTTTCCAATCATACCTACAAAACAAAATTTACGCTTAGTAAGTTTAAAAAGGTAAAGGATAATTGTTAAGCATTTTAAGCTTCGCGGCCAAGTCTCGAGACGCCACGAATGCTAACGAACGAAAACGCACTTTTTAACAAATGAAGCTCTGAAATAATTGATGCACAGTTCTCTCATTTTGGTCCACCTGTTAAAAGATTTAAAAAATATAAAAATTAGTAAGGTTCTCTTTTATAAGTAATGCTAACTCAACTTGTTTGTACAAATGTTTAATTGTTGTTGATGCCATTATAAACAAGTGTGCAAAATTGGTAGAATAATGTATTCCTCCTTGTAAGGATAGCAAAATAATTTATGTTGAACACACTCTAAAGAAAACAATTCTTTTTCTCCTAAGTCTAAATTTGTAACAAAAATACCTAATTGAGAGGAGTCTAACGGTTCCTTAAAAAAGCTTCTATATGAAGAAAGCCGCCTACCTTCAAAACTAATTTCTTCACCTTCTACAAATGCCTCAATTTTAACTGGAATATCGGATTTGATTGCGTAAAAATTATTTGGCATTTTTATACCAAAAAAGCAACCATTAACATACACACCTTCAATGCCATTTATAGACCGTTTACAGCCATTATTTTCAATTCTTATCAACTGTTGATTTGTTTCTTTCTTACAAATTTGCTGGATAATCTTACAAGGTTTTCTTACGAGTTTCTTAATTTGTTGCAATTTGTTTTCAAAATCGTATGCAGAAAAATTACACAGTACACCATATCTCTCTGCACTTTCCACAAGGTGCAACAACCCGTGCACATTAAATGATACGCTATTGTGGCCAAATACAAGAGGGAAGTTTTCAACGAAAACTTCAATAATGGAATTTACTTCTGTTATGTTTTCACTTAAAAGACGAGGACAATATAACACTCTGTAGGCACAATGAAGCAATAAGAATTCATAATAAAACTCATTATCAACGTTTTCGGCCAAGACAGATATACCAGTATAAGCCAAAAATTGGCGAAACTCGGTGGCTTTCCAATTAGAGAGTTCATTTAATGACCTCGGCTTCCTTGGGAATTCTTTTGGAACAAAGTCTCGGACTTCTGAAAGCCTGTCAGAAATTTTTAAAATGTTCTCACATGGAATTTTTTAACAGTTTTCTTGTGGACTAACCGAGAAAGCATTTTTCTCATTACGCCTAAATCCACTAAATGCATACTGTCTAAGGGTACACCAGATACCATTTGAAAACGAATTTCCTCCAAAGGAGTTGTCTCATTTATAAATTGTGGTAAATGGTGTTCAGGATATATTCTTTAGTTAAAATCATCGTCAGTCAAGAGTTTTCCAACAGCGGTACTATATGTTAAAACACCGTCGACTTTTTTGGCGCTTTGCGTGCATTTTGTGCATCCATTTGTCGAAGTGTGGCCAGAAACCCCAAGAACAAATGCTTTTGCTGGCGTATCACACACTAATGCGGAGAAAACAAGTGGAATTTTCTTATTTTTTATATTCAAAACGCTATCTAACAAATCGATTTCTTCAACTAAATCCGCAAAAAACTCATTAATACATTTAGGCTTTTTTTCCCCAATATATATACCCACGGGGAAAGGGTTTATTTGTTCTTTAAAGTTAACTATTTTAAATAGTATTGGCCACAACTGAACTTGCGAGCTCTTGAAAAGAGGAATTCCATCGACGTTGATGTGTACTTCTATTGAATCATAATTTAACAATATGTTTTCAATTTTTTTTTTGTTGCTTCTCAATTCCCAAATGACAGTACTTTCCAGGGAAAACATTTTTTTAAAATTGGACGTTGGACCACGTTGGATGTTCCTAGAAGCGCTTCGACAGAAAGCGGCACTTCAAGACCCTCTTCATTCAAAATTTTTAACATTTTTTCTGCGCACCTCCGAGTTGGGTTGTCCTCAATATACCAGGTTCTGAGTTTTTCTTTTAAATCTATTTGTTTTGGCGGACAGTATTCACTTTCAAATTCCACAGAATTTGGCGGACAGCATTCACTTTCAAATTTCCCAGAACTTTCATCTTCTTCTGCTATGCAAGAACTAATTTCTAAAGCTGCACTTTGCTTCTTAAAAATGTAATCCCGATAAATTAAATTCTACTTTCTCACTTTCTCTTTTGTATGTCCTTTTGTCATTTCAATAATTTCTTTGTATTTAAATATATTACCTACATTCACTTTAACCGCAAAACAGAGATCGACGCGACGCTATGAACTTTTTGAAGTTTTCCACGAACACCAGTCAAGTGCTGTCAGTACTATGGCGTAGGTTATCCCTCGGGATAAGTTGACATCACTGGGTGAAAGAACAGAAGCTGTAACTCTTTTACTGTACTCTAATGAACTACTCCTACGTCAGACGCGACTGCTTACAACAAGTGTAGCTTAGGGAACTAGTTATTTTTCGTATACTCGTCCTATACTCGAGGATTACTCGCTAGAGCACCAATTTACCCCAATCTCCTGCAGGGTAAATAAAGAGGAATAACTCGTAAAACGCAAAAATAAATTAAATCAATTGCAAATTGTAATGTCTTTTGACATTATAAAATTAAAAGATGTTTTTGTTTTAATTTTTATTCCTTTTTTATTTTATTTTAAAAGCGAGTGGAACGCTTACAGTGCAAACTATGTTGAAGGCGAGTGGAACGCCTGTAACTTATGTTGAAGGCGAGTGGAACGCCTTTGTTGGAGATTCAACTTAGAATGAATATCGCTTAGAATTAACATTGCTTATTTATACTAGTTTATAAAAGGCAGCGATCGATGGCTTGCGATCGCTGACTCAATGTGCTAATGGAAAAGGGTCGCCGATCGCTGACTCAATGTATTGATGGAAAAGGGTCACCGATCGCTGACTCAATGTGCTGATGGAAAAGGGTCACTTGCATTCTGTAAACAAAGAGCGTCGTGTTGCGCACGTTGCGGCATTGATTTCTTTTGGGTCAGAAATGCAATAGATTTCATTTGGGTCAAAGTGGAAAGCAAAAGGGTGTCCGGTTGCGGCACCAAAGAAGAATGCTAATAGCGCATGTCATAAGTGATCAAAGACCATTATCCATAACACCTCCCTTTTTGGGGAAAAAAAAATTAAAATTTTTTTTTTTAAATTGCTAAAATACTGATGTCGGTATTAATATTAATGTTGATTATGATGGTCATCGTTATTGTAATTAAAATATTTGTTAATATTTTATTTAAATTTATTGAAACTTATATTTATCGAAACTTAAATTTATTGAAGTTTAAATTTGTTGGAACTTAAATTTATTGGAACTTAAATTTAATGAAAGAAAATATCGTAGTTTTTATGAAGATTTTTAGTTACAATAATGGGTTTGTTCTTAAATTGAAATTTTTAAGCTAGTTTTAATCTGTTTTTATGTACAATAATAGTTTTTGAATTGATATGGATTTTGCAGTTACCCATGTTATCTGTGCTTAGCACTTTATATGGACCTTTAAATGAATTATCTAATTTATGACCAGCCTCGTTTTTGAGATAAACCATGTCGTTTGTTTTAATAGTTTGAGGTTTTGATTTGAGGTCGTAATTTTCTTTTGATTTAAGTTTTGCTAATTCCAAAAATTCAATAGCTCTTTTTTGTGCTGTTTGTAGTTTAAATTTTAGTTCTGATTTGTAGTTATCTATATTATATATGGGGTCGATTTTTCCATTTAGCATGAATTCGTAAGGAGTTACCGATTTACCAAATACGAGTTCAAATGGGATGTACCCATGTGTTGTCGACGGTGTGGTGTTATAGCAATAAGTGAAATGTTTGAGCCAGTGATCCCAGTCTAGTTTATTTGTGGATAAATAGGATCTAATATATTCATTAAGTGTTCTATGGGATCGCTCCACCGTTCCTAAAGTTTGGTGGTGGTATGGAGTTGAGATGTTGTTTTGAATTTTTAATAGTTTACATATTGATGAAAAAATTTCATTTTTGAATTCTGTACCCATATCTGTTAAAATTTCTTTTACTGGTCCATAGACAAGTATGCAATTTTCAACTATTGCTTGAGCTATAATGTTGGCTGACTTTTTTTGGAATCGCTACTGTGATAAGAAATTTAGTAAGGTCACAAATTATTGTTAGTGCATATTCGTTATCATTAAACGACTTTGGAAGTGGGCCTACAGTGTCGATTTGTATTAAATCAAAAGCTTTCGTTGGTGTATGTGTTTTTACAAGAGGTTCTATATGATTAGTACCTGTCTTGTTAAGTTTGCATTGGTGACATTTTTTAACATATGACCTCACGTCTGATGTCATGTTTTTCCAAAAATAATGTCTTTTAATCTTTGCTAGTAGTATCTTAATTCCTGGGTGGCCTCCCCATGTAGGATCATCATGGTATTTTTGTAAGACTTCATGTTTTTTTATCAGCTGAAATTATTTCAATGATTAAGGGTGTTATAGCAATGGTTACATTTTTTAATATTTTTTTGCCTATACTCTTGAATTCCTCTACGTCGACGTGTTTAAATAAATTATCGTTGCTCGATATTTTTATAGAATTGAAAATTTCTTTGCCAACTAATGTTTTAAGTTTGGAAAATAATTGCGCTAGTTCAATCTTTCCATAAGCAAATAATTTTTCAATATTAAGTTCAAAGACTTTTCGTTTTCCATGGAATAATGATATGAATGAGGATTCTTTTAAATTATTTTTAATATTGGTGCACCTTTTTGTAATGAGTTTTATGCTTGGTAACTTTTTAACTTCGTGTAAAGTTATTGTATTGTATACACGCTGTTGAATTTCATCGTTAGTTAATGAATTTGTTTTGTCTGGTAATTTGTCACTTTTTGATTTTGATTTAGTAACTACTTGAATTAATGCTGTATTTTCTTCTTTAATTCGCTTGATTTGCCCAAAATCAATGCGAGATAAAGCGTCTGCGCCGCAATTGTCTTTACCTTTAACGTATTCAATTTCAAAATCGAATTCTTCGAGGTCGAGCCTCATTCTAGTTAACTTTGAGGAAGGATTTTTCATGGCAAAAAGGTATGTTAGGGGTTTATGATCGCTTTTAATTAGAAATTTAGTACCATAGATATATGGCTTGAAATAATTTATTGCCCAGTGTATGGCTGTAAGTTCTTGTTCGATGACCGATTTATTTGATTCGCCTTGTGTAAATGATTTTGATGCAAAAGCTATTGGTAATTGTATGTCATTATATTCTTGGCTTAATACTGCGCCGCATGCTATTTTACTTGCATCTGTAGTTATGCAGAATGGTTTTTCGAAATCTGGATATTTAAGGATAACAATGATTTTTTAAGATATTTAAAAGCGGTTTCGCATTCAGAAGTCCAAATAAATTTCGATTTTTTTCTTGTAAGTTTAGTTATATGTGAAGCATGTTCTGAGAAATTTGGAATGAATCTTCTGTAATAATTGACAAAAGCAATAAATCGTTTGCATTCGTCCGCGTTTAGAGGCTTAGGGTATAAAAGATTTTTTCAAATTTTGAGTTGTCTGGTAAAATGTTACCTGTGAGTCGAAGAATTTACATTTGTGTGGATGAAGTTTGAGGTTAGTTTGTCTGCATATATCAAATACTGATTTTAAATTTGTGAGCATATGCTTTTCTGAGCAACCTACTACTATGAGATCGTCCATATAAATGAATGTTCTACCTGGACCTAACCCTGAAAAAGCTATGTTCATCATGCGTTGAAAAGAACTTGGGGCTATTTTTAAACCAAATGGTAAACGTTTGAATCGGAATGAACCTTTGTCTGTAGAAAAGGAAGGTATATTTCTGGAAGCCTCGTCGAGTTCTATTTGGTGAAATCCTGATATGAGATCTAGACATGAAAAATACTTTGCGCGTCCTAATTGATCAAGAATATCGTCTATTCTTGGAAGTGGGTATTTATCTGCAGCTAGTTTTTTATTTACTTGTCTATAGTCAATTACGAGTCTCCATTTTTCTGATTTGAATTTGGTAAGGATTTTTTAGGTACTAAAAGTATGGGGCTATTATATTCAGATGCTGAGGGTTCTACTATGTCATCTTAAATTAACTTGTCTATATGTTTTTCAATTTCTGGTTTATGAGTATGTGGTAACCTATAGTTTTTTATGTAAACTGGAGTTTTATCTTTTAAATGTAATGTCTGTTTATAAAAATTATTAATAGTGCAAGGGTCTGTTTCTAGAGCAAATATGTCTGTATAATTGGAGCAAAGATTGTTAAGCTTTTCCCTGTATGGTAAGGGACAATTTTGGTTTATTTTATTCAAAATTTCTGTTTTTCGTTCCGGTGTTTCATTGGCTTTTTGTAAATTGATAATTTTATAATCATTCAATGATTCTGTTTTAATGTCTTTTGCCTGAAGAAAAACGTCTTTGTCTTTAATATTAATTATTCTTACGAAAGGCTTTTTTGTATCTACTAAAGAGTTTCCTATGATTATGCCATCATCTAGTTCTTGATTTGGAATAAAGATATTTGGTTCAGTTGAATTAATTTGAATTGTTCTAATTACTTCTGATCTGGCTGGTATAGAGAGTAAATTTTTCGATAGGGAATCTGTTATTTCTATTTCTAAATAATCAGTTCTATTAGGTCTTACTATGAACCAACTTGGGCCAAAATTTTGGTAGTCTAATATGCAATTGAACAGTTTTATAAAATCTAGTCCTATAATGCCATTGCATGGTATTGGAAAAGTGTCATCGACAATTTGAAAATTATGGTAAAGCTCTGCTTGATTAATGAAAACTGTAGCTTTTACAAATCCTAGAGTTTTAATTGTACCATTTCCTATACCTCTGAGATTAAAAGTGTTGTTTTTATTTATTTTAATATTGTTATTTGGATTTTTGAAAATGCTTATCTCTGAGCCTGTGTCAATTAAAAAGGTAGAGACTGAATTGCTAAGCGACGATTTGATGTTAACAAAGTTACTAAATGATAAGTTTATATGAAGGATTGAAACCGTATTTAATTTTGTGTGCTCCCCAGTTGGGCTTGCTGAGGGTGTTCTGAGTTTTCCGAAACTTCGGTTAGTCCTATATTTCGATTATAGTCGTTTCGTCCTCTATTATTGGAATTTTGGTTGTATCTGTTCCCATTATTAGATCTAAAATTACGATTATAATTATTGTCATTTCTGTCGTTATAGTTTCTTCTATTTTGTCTATAATAGTTATTTCCTCTTGATCTGTTGTTAAAATTTCCTCGGCCCCTGTATCTATTAGTGTTTTGGGCCCTTTTGATATAATTAATCTGAACCGTCCCTGTCGATTCAGCTCCGAGTTTGATGAACTTGGTGATTGCATCGCCAGAGTTTGAAAATTGGCTTGCCCTCATTAGCATTTTAACTTCATCGGATTTGGCATTCGTTTTTAGCGCTTTGCACACCGATTGTGCTGAGTATGTTTTTGCTAAATGTGGTACCATACCGTCTCATATGTATGCATTCTCTAATTGTTGACCTAGTGATTCAATTTCTTTTGCATATTCTGTGTCACTTTTGTTGTTCTGTTTCGTGCTCAGTAGTCGAGCAGAAATATTTTGTGAGGGTTCATATTTCACATTAGTAACCAATGTCTTTTTTATTGCTTCAATTGTTGACTCATTTGTTAGTAGTGTGCTCGCTGTGTGAGTCAATTTAGTTTTTATGAGAGACACAGCTATGGTCTCGTGGGTTTCTTTTATTGTGTTGAGTAAGTCTAACGGATTAACGAATTTTGAAAGGTTCTCTGCTTTGCCGTCAAACTCAGGTAGCAGTTTTGATGCAGTATTAATAAATTCTATTGGTGTCATTTTGTTTTCTATTTTTAATATTTTTTCGGATGTGTCTGAGTCTGAATTTTCGCAATCACTAATTGGTTGAAGTGTGAGGTTTATTATTTTAGTTAGGCTAATTGGAATTTCTTGTGGTATTTTTAAGAGATCAAAAATAATTTTTAGTCTGCTTTTTATAGTAGAAAAATAATTTCTGAATTGAGTTTGGTGGGGTTCCGTAAGATTAACGTATATTGTTCGACCTAAACGTGCTATTGTGTTATGACAGTCGAGAAGGATGCTAAGGTGTTTTAATTGGGTTTTTCTTGACGGGGGTTCTTTTTTATTTAAACATTTGTACGATTTATCGAACTCTGTCTTTATCTCCTGCAATTTTTGTTGCACTTGTTCCCATGTGATGGGTGTTGTCATTGAAAAAACGATTACAAAATAATTAAATTCTTGGTTCTGTAGCTACCCTTCTATTTGCTGTTTTAATATGAATTTTTATTAGCGCATAGATTAAAATGAGAAATAAAAGTACTACAACACCGATTATTATATGCAAGGCGCTAATGCCGGTTTCGTTGTTGTTTTTCATTGATATCTCATTGTGAAATAATTTTTCTTTTAGTGTGTCTATTTCTTTTTCCTGGCTTTCAATTTCTTTGTTTTCCTATTTCATAGCTAGTGGTGGCAACAAATATGGCACTTAATGCTTTTTTCCACCAAGACATTTTAATTTTGATTTGTATAAAATTATTGAAATGGAAAAATTTGCAAAATCGATATATCTTTTTTATTTTAATTTTATTTTAGTTAAATTGAACTCAATTGAATGCTAAATATTTTAAATACGTTGCTTAATGCCACGTAATGTTAATTTTTTTTTTTTTTATTTGTATATATAAAGATTTATTTTTTTTTTTTTTATTTTGCTATGAAAGAACATTGATTAGATTTTTAGCAGCGAAAAGTCGCTTTTTGCTAAAGTTTATCTGCAAGGTGCTGTGAAGCACTCTTTTCGTTGAGGATAGCCTCAATTTCGCCAATTTTTCTCCAGTTTTCTGCAAGTTCCCGGGGTTCAGTTGTTCTTTCCGCTTGTTGGATGAGTGCAGCCCTCATGCGCCGAAGTCTATTCTTTATACCGCCGCGTCTTTTGGGTTTCTTCAGGATGGAAATACTAGTAAGTCTTTCTTCTTTCTGTTGTTCTTTATCTGCGATTTGCTTAAGTTTCCTTGCTTGGTAGTCAGCTATTGTTATTGGTTTGGGACCCGCGTTTGGATTTTCCTCCAACTCTTGTTGTAGTGTTTTTACCATTAAGAACAGCAGGAACGGCCAGTATTTGTATTGATAAAAATGTCCTTTTTCTTTTTTAGCAGGATCAGTAGTGTTTTAAAATAGGTCCGGCAGGATCAGCAACTCTCAGGATCGATCTGGCTTGGATCGCCATGTAATGTCTTTTGACATTATAAAATTAAAAGATGTTTTTGTTTTAATTTTTATTCCTTTTTTATTTTATTTTAAAAGCGAGTGGAACGCTTACAGTGCAAATTATGTTGAAGGCGAGTGGAACGCCTGTAACTTATGTTGAAGGCGAGTGGAACGCCTTTGTTGGAGATTCAACTTAGAATGAATATCGCTTAGAATTAACATTGCTTATTTATACTAGTTTCTAAAACGCAGCGATCGATGGCTTGCGATCGCTGACTCAATGTGCTAATGGAAAAGGGTCGCCGATCGCTGACTCAATGTATTGATGGAAAAGGGTCACCGATCGCTGACTCAATGTGCTGATGGAAAAGGGTCACTTGCATTCTGTAAACAAAGAGCGTCGTGTTGCGCACGTTGCGGCATTGATTTCTTTTGGGTCAGAAATGCAATAGATTTCATTTGGGTCAAAGTGGAAAGCAAAAGGGTGTCCGGTTGCGGCACCAAAGAAGAATGCTAATAGCGCATGTCATAAGTGATCAAAGAAGAATACCGGTAGGAATGTCGAGCAAGTGACCATTATCCATAACAAAATAACTCACTTACTATTATTCAATCTATGTTTTTAATGAATAACGAAAAAGGTTTTTTAAATGCTTACTGCACGTCAAAGTTTGAAATAATTATGTTTATTATGGGGTCATTTTAGCTCATGAGTTGTATGTACCTTTAGCCATTTATTTATAAAGAAGCTTCAATTGAATACACATAAACATACTTGGCTCTTGATTTTCCATTTTAAACTTTTGAAATGTTTCAAACACATTTCGAAAATATAGTCATTTGACCCAATTTTCATAGCTTTAATGTTTAATTTTTATTTCAATTTCCTTTATTTAATAAATTCATAAATTTAGCATGGGTTATGCCAAGATATTTATAAAAAAAAAAAACTTTTTTCCATATTGTTCAATAATTTCAAAACATAAGAATATGTTGGCGAAATCGGCTTTCAACAATTTGCACGGCACCTTAGAGGTAAGCAAATGGGGCTTTTACACACTTACTAAGATGCTTCGTACTTTTTCCACTTATTCAAAATTATTACGAATTTAATATACAAAACAATAGGCGAAACCGAAAAAAAATGAATTACATGCGAGCGCACGGATTCACAAACTTAATTTTTCTCAGAAAGCTGTGGATGAACAAACAAAATTTTAATGAGATCGCCTTTGTACCCAGCAAATCACGATACTTGTTTGCACTCACACATTTACATAACATCAGGCTACCCTGAAAGCCGGATACACGTATTAATCTAGGTTGCTCACTAGTTTTATACACGGATTCTTTCAGTCACACGTAAATGGGCGAATATATTTTTATACTTGTTTATCTTGTGTACGTGTACAAAGATTATAGAACAACAAGCGATGTGATTTTATATAATTTTAAATTCACCGGACCAGCAACGAGAGGAAGCTAACTCAAACCTTCTTCAAACACGCTTTTTTGTGTTCGATCTGGTCGAGCACGCGCAAATCGCGTTTGACGCAACCTTTGGTTCGTTTTATCTTTTTCAATGAACGGAGCTTGTAAATCGGTATGCATGCATATATTTGTAAGAGGTTGTGTGTATGTCTAGCGTTTTCAAAGCAGTAAAGTAAAGAAAATTTCTATTGTCTGATTCTCTTGTTCGGTTTCGTATATGCGTGATGAGTGTAGCAAAGGAGCTGAAGTGCTTTATACGATGTCGTACTTCTCTTCGAGTAGCGCACATTTTTCACATTTTCTTATATGGGTAAAACGAGAAATTTATTTAGGGCTATATGAACTCTATGCGCCTTAAGCGTTGTTACAAACCTAGCTTGAATTATTTTCGTTAAGTAAGTTGAATAATTATTTTGTTTAATGTTGGCATACTTGTGTGACAGTGTCATCACCTCAGCTTTTGCTCTTATTTTTCTGATATGGCAACGCCGCTTTGAGCGTAATTCTAAAAGTCCATTGCAATTCAAGAAGCCAAAAGGAAAGGTCGAGCAAAAACTGCGGTAAGCTTTATTCTTGTTTAAATGTTATTTTATAACTTATTGTGATTTTATATGTAGAAATAACGACAGCGACAGCGATAGCGTCAGTTTAATAAATGCGTGAGCTAGTGCGCTCGCTAAAGCAAATCGCTCTTTCCTTACGAATCGCAAAAAATTTTATTTCGTAATTTTCATCCGCCATTTTGAATGCGCACTTTTATTCTGAAACAGATTCCGGAGTTGTTGTTGCGTGAGCGTGCGAAGGGATTATACAGTGTGTTGAGAGAAGTTCTTTGCTTAAATTATGACTCCACCAGTCCGGAGCCCAGTGAATCTGAGAAGCACAGCCGGTGCGAGCACGGAGATTGCAATAGTAGCTAGCGTAGCACTAGATGCCCCAGATCCGCCAAGTCTAGTAACAGCTTATACTTCAGAGGTCCATGTCAGAAAGTCACCAGGAACAACGGAAGCCGCGCAATCATCAAACTCAGGTATTAATCAAGCGTCAGTACCAAAACAATCCGCCAGCGCTATGGAATTGGAAAGGAGTTTAAAAGCGCTAAAACGTCAACTTCTCGAAACACAGTCAGAGCTTATGGAAAGTAGACGAAAATGCCAGCAATTGGAATCGGCATCGTCATCACGCGAGGTTAGTGATCATAACCTCAACATTTCAAATGTTCACATTCCAGCCGTCATTGCTTTCACAAACACAACGGCTTAAGAGCGCCTTTACACACAAACAATAAATGCAGCGTTTTCCGCCACTGCCAGCATCGCTACGCCATCGACGCAAGCTGCATATGGGTATAATCTTATGGGTGCACCGCTGTCACCAATTGCCTGCGTCGCTATGCCGCCGACGGAAACAGCAAATGCATGTAATGCCGTTGAAGCATCGACGTACGCAGCCGCTGCCGAGTCTACAACGTCGACGCGAGCTGCGAATGCATTTGACGCCAACAGAATTCAGCCGCCATCTGTACCGAGTGTTACCATGCCGTTAGCACAAACTCGAACTGTATCCGACACATCAATGCCCGTTCGTTTGAATAATTTTATGCCGCCATTTTCTTCGAAAGTTTAAGCCAGCCATTTACAAGCCCCAGCCGATGCAAATAGGACAATTTTTTTTTTTTTTTGCTTTTTTATATTGAATCTTCTTAATCTTAAGAACTAACAATATGTTTTAAAATCTTAAACTAATACAAAATTTCACTACATAAAATTTATTCATAATTTATATAGCGACATTGGCAAAAACGTGCCTCGAACCTTCTAGCCGGGCTTAAGTAATATTTTCGTGTGCCGTTTGGAGCGATGTTTCCGAAGTAGGGTGTCGGTGCCGGTGCCGGATTGTTTTATAAAGCTTATTGTCAATCAACCGACGTGTATGGTTATACGAACTTCGACAACAACCAGCGATGCCTTAAAGGTGAGGCCAAAGAGATGGTAAAATCATTGAATTTTCGAGTCGGACAGTGTCAACGATGTCATTTATCTATTGAAATTCCGTTTCGGAAGGCCAGAGCAACTCATCAACAGCCAGTTGAAGTTAGTTAGAGAGCTGCCTTTCATAAGCGAAAATAGTTTGCCGAAATTGATACCATTTGCAACGAAAGTCAAAAATCTAGCAGTATTCCTCAGATCCGTGAACGGAAAACAACATATAGCCAACCCCTAGTCTTTTAAAGGAATTGATTATGAAACTGCCAATGAGCAAGCGATAAGAGTGTGCTAAGATTGCAGCCAATATTAAGCCATATGCCACCATAGAACATATCGGTGATTGGTTATGTGAACTCGCGAATCTCATATGCCTGATTCAAGATACAAATACCAATGATTTGAAGCGTCGTGTGCTACATGCAACCCATGATAATCAACAGTGCATATTGTGTAAGACAAATCATAGAATAAATGACTGCCGCAAGTTTCTAAATCTGGAAGTTGATGATCGATGGTCATTTATAAAGAAAATCCGAGCATGTTTTTCGTGTTTGAATGTCGGACACACGACCCGTGAGTGTCAAAAAAAGAAAGAGTGTGCAAGGGAAGGATGTCAAAGGAAACATAATATTTTGCTCCATCCCGAGAGACAAAACGCAGAGATACCGACGCAACCAAAACAGACAAACCCCTCAACTGAGAACAACAACCAAAACGTTTTGAGCTGCTCAGATAGTAATAAAAAGGTCGTTTTTAGGGTGTTGCCTGTCACTTTATTCGGAGAAAAATGCCAAGCGGATATTTTCGCTCTTTTCGATGACGGTTCATCCATAACTATGATCGAAAAAGATATAGCACAAAAATTGGAGTTCGTGGTAAAAATAGTCAATTGAATATCCAATGTTTTGGTGGCCGATCGGCGAGCGAACCGTGGATGACTTTCAACGTCAAGATAAGCGGAACAAACAAAAAGAAGAGACACTGGCTTAAAAATGTTTACGCCATTTCAAATGGAAAGGAAATGACGTCACACTAGCAAACAGCTATCTAATGGCACTCGCCCGCCAAGAAGGAATGGAGAGAAAATTAAATCGAGACGCTGACCTGAATGCTGGTTATAGAGAAGTCATCAAGGCCCATATTGAAAAGGGATAAGCTCGAAAAATTCCACCGGAAGAAGTCGACCAAAATTCGGAGAAAAAATGGTACTTACCAAAATTTTGATGCCGCCGCCAAAGTAAACGGAATCTCTTTAAATGACAACTTACTGAAAGGGCCACAATTCATTTCATCCTTGCCGTCAATACTCTTTAATTTTCGAAGCAGGATGATTGCTGTGAGCGCAGATATTTGTGAAATGTTTCACCAGGTTTTATTCCAGCCGAGTGATAGAATTTCTCAACGCTTTTTACGGAGAGAGAATAAAAGCTTATCTCCAGACGAGTATGAAATGAGGGTATTCATTTTCGAAACCGCTGGCTCGCCGTGTTCAGCCATCCATGTAATGAAAACAAACGCCCATGAGCACTCCGGAAGCAATCCAAGAGCAATTAATTCAATATGTGACAACCATTATATGGACGATTTTGTGGACAGCTTCGATACGCAGGCAGAAGCCATAGAAATACAAGATCAAGAAATACATAGAAATGGAGGATTTGAGCTGAGAGGATTCATATCGAACTCAAGCAAGTTCGCGTTGGCAACCCTTTTCGGGATCATCAAAGTTTACGCGCTCGTCAAATCGAAAATTTCAAAATTTTAATTTAAAGTATTAAATAGTAATTTATATTCATTTCTCTGTTTTGCGCGATTCTTCTCGAGTCCATCCTCCTAAGGAACTGAGGAATTCAAGCTTCGTCGGGTGAGACGTATCATTTCCAAGTCGAAATCTATAAATTTTCCGAACTTCGACTTTCTCCACTCTTTCTTTCTCTTCATTTATCATTTCTCTCATTGTAGCTTTGTTCTTTCGCCAAAGCTGTCCAGGATAAATTTTAAGCCTATACAAGAACCACAAGAAAGCTTTGAGCTCTGCCTATTACAGGCTAGACTCAAAGCTAGCCCAAGGGCAGTATTTAAATTTTGCATACTGGTACAACGTATGCAACGCGATAACTTAAAACTTCAGCCTGAAAGAAGGCATTCTTTTAGTGGCTCTAATGCCAGAAATGCTTATTTAATAGTGAAAGCGCCTGAAGTACCGCCCTCGCAAAATCATTCCACTGCTCACACGGAATTATCCAATACAAAAACCAACAAGACTGCGAGATCAACAACAGACGTTGAGCTTTCTGTTAACAGCGGTTCAAAAGCTCCTGCTAATAACGTAGGTGATCCAGCAAAGCAGACGGGCATGGATCGGTACATTAAAAATAAAAAGAAACTAAGCCCACAGAAATCAAATGTGGGTAAAGCGCAAATAAATAAAACAAAATCTGACGCTAACCCATCGAACGCTTTTAGTGGAAATAGATTTGCGGCTCTAAGCACAGAGCCCAATGAGACCTCTGATACATCAAAGGATGGTGGAGAAAAATCTCCAAAACCGCCTCCAGTATATCTTAGAGAGCGAAGCTCCAACAATTTGGTCACGAGCCTGACCCAGTTAATTGGAAAGGAGTCCTTCCACACTATGCCTCTTACTAGAGGAAATGTTCATGAGACCAAAATCCAGGTCTATAATGTAAATAATTACAGAATTGTCACTAAATTCCTTAACGACAACAAAAAAAGCTACTACACGTATCAGCTTAAAAGCAGCAAAGGCCTTAGTGTAGTTATTAAAGGCATTGAATCAGATGTAGATCCTGTGGAAATTAAACAAGCCCTAGAAGAAAAAGGCTTTAAAATTAGGAACGTAATGAACATTTTCAATAGGAATAAAACCCCACAGCCGATGTTCAAAGTAGAACTTAGTCCGGACAACTTAAAACTAAAAAAAAATTAGACTCATCCAATCTACGGACTACAATATCTTCTAAACCGTAGAGTTGTAATAGAAGAACCTCATAAGCGTACTGGCCCTGTCCAATGTATTAATTGCCAAGAATATGGCCATACAAAGTCCTACTGCACCCTACGCATTGTCTGCGTCGTTTGCGGAGAATTTCACAACTCTGCAAATTGTAATAAAAATAAAACTGACAAAAAGTGCAGCAACTGTGGTGGAGATCACACAGCAAATTATAGGGGATGTCCAGTATATAAAGAACTAAAAAATCGTATGTCAGAAAAAAAGCAAGCCAGTCGTAATAATCCGAATCAAAATGCATTCCAAAACCCAATTTTCTCACAACCTAATAAATCCAGCGTTCCAGTGACTAATAAAATGTCCTATGCAAATGTTGCTAGCTCTGCCATAAGTGCCCATTCTGCCCCTCAACAGCAGAACGGTAGCTTGGAATCCATGTTAGTCAGTCTGACACAGTGTATGACACAATTTATGTCGCAAATGCAAAACACACTCCAGGAGTTACTAAGAGCACAAAACCAGTTGCTCCAAATTTTAACTGCACAAAAATGAGTTTATTTATTATATCCTCATGGAATGCCAATGGGATAAATCAGCGTAAGCTAGAATTATCACATTTCCTCTCAAACTACTCTATTGATGTGATGCTTATTTCGGAGACACATCTAACAGATAAAAATAATTTTTCGCTATCAGGCTATAAATTTTACAAAACAAACCACCCCGATGGGAAAGCACTAGGAGGAACAGGTATATTGATTCGTAATAGAATTAAACATTTCCCTGTTGAACCTTTCGCAAAAAATTACTTCCAAGCAACTTCAGTTTCTATTGAAACCTGTGGTGCAAATTTCATTTTGTCAGCAATATATTGCCCTCCACGATTCTCAGTCAGCGAAAATCACTTTAATGAATTTTTCAACACCCTTGGAACTAAATTTTTAGCAGCAGGCGATTATAATGCAAAACACACCCATTGGGGCTCGCGTCTGATCTCTCTAAAGGGTAGACAATTATACAACACACTGATAAATAGCTCCAGTACTCTAGGATTTATTTCGCCCGGACATCCCAAGTATTGGCCAACAGATCGAAATAAAATACCAGATCTCATGGACTTTGCCATTACAAGAGGCTTTGATAATTCGCGTATTTCAACGTCGATTTGCTACGAAATGTCCTCAGATCATTGTCCTCTTCTAATAGAAATTTCAGAAAACATAAGAACAACATGCCCCCCTTTTAGACTGACCACTTCAAAAACGAATTGGGTTAATTATAAAAAGTATGTTGCAACACACATACACTCCGAATATACAATATGTAATGAAAGTCAAATCGATGAAGCGGCAGCAACCCTGAATTCAATATTAACTTCAGCGGCGGAGCATTCTACCCCAAAAACCTTTGAGCCTGCCGTAAGAAATTTTCATCATACTAATAGTCATATTGAAAGATTATTGCGAGAAAAACGTAGATTGAGAAGATAATGGCATCAACATAGGTCCCCTGGCAGTAAACCTAGACTCAATACAGCTTCAAAGCAACTTAAAACTGCTCTTCAAAAAGACTAAGACAGGAAAAACTATAATTTCATTTCAAATCTTGCACCTAATAGCACGTCGAAAGAGTCATTATGGCGAGCTTTCAAAATAAAAAATTCACCCATAGAACATGAATCTCCCTTAAGGAATTCAAGAGGAAACTGGGCAAGAAGTGATGAGGAAAAAGCGTCAGTCTTTGCTCAACACTTGTGCTCAGTTTTTCTACCAAACCCACCGGTAAACGGCCTTCGATTTCCCCTCTGCGAGGTGAACAACCAAATTATCCCTATAACATTTAATGCCAATGAAATAAAATGCATAATTAAGGAAAATTTTTGCGAGAAAAATTCTCCAGGCTATGACTATATAACCCCAAAAATGATCAAGGAATTGCCATACATTGCTCTTACGTACGCAGCACGACTTTTTAATGCTATTGTGAGCTTCTCCTACTTCCCTGTGATATGGAAAGAATCGGTCATCATGATGATACTGAAGCCCGGAAAAGACCCGACGACAGCCAGCTCATATCGCCCAATAAGCCTTCTCCCCTGCTTATCTAAGCTCTTTGAAAAGCTCTTCTTATAAAAATAACGCCATACATCCACGAGAATAACTTAATCCCTGCTCATCAATTTGGCTTTAGAAAAAAACATGGAACTATTGAACAGGTAAATCGAATCACTCGTGAAATTCGTAACGCCTTCGAAAAAAAAAAGAATATTGTTCTGCAATATTCCTAGATATCGCTCAAGCTTTCGACAAAGTGTAGCATGGGGGTCTTATTGTTAAAATAAAGTCCCTACTCCCTCAAAATTTTCACGAAATTCTTATATCATTCCTCCAAAATAGATTCTTTAGAGTAAGAGTTAATGAATTTATAACGGAAAAATTTGAAATTAAAGCAGGAGTCCCGCAAGGCAGTGTGTTAGGCCCCTCTCTTTACCTTCTTCTAACAGCGGACATCCCCACTAGAGATAAAATTGTAATGTCAACTTTTGCTGACGACACAGCATTATTGAGCTGCCACCGCGATCTCATGGAAGCATCAAGAATCCTACAAGAACATATGCAATTAATTGAAAGTTGGCTCTCTACCTGGCGAATTAATGTAAACGAAGGTAAATGTAAACACATTACATTTACGCTTAGAAGAGGTATAAGCCCTGCTATTCTCCTTAAAGGAGTCTCCATCCCCCAAGTAAATAGTGTAATCTACTTAGGAGTCCACTTAGATAAACGATTAACTTGGCGAAAGCACATCGAAGCAAAGAGGACCAATCTGAAACTTAAAGCATCAAAAATTCACTGGCTAATTAACTATCGCTCCCCTCTTAATATGGAGTATAAAGTTCTATTATATAGTAGTGTATTAAAGCTAATCTGGTCTTATGGCATTGAGTTGTGGGGAAATGCCTGCGCATCCTCTATAGAAATAATCCAAAGAGCTCAATCGAAAATTTTTAGAATCATTACAGGTGCTCCATGGTACAAACGTAATGAAAGCATTCACCGCGATCTGCAAGTCCCACTTTTTAAGGGCGAAATCGTTCGCCTAAAATCATCCTATCATGAGAGGCTAAGGAATCACTCGAATCAGCTGGCAAGAAGCCTTAACAACACAACACGTCAAACACGGTTAAGAAGAAAGGACCTTCCGTCCGCTTCTATTATTTTGGAAACATAACACCGATACTCTGTTATCTGCACCTCGCTCGTGCATGTCAGACGTTTGGCCAATTAAGGAATCATACAGATTTAGGCACCTCGCTCGTGCACGCTCAATGCTCCTAACTACCATCAGAGTAGCCGTTCCAGCCAATCAATTTTACGCACCTTGCTCGTGCGCACCGTACGCTTATCCAACCAAGGATTCACTAAGCTTGACGCACCTCGCTCGTGCATGATCAAGACTCATCCTAGCAACGGACGCGGCTTAACAGTAATAAGTCCTCAGCAGCCCAGTTTCTCAAATAGAGGCCCGTTGGAATCAAAACTATTATATCTCTGTATAAATAGTTAAGTTATATTTAAAAAATCAGATTTGAATAATTACTGTTAGTTCCCACCCAAAGGAAGATCCAGTAAAGAGAAGCAAAGTTTATATAAAAAAAAAATAAAAAAATATCGAACTCAAGCGAAGTCGTCATGGCATTGGATGGAGCACCGAACTCAAAAGCTATCCTTGGAAATGACAGGATGGAAAAGGATTTGGGACTATTCTGGAATGCGACATCAGACATGTTTGTATTTAAATTAAACTTTAATTAAATTGATGAGAACGTCATATATGGAGATCAAAAGCCTACAAAGCGGCAAGTACTAAGTATTATAATGTCCACCTTTGATCCTTTAGGATTCCTTAGTCATTTGACAGGTGTTGGCAAGCTGGTGCTTCGTCGCATATGGAAAAGTGAAGTCATATGGGATGAGCCAATTCCAGATGGAATCAACGTTATGTGGGAACAGTGGCGTAAACAATTGGAAAATGTTTCTAGATTCCGGTTGCCAAGAATCTATTTCCGATCGATTGACACCAAGATCATCCAACTGCACATTTTCGTGGACGCAAGTGAAGAAGCGTTCGCAGCCGTAGCCTACTGCAGAACAATAGACACAAATGAGTCAATCAACGTGAGTTTCGTGTGTGCCAAGACAAAATGTGCTCCTCTGGTGAAGGTTTCAGTACCAAGATTGGAGCTGCAGGCAGCCGTTCTTGGGACGAGACTCAAAGATATTATCCTTCAGGAACAAGCCTTAATGCCAGAAAGGACAACCATATGGAACGATTCCAAGTCAGTTTTAAGATAGATCGCCAGAAGCCATAGAAGGTATAAGCCTTCCGTCGCTCACCGATTAGCAGAAATCCTGCAATCAACTGACTTTAAAAACTGGGAATGATTACCGACCAGTGAAAACGTCCCCGACGATGCCACAAGATGCTACCAAATTAATAATTTTTCAGAATCTTCTAGATGGACGAATGGACCAGCGTTTTTGAAACGGAAGGAAGAGGATTGGCCAAATCATGGGGAGCCAGCACCATTGCCGGAAGACGAGGGTGAGGAAATCGCAAGCCAGAAGACTTTGCTCATGATAGCAGAAAGTAATCTCATGAAATTCGAAAGATTTTCTTCATATCGTCGACTGAAAAGAACAATGGCCTATGAACTTAGATTTATAAAGCTATGTCGTCGACAAGACCATAATTTGGATCGCCATGGTCTGACAGCAGAGAATCTCGAAGCTTCCGAGAAAACCTTATGCCGCCAAGTTCAGAGAGAAACCTTCGTGGATGGTATTAAGCTTATCGAAACGGGTCAGCCAATCCCAAAAAGCCATAGCTTACACAAACTTTCGCCGTACATTGACGCAAAGGGCCTGTTGAGGGTTTTCGGAAGGATCGATGCAGCCAGCTACTTACCGTATAGTATGAGACGCCCAATCATACTGCCTAAAGGCTATCGACTGTCGCATCTTGTTGTAGTGCATAATCACTGCGAGATGGCACATCAAAATCACGAGGCCACAATCGGAGAGATTGGGAAGAAATTCTGGATTACACAGGTCAGAAGCTTGTTAAAAAATGTTATAACTTCTTGTCGCATTTGCATCTTGAATAGAGTCAAACCAGAAGCCCCAATCATGGGCCAACTTCCCATGGATCGCCTAGAATCTGGTGCCGCTCCATTCAAATATACAGGGCTTGACTTTTTTTGTCCGATAAATGTCACAATTGGAAGAAGAACAGAGAAAAGGTGGGTGGCGCTGTTTACGTGTCTTTCCATACGAGCTATCCAACTAGAAATAGCGCACGGCTTTTCAACTGACTCCTGCATCATCGCAATACGGAACTTCATCAACCGTCGAGGAGTTCCCGAAAGAATTCGTTCGGATAACGGGAAAAACTTTGTAGGAGCTAAAGAGGAAGCAAAAAAGTTTTAAGAGGTCTTCGAGGCTGAGCGAATCCAAAAAGAACTGTCTGGCAAGGGTGTACAATGGATTTTTAATTGTCCGACGAATCCTTCGGAAGGCGGAATTTGGGAAAGAATTGTGCAGTGTGTTAAGCGAGTGCTGCGCCATACGATGAAAGACATGTCACCAAAGAGCATGTGCTGCAGTGCCTCCTGATAAAGGCCGAAAATATTATCAATCCTAGGCCTTTGACCCATCTGCCAGTAAGCCCAATCAAAGAGGAGCCGTTGACTCCAAACTATTTTCTGATTGGAATGCCGAATATAGCGCAGACTCCTGTCTTCAGTGATAAAGACGGCAAGTTATTTCTCATAAGAAAACAATGGCGAATAGCGAGAGGTTTGAGAGATCAATTTTGGAGGCGCTGGATATACGAATATCTGCCGACGCTAACGAAGAGAGTCAAGTGGTGTGAACGCACGGAGCCAATAACCGAAGGGAACGTTGTGTTTATTTGTGATCCGAATCAACAACGAAAGCAATGGCGGCGAGGTTTGGTCACTCGTGTATACACTGGAGCCGATTGGGTTGTTCGCAGAGCCGACGTCAAAACCGCCTCCGGTATACTGCAGAGAGCCGTCTCTAAACATGTCGTATTGGATGTTGGTGAAGCTGATCGCTCCACGGGGGCGGGAATGTTACAAACCTAGCTTAAATAATTATCGATTAAGTAATTTGAATTGTTATTTTGTTTAATGTTGGCATACTTATGTGACAGTGTCATCACCTCAACTTTTGCTCTTCTTTTTCTGATATAGCAACGCCGATTTGAGCGCAATTCTAAGAGTCCATTGTAATTCAAGAATCCAAAAGGAAAGGTCGAGCAAAAACTGCCGTAAGCTTTATTCTTGTTGAAACGTTATTTTATAACTTTTTGTGATTTTATATTATATGTAGAAATAATGACAGCGACAGCGATAGCGTCAGTTTAATAAATGCATGAGCTAGTGCGCTCACTAAAGCATATCACTCTTTCCTTACGAATTGCAACAAGCATAAAACGATATATCGGTCATGAGTTTTGTTCTTTAAAGATCAAATTTTATATTTTTATAAAAAATTATCTATAGTTTAATTTTTGGAATATTTTAATAAAAAAATTGAATGTAGTTTTTGTCTAAAAACCACTTCTTAAAAGTGGTTGAAAGTGTTTGAAATGAACTTTTAAGTTGGTCGCAAGTGCCACCTCACTTGTTTTTTTGATTTTATAAAAAATACTCTATACTATTTAAAAGGACCTTTTAAATATTCTACCACATTCTGCGTAAGTCAACAAAATCAACATTCAGCTACTTTTGTTATAAGCCTACATCCTGAACTCTAAACAACATAATCGACTTCGGTTTTACTCGTAAAATTTTAAAATTTAAATTCTTGCTATGGATCTGGAAGACACTACTTAATCTGCATCGAATAGCCCAATGGACGCAATCGTGTTTAGAGAACAAGTTTAAGTATCCTGTAAGTTAAAAAATTGACCTTTACGCACAATTTATTTTTTATAAAATAACAGGTGAGGTGGCACTTGCCACCAACTTACAAGTTAAGCTACGCACGCTTATTTCTCAAAACAAACAGACGCATGTGTGTGCGTAGAGTATGTGTATGATATCACAACGACGTGAGTTCATTTAAAACCCTTTCAATCACTTTAAAGAAGTGTTTAGTATCTAGAAATACTGCCTATGAATGTAGTAGTCTGGCTTGACATTATTGTAGGATATAGATAAACGAATAAAGAAGTATTATACATTCAGTAATCAGTGCGTGCACATATCTGGGATATTACATTGGCGACGAGAATACGAACCCGTAAAAGGACTATTAAAACGGATCGTTAGAGTGTGAGTTGATAGCGTTAAGTTGAAAATAAGCAATTTGGTCGGATTAAGATTGTATGTTAGGGTTTCATTGAAAAAAAGTTCTTGGCTCGAGAGGTGGAGCACTGATAAGTCTGGTTCAAATGATTTGAACGGAGAAAGAAGTTGTTGGCTCGAGAGATGGAGCAATGAAAAGTCGTGTCCTGTTTATCAGGCAAATAAGTTATTTGAAGAGTGAAAGACGTTGTTCGGAAATGTTGTTTGAAACGGCAAAGGCTATTTGTGCTAGTGATTAGTTGAAAAATATTTAACAAAAAAACTCCAAGTCTGCCTTGACGGGCCGAGAAAAAGTTTATGTTCTGCGTTTTTTTAAATATAAAATAGAACATTTGGAGAGTCATAAATTGTTATTATTTCGTTCATTTCATTTTTACGATTTCTGACTTCCGGAAATCCTCGTTACGGATTTTTGTAAGGATTTAAGGACACGAATTAAAAACATTAACGACATGCAACGAGCAGGACGGACAGACGGTCCTCCGCCGTTTGATTTTAATACGGATGGCAAATGTGGCAGTGAGTGGAAGAAATGGCTACATGGCTTTGAAGTTTTCTGCCAAGCAAACTCGATGGACGAAGGGCAAGCAAAATTAAACTGGATGCTCCATTATGCCGGAAAGAAGGTCCGAACAATTTATTGGGCGCTGCCAGAAGCAGAAGTTGTTGGAAGTGAGTGCAAAGGACCATTGATGTCTCGCTATGTTAGGTTCCAACCAGAGGATGAATACGAACGCGCAATTGCTTAGCTTGGTGCATTTTTTGAGCCCAAACAAAATACTTCTCACGAAAGATATATATTTCGGATGATGAAGCAAAATCCGGCTGAACAAATTGATATGTTTTTGGTGCGGTTACGCGAGCAAGCCGAGCGCTGTGATTTTGGAGAGCAGTTAGATGAAAATATGCGTGACGAGATCATTTGCAGTTGCCATTCGGATCTCCTACGGCGAAAAATACTGGAACGTGGCTATGAGAAGTTACCACAAATCGTTCAAATGGCAAGGATTTTTGAAGCGGTGTCCAATCAACAAAAGACTTTTACAAAGGAGCCAGGGCTCCTAAATTCAGTGGTGTCCGACAGCCATTTACAAAAGAATGAGGACGTATGTAATATCGAAATGAAAAATGAGCCTGCGAGGGGTCTGAATGTTGAGCGCAAAAGAAGCTACGATTATGGAATTTCTTGTGGTCGTTGTGGGTTGAAAGGTCATAAGGCAGCAGACGTCTACTGTCCGGCTAAAGGAAAGGCTTGTCACAATTGTGGTCGAAAGGATCATTTCGCACGATGTTGTTTTCGGCACAAAAGCGAAAAGCGAAGTAGATACGGATGGAAGGATATCAAACCGAATGATGGCTCGGAAAGAGAACCTGTTCGAATGGTAGAAACTAAGCCGAAGTTTTAATACAAGAGCACCGAAGAAGAATACGAATACATTTTTTGCATCGACTCAAATGATAGAGGGAACCGAATTTGGGGAACAATCGGTGGCGTCGACGTCGAAATGATTGTGGATTCAGGTGTTCGATATAATATCGTTGACAAACTGTCATGGCTGGAGCTCAAGGGAAAAGAAATTGTGACAACACACAAACAGAAGGAAGTCGATGTCAATTTTCGTGCGTATGGTGGGCATTCGTTAAAGTTCATGGGAATGTTTACAGCAAGAATCAAGGTTGGAAGAATTTAATTTCTGGCTAATTTTTATGTGGCAGATGAACTCGGGCAGATCTTATTTGGATACGAGACGGCTAAAGAAATGTGAGTCTTAAAAATCGGAATCGATACGAGCTCAGCAAGTAGTGATGTTAATGCTATAAATCTAGAAAGGAATCGTAATGAACCACTGGGAAAAATTAAAGGTGTGATTGTTGATATTCCAATTAAACTATATGTTTAGCCTGTGGCGCAGCCATATCGACGCATACCGGTTGCGCTGGAAAAGTTGGTTGACGACAGAATTGATCAGATGTTAAGGGAAGGAATCATTGAACGGGTGAATGGTGTGTCGAAATGGGTATCGCCGTTAGTAGTCGTGCCGAAAGGTGAAGACGATGTTCGAATTTGCGTGGATATGCGCCGAGCAAATCTGGCAGCTGAGAGAGAAAATCACCCTTTGCCTACCATGGATGATTTCCTACCACATTTGAGTGAAGCTAAGTGGTTTTCAAAACTGGATATTAAACAAGCATACCATCAAGTAGAAATTTCTAACGAATCAAGAGAAATTACTACTTTTATGACGCGAAAGGGACTGTTCCGTTATACTCGGCTGATGTTCGGTATTAGTTGTGCACCAGAGATTTTCCAGAAGCTATTGGAACAGATTTTTATTGGATGTAATGGCGTAATCAACTATATTGATGACATTGTTGTGTACTCCTCGGGGAAGGAGCTCCACGATTTACGATTGCGGAAAGTTTTGGAACGCATTTCCGAGTTTGGTATTGCGCTTAATAAGAAGAAGTGTGTGTTTGGCGTCAACAAAGTCGAGTTTTATGGACATATTTTATCGTCCTCTGGAATTAAACCTAAAATTGGTAAGGTTCAAGCCATTAAACAGTTCCGGGAACCAAATAATACAGTTTTCTAGGGCTTGTAAATTATGTTGGCAAGTTTATTCCAAATTTGGCAACTGTTAGCGAGCCGTTACGCCGACTTACGAGGAAAGAAATCGGTTTTGAGTGGGGTGCAAAGCAGCAGCTGGCATTTGAGGCGTTGAAACGAAACCTTTCAGATGACTTGCTTCTTGGATACTACAACATAAAATGGCCCACCCAAGTAATAGCTGATGCAAGTCCAGCCGGATTAGGCGCGGTATTAACCCAAAGTCAGGAGGGAGCTCCACGAGTTATTGCATATGCAAGTCGAAGTCTGAACGGGCCAGAACTTAACTACGCACAGACAGAGAAGGAAGCGCTCGCTTTGGTGTGGGCAGTTGAACGATTCCATCACTACATTTTTGGTAGGTATTTTGAACTGGTGACGGATCATAAAGCTCTGGAGACTTTGTTTAGCCCCAAATCTAAACCCTCTGCTAGAATTGAAAGGTGGGTTATAAGCATAATGGCATACAAAATTAAGGTAATTTACAAGCCGGAAAAAACGAGTATTGCGGACCCTTTATCGAGGCTGTCGAAACAAATAAGTTTACCAGATGACACTGACAAGACGGAGCAATATGTGCAATGGATTGTGTCCCATGCGGAGCCAAAAGCTATTACATTGGATGAAATTAGGGCCGCTTCAATTAATGACACGGAAATTCAAGCAGTCAAAGCAGCGTTATACGATGGTGATTGGAAACCTATTACAGCAACGTTTAAGCCCTTCGAGTTGGAGCTATGTATTGTCGGTAAGATTTTACTACGTGGTACTGGAATTGTCATGCCAGAAATTTTACGCGGAAGAACACTTGAATTGGCTCACGAAGAACACCCTGGGATGACTGTTATGAAAAGGAGATTGAGGGCCAAAGTTTGGTGGCCTAAAATGGATACGAACACGGAGGAGTTTGTAAAACAATGTTGTGGCTGTCTATTGGTCAGTACACCACAAGCACCAGAACCACTGAGGAAAACGGAGCTACCCTCGGCACCGTGGCAACATGTCGCATTACCTACTTGTTGTCATTGACTATTTCAGCCGATACAAAGAAGTAGAAACAATGAAACAAATTGACTCAAGTGAAACCATAAAGCGACTGAAGGTAATTTTTTCCCGTTTTGGACTGCCAATGTCAAAACAGGCAGATAATGGAGCCCAATTTGTGAGCGAACAGTTTAAGCAATATTGTCGAACCAATAACGTCCGACTGATCAGCACTCCACCTTATTGGCTGCAGCAAAATGGATAAGTAGAGCATCAAAATCGATCTTTGTTGAAGCGTTTGGCAATATTTCAGATGGAAAAAGGAAACTGGCAAGAAGATTTGCAGGATTACTTACTCATGCACCGTTCTACTCAGCACTCAGTAACACTGAAAACGCCAGCAGAGCTCATGTTTAACCGCAATATACGCGACAAGCTGCCTTCGATGAGACTGTCTGAAGGGAAAGAAGACGGTGAATTTAGAGATCGGGATGCTGCAGCCAAACAGAAGGGAAATGAGTATAGTGACCGCAAGCGGAGGGCTCAACCTAATAATATAGAAGAAGGAGACAAAGTTGTGGTTAAGCGACAGGTTGTTACGAACAAGTTAGATACAGTGTTTGAACCACCGATTTATACGGTCATTAATCGAAAGGGTTCAGAAGTATTTGTGGAACATCCAGGAACCGGAAAGCAATATCGGAGAAACGTAGCTCATGTGAAACAAGTGCCAAAGGACACTAAGGGTTCACAGATCCTGGAGCAGACATCACCCAAGCAACATCGAGTATCGCAACGGAAACGTACTGCTCCAAACCGCTATCGGAATTCCTCTAAATGAAATTATATATATATGTAAAAAAAAAAAAAAAAAAAAAAGGAGTAATGTAGTATCTAGAAATACTGCCTATGAATGTAGTAGGCTGGCTTGACATTATTGTAGGATATAGATAAACGAATAAAGAAGGATAATACATTCAGTAATCAGTGCGTGTACATATCTGGGATATTACATTGTTTTAAGATATATTATATATTTTCATGACGATTAAAAACAAATTGAACGTCATTAAATATTTGACGCAAATCGGTTTTTAGACAAAAAATACATTCAATTTTATTAAAATATTCGAAAAATTAAACTATAGATATTTTATTGTAAAAACATAAAATTTTATCTTTAAAGAACAAAACTCATGACTAAGAATGTTCCGACTAGTCGGCCGCTTTTGTACTCGGCGTCTAGTCGACCACTAATCGGTAAAACTTGCCGACTAGTCGGTTCCTTACTTTGTCTATATTTTTTAATAAAATGTACATTGAAAATTTAGACAATTGTATTGTAGTTATTTTAGTATTGATTATTTTTCTAGTATTTTTATTTAGCAAAAAGAAGAAAGCAATTCTATTGACAAAATAACAAAACCTAGAAAATACCCAATACTTTCCATTAGGTAGATAGGTAGGTTGGAGTGGCAGCCACTTAGGCCGTTAATCGGCCCATTGTGATACCAAGGAGGTTTTCTAGCGTTTGTGTGAGTGTATATGCCTTATTATGTAGAGTGCCTCTAACATGCGATTTTTTGAAAAACCAGTGCTAGCCTTGGAACATTACTATCCGTCTCGCCTGTGCCGGGAATCGAACCTCGGACCCTGGAATCAGAAGCATAGCACGCATCCCCTACGATATCCCAGAGCCACGTAGTTTCGATTAAAGAGGCCCAAAAAAAAATCAAAATGAGATAATTTTTTATATAAGTACACAAATTTAGTCCCCAGCTAGCATGTTTTGAAATTTTTTTTATCTAAAGAGACTCTTTTTCGTGTCGCCTTTATGATTAAAAAGATCAAATATGCGCTCGGTTTCAGGTCAGATATGATACTTTTGTCGGGAGAACCCTTGCCGCGACTCTTCTTGGCGAGTCATATTTGACAACATTTGCGAGACATTTTCAAGCCATACTGGCTATCATTTTCGAGTCGTTTTCTGATATTTTTTTCTGATATTTGCTATCATTTTCGAGTCTACTACGATTTATAATTGTGAAAGAAAAAAAATTAATGAAAATAGATTTTGATTTAGATTGTCCTCTCTTGGATTTGAACCTGGTCATCGACACCGTGTTTGCCGAATCGAAATTCGGAGATTTTTTTGTGTAAAACTTTAAAGTCAAATAAAAGTTTTTTTTAACTCCATTCAACTCATTTTTGAGTCTTATGTTGAGTAAAATTCCACAAAGCAACAGCCTAAATAATCATATATCAATCCCCTGCGGAATTAATTGGTGTCGGTGAACTTAGCCCCCCATGTTGAAATTTTAAAAATTGCAGAACTTGTGCTGAGTTGTGCCCGATGTGTGCTATTATGTGCCGCAAAAGAAAAAAAAATCCTTCGTATAGTTTGGATTTTATGGGAGGTCCTTTTTTCACCGTGAAGTTAGCCCCCCGATTGATATATTTTTTTTAAACAAGAAGTGATTAAGGTTGTGCCCAGGATGAGTATTATGTGCCAATTAAGGAAAACTAAATCATTCACACGTGTAGTTTGTTATAAGGACATTTCCATTTTCCCTTAAGAAGTTGGCCCCCCAAGTCCTTTTTTTCGAAAAAAAATTTATTGTGCTGTGCCTTGCGCAGCACGTGGACCGATGTGCCGCTTTTGAAAAAACAAAATTTCCAACGGCAGGACTTTTAAGAGGAGGTCCTTTGTAGAAAGTGCATTTTCTACCACCATATTTATCATTAGGGCATTTAAATAAAAAGGCAATATGTGTCGAGGGTATATTACGTTTGTGTGGTTGTGTGTAACACCCAGAACCAGTTGAGATAGACTATACAAAATATATAACATATAGAAATGATCAGCGTCGCCAGGAGATTCGATTTAGACATATCCGTCTGTCCGTCTCGAAGGAGTTGAGCTATCTTGACGAAATTCGGCATGCGTGCTCACAGGGACATGAGTAAGAGCAAGTTTGAGAATGGACCCGATCGGACAATTTTTAGGGGTACCTCCAGTACTAGGGTCTGTTACGAAAAACACAAAAACTGCTCTTAAATCGAAGTTTTTCAAGATATTCTGATGAAATTTGATAGTTGAACATATTTGAAGTCAAGTTATTCAATTTCAAAAAATTGGAAAATTAGGCGTGGCCGAAGGGCGTTTTCGAAAATGGCCTCCTACACCCGAAATTCAAATGGGAATTCAACGAAATTTGGCAGTTATGCTTCCTTTGTAGCCATAAACATCCTCTTTAACAAATTGTTTGATAGGTCCATTATTAAGGGTACCTCCAGTACTAGGGTCTGTCACAAAAATCTCAAAATTGCCCCAAATACGGATTTTTTGAGATATTCCACTGAAACTTAGAATTTTAGCGTATATTATGGCCTTCGATTAGAGAAAAAAATTTGAAAAAGTGGGCGTGGAAAAAGGAAAGTTTTCATAAAGAAATTTAACAAAAGTCGGTATAGGGGGGCCCCTTATGGCCTTAATATTAAAAATTATTTGAACATCTGTGTCTGTATCGGGTATTCTATTGTCAGGCTCGCCTGACTATAACACCCTTACTTGTTTGTTTTTATACCCAGCGTAAGCGGGGTATATAAGTTTTGTGCAAATCTTGTAACAGGGAGAATTAAGCTCCGGAGATATAGGAAAATATATACATGATCAGAATCAAAAACTGAATTGATTTAGACATGTCCGTCTGTCCGTCCGTCCGTCTGTCCGTCCCGTCTGTCCGTCCGTCCATGGTCGCATCTCCTCCGAAACGGCTTAACCAATGAAGTCGAAATTTGGCACACATGTATATCGGGGTCCGAGTATGATCCTAAGTAAAAATGGAAGACATCCGCCCACTTTCACGCCCACAAATGAATTTATTGTGTTTTCAGTAAAATGCTTGTAACTTGCGAACCACTCAACATATTCCATTGATATTTGGTGTACTGGTAAACTACAAAAAGGGACATATCCTGTAAATAAATTGGACGCCGTCTACCTCGAGCCACGCCCACAAAAAAGGGCTTATCGTAACTTGTGAAGTAAAAGGCATAGAAGCTCAAACTCGCAACATAGGTTGACCAAGGCAAATGAAAGGTGTAGGAACAAAAATTAATGTAGCCCGCCCACTGCCACGCCCACAAATGGAGAATTTTCTTAACTTCCTAAGTAAAATGCGGAGAAGCTAAAAATTCGCAACATAGATTGATGTTTATGGCTACAAAGGAAGCATAACTGCCAAATTTCGTTGAATTCCCATTTGAATTTCGGGTGTAGGAGGCCATTTTCGAAAAACGCCCTTCGGCAACGCCCAATTTTCCAATTTTTTGAAATTGAATAACTTGACTGCAAATATGTTCAACTATCAAATTTCATCAGAATATCTTGAAAAACTTCGATTTAAGAGCAGTTTTTGTGATTTTCGTAACAGACCCTAGTACTGGAGGTACCCCTAAAAATTGTCCGATCGGGTCCATTCTCAAACTTGCTCTTACTCATGTCCCTGTGAGCACGCATGCCGAATTTCGTCAAGATAGCTCAACTCCTTCGATAAGAAAACTGTATACAAACAGGCGGACAGACAGACGGACGGACGGACATGTCTAAATCGAATCTCCTGGCGACGCTGATCATTTCTATATATATTTTGTATAGTCTATCTCAACTGGTTCTGGGTGTTACACACAACCACACAAACGCAATATACCCTCGACACAGAGTGCGTCGGGTATAAAAACTAAAAACAGACAAAACAAACCACCGAAGCAAATTTTTCAGAATACTTGAAACGTCAAAATTTACAGGGCTGCCATACCAAAAAAATGTACTCATTTTTTCACGAATAACTACTTTTTTGTTACAAAAACTACTTTTTATTTAACTCTTTGCTACTTTATAAAACAACACTGCTGTAAAAAAGCTTTCGTATACACAAAAGCTTTTGTATGCACAAAAGCTTTCGTATCAATTCTTGGCGAGATCGAATTCTTTGTTTATATCTATTTTAATCTTATTTTTAAATTGTTTTTTTATTAAAATAAGAATATTGGAGAAATCTAGCATATTGCCTTTTTATTTAAATGCCCTAATGATAAATATGGTGGTAGAAAATGCGCTTTCTACAAAGGACCTCCTCATAAAAGTCCTACCGCTGGAAATTTTGTTTTTTCAAAAGCGGCACATCGGTCCACGTGCTGCGCAAGGCACAGCTCAATAAAATTTTTTTCGAAAAAAAAGGACTTGGGGGGCCAACTTCTTAAGGGAAAATGGAAATGTCCTTATAACAAACTACACGTGTGAATGATTAAGTTTTCCTTAATTGGCGCATAATACTCATCCTGGGAACAACCTTAATCACTTCTTGTTTAAAAAAAATATATCAATAGGGGGGCTATCTAACGGTGAAAAAAGGACCTCCCATAAAATCCAAACTATACGAAGGATTTTTTTTTCTTTTGCGGCACATAATAGCACACATCGGGCACAACTCAGCACAAGTTTTGCAATTTTTAAAATTTCAACATGGGGGGCTAAGTTCACCGACATAATTAATTGGCGATTGCTCTATTTTTTGGTTTTGTATTTCAATACGAGTCGTCTTCGAAACATCCAATTGAGTTCTTTTCGAGTCGTCTTTTTATCGTGCATGTGATCAGTCGTTTTTTAATTATCAAGGGGGCTCGAAAAAGACTCGTCAATGAAACTTCTTATAAAAAAGTCTTCCAAATGCTTTTTAGGATTTAGTATTTCTTATATATTTTATATCAAAACAAGAATAGAAAATTAAACTTTAAAATTCAAAGGCAAATATACTTAAGTTGATGTCACGATAGAATAGTCAATTTTCTGACCGTAAGGGTGTTAAATCATTTTTTGTGCACATGAGACGAATGTCAAACGAAGTTAGTAACAACAAAAAATAACGTTAAAGCTTAAACCATATTAATAGAGAATTTTAGACATTTTCGTGCTTCTTTTTATCTAATACAAGCCATAACAGTGCAACTTGAGGGCAAATAAGGGGTAAATAAAGTGTAACGAAAGCTCAGAAAACTATAGTCGGCATTGCCGAATAATCGGCCTTTCTACAACCGACTAGTCGGCTAGTCGGCCAGAGTCATGATCGGAACATCCCTACTCATGACCGATATATCGTTTAATGCTTAAAAGGCCGTTTCCACTATAGCCGCATCTTGCTTTCGCATCTTCAAGTTGCGATTTTTTGAGATTGGTGTTTCCACTTGGCATTTTGCATCTTTAAAATCAGCTGATTTTTGTTTACAATTGATATTTTTAGTAGTGATGCCACGAATATTCGGCCACTATTCGGACGAATATTTTAACTATTATATAGAAATAAGTTATTTAAAAAATCAGTAGTAACTACAAATTAAATTTTTCTCATAATAATATACATATATGTATATCTCATAATAATGTTACATTTTTTCTTGGTTTACCGCCATTTGTGCTGCTGACAATTCCTGAAATGCTGGTCATTAACATATGTTTCACAAGACATGTGCAGTTAAATCGATCGATAATCGGAAAAAATCGCATTTTCTTCTCATCTTTCAAAGATGCGCAGAAGATGGGGTTCAGGATACAACAACAATTGCATGTAAATTCACACCGCATATATCCGCATGTTGCCAAAATGCTGACAGATGCTAGATGCGGTTATAGTGGAAGCGGCCTCTAAGGCGCATAGATTCCGGATAGACCTAAACAAATTTCTCGTTATACCCATATAAGAAAATGTGAAAAATGTGCGCTACTCGAAGAGAAGTACGACATCGTATAAAGCACTTCAGCTCCTTTGCTAAACTCATCACGCATATACGCAACCGAACAAGAGAATCAGTAAATATAAATTTGCTTTACTTTACTGCTTTGAAAACGCTAGCCATAAACACAACCTCCTACAAATATATGCATGCATACCGATTTACAAGCTCCGTTTATTGACAAAGCCAAAACGCACGCGATTTGCGTGTGCTTGACCGGATCGAACACAAAAAAGCGTTTTTGAAAAAGGTTTGAGTTAGCTTCCTCTCGCTGCTGGTCCGGGTGAGTTTCAAAATATATAACATGACATCTCTTGTTGTTCTATACTCTTTGACGTGTACCAGCTGTCGCACTCTGATGAATAAAATCATTAGCCCGTGTGAGTGTAGCACGAGATTTCGTGAGTGCGATAGTGCAAACAAGTATCGTGCCTTACAGGGTACACTCACACATGCTAATAATTTTAGTTGAGAAAGTGTGAGAGCTGCTATTCGTTCACAAGATTAACAAGAATAAATCTTTATTCGCCAATTTACGTGCGACTAAAAGAATACATTTATAAAACTAGTGCCTAACCTAGATTAATACGCGTACCTGGCTTGCTGAGCTACAATAAATTTTCATTCAGTTCATAGAATAATGAACCGAGTACTTACAATTACTGTTACTGTTAAAAACATATATTATTTTTGTGCAAATGAAATTGCATACTCTTTTCCCGAAAACACAATTTATGTGAGCATTTCAAAATCATGGTTACGGAATACTAAGTTCACCACTCCATTTTAATTATAATATCACTGAAAATTTCATATCAGCTGTTCTGTGGTAGAATTGAAACTATTTTAGAATCGGTCATATTCGGTGCATGAGTATTCTGCTTTAGCGTTCCTCAACAATATGAGCAACATTTTATCCACTGATTCTTAATTGTATAAAACTAAAATATTTTGGTGAAAAATAAAAAGAGTTGTGTTTATCAAAAACCTTTGATAAACTTATATGGGGCAAAACACGTCAAGTGTACCACCGGCAAAATTTTTTCTCCCCGATTTGGATGAAACTTGGTACAGTTGTTAAGATGTAAGAGTAGGTTAAATTTGCAAAAAAAGAGTAAATTTTAATCACAGGTTGCCGAGATACAAGGTGTCAAAGTTTAGATATTTGCTTCGAAGAACATATTTCATTGAATTACAATGGGGCTAAAATCGCCTCGCTTCAAAAATTTTTCGAATGTTTTTTTAAAAAAATTTTCTGAACTTTTCGAAAACAACACTTAAAAAATTTTTCGATAACGGTAAATGAGAAAAATTTGGCCTTTTAGTTTTATTTCTTGATTTTCTAGGGGAGACGTCATATTTTTATTTTTATTTTTTGATTTTGAAATAAAGCTTAGTTCTTCCCCTTTAAAATGATGCATAAATCAGAATGGGCGGAGCATGATTAGTGGTCCAAATACACCTTATTTCAAAATTAAAAAATAAAAACAAAAATATGACGTCTCTCCTAGAAAATCAAGAAATAAAACTAAAATGCCAAATTTTTCTCATCTACCATTATCGAAAAATTTTTTAAGTATTGTTTTCGAAAAGTTCAGAAAATTTTTTTTGAGAAGCATTCGAAAAATTTTGAAGCGAGGCGATTTTAGCCCCATTGTAATTCAATGAAATATGTTCTTCGAAGCAAAAATCTAAAATTTGACACCCTGTATCTCGGCAACCTGTGATTAAAATTTACTCTTTTTTTGCACATTTAACGTACTCTTACATCTTAACAACTGTACCAAGTTTCATCCAAATCGGGGAGAAAAAATTTTGCCGGTGGTACACTTGACGTGTTTTGCCCCATATACATCTGATTTTTAACAAAAATTTTAGTTCATGTTACAAGATAATATAATAATTATTAGACCGGAACTGGAATTTCCAGGGGGCGTGCTACGTTTTTGATTTTACCATTAGAATGCAGGCAAAAGGCGCCTACTCTAATTCATAACACGTTTTTAGCCTAGTGCCATCTATATTACTGACTATGGAACACTTTACTCAATCTGACGGAGAAAATGTTCGGGCTGGTTTGGACAAAAAAATCACATTCCTCTCTCATTTACACAATTTTGTAGTACGGGGAGGAGCATTTTAATTCTTCGGGAATGAGAGCTTTCAAACTTGACTTACTTCCCTACTATTTTTAATGGTTAACTTTCCCTTTGATATTAAGCACATTTTATGACACCATTGCACTCAAGCGATTGTGAAGAAAAAATAGAACATGTGCCTATGGCTGAAAACACACCACACAAACAAAACGTGTTTTTGACGTACAGCGAAAATACGCTTTTCGACATAACCAACACCAACGCCAACTCTACGCGTCAAATTTGTCGAACTCCAACAAAATCCAAGCCAACAGCTTTCTGCATGGTTTTTTGTCCAAGCTTTCTGTTTTCCTCGTGTCGTTTTCAGTGTGCGTTGTGCCGTAAGCTTACATGAGATAATCGACGTCGACAAGCGTTCACAACGTTTTGTCGAGTTCAGTGTGAGTTAGCTGTATAGAGTGCCATGTATGAACGGCGTTCGAACAAATGCGTTGACCAACAAAATTTTGTGTCGTACTCGGTGTGTTGCTAGATAATAAGTAATACACTTTTGTCGAATTCGACATAAAAAAACGTTTTATTGTCTTTGTGGTGTTTTCAGCCCTTAGATCTAGTGGGAACCCTTAGGTGCTCAACTCGAGTCAGTTGGGACTCATTCCACCTTTCCGTGGTTGTATATACTGGTATGAAATCACACTAGTATATCATAAGCCATTTTCCTCTTGAGGAACTAATAAGAAATTAGACGAATAAAGCTGAACGTTTTATATCGAAAGCAATAATAAAGTCATTGGACGTCCCTATTCATTTAACGGAAGAAATACTCCTCTCCCAACTCGAAATACTCATATTGTTAAAAAATGTCTGAGAATCCATCTTTATATAATCTGTTTGAGAAAGTCGTTAAACTTCAGGAAAAACAGACTACGGAACACAGGCAGAGGTAAGAACAGCTTTTCGTTTAAACCAATTTTACGCAATTTATATGAATAAGTATATACCTCGCTAAGCTTTTCATTTTGCTAAGTAACGGTTTATAGAAATATGTGCAAACATGGGGAAAATATGCCAAGTCCATCTGCATAGGCCACACCTTAGTTCACAGAACGGGTTTGTTATTACAGTAGAGTACAGTAGAGTACGGATAAATGCAACACTTTTTTTTGCTCGAATTCTTGTGCACTTACGCATTCTTTGCATTAATCCGTGCATGTTTTTATGGGAACTCATAAAAAAGGCTTCAAAGCACGTTGCACTTATGAGGTTTTTGCATTTATTCGTGTTTCATATATGTATGTACATTAGACCGTTTCACATTTTCAATTTTTTCGAAATGTAAATGGAAACATTTTTTTTTTCTAAATCTTAAAAAAAAAACAAAAATTTTGGTATATCAAACTTTTATAGTTTCGAAGGTTTAGACCTCGCGCAAAATCGGTAAATCTTTTTGCCTAAAAAAAACAGATTTTGTAAAATTAGGAAAAACATTGCATTACTAATTTTATAATAACTCTTGACTCGTTTGTCCGATTTGAGAATAGTCTAGCTTATTTTAAAGGCATTCAAATTTACCAGATTCCCTGGTTGGGCATAGGAACATTTTGATAATAATTTTAGTGCCTACAAGCTTTCAAAGTTCATTTATCATAAAATTTGGAGAAAAAATTTAGCTACATTGAGTCATTTAAAAATTCTTTAAAAAATTTGGATCAGTTTTTTAGTTTATCCTCGAATGCAGATTAATGAACAATTTTATGAGGAAGATTTTGATGTGCCACAAGCCTATTAAAATAATTTATTTTAGCAAATATTTAGAAATTGTACTTAATTGAAAAAGTGGAAAAAAATTTATTTATCACAACAATGCGTTTTATTTAAAATGTGATACAATAGTTTTTTTATTAGTGCTGGATGTGTTTTATGAAACTCCTCAACAACTTGTAAAATTTCGTTCTGTTGCTCTTCGTCCTTTGGTAATGTGTTGTTTAATGTTTGTATAAGTCCAATAGCTCGTTCAGCGGGATCGTTAACAACGGTTAATATTTTGAACAATTTCCCGCATTTGTTTGAAGCCCTCGTTAGTGGACCAGCTCGACGGATGCAATGCAAGGAAGCTGCTATCAATTCCAACAATACGGAAGAACTGCGAAGTATTTTCCGAAACATTTAAATACTTTACAGCATTTGCTAATACTTGGTATATGCTACAATATTTCTTAAGGTCTTCAATCAATAAAATGTCGTTAAAAATGACACAAAAAACTTTTTAAGAATTTTAATGTATCTAATGTATCATGAATAAAATATAGCTTCCTTGCATTGCATCCGTCGAGCTCGTCCACTAACGAGGGCTTCAAACAAATGACCCAATGTAGCTAAATTTTTTCTCCAAATTTTATGATAAATGAACTTTGAAAGCTTGTAGGCACTAAAATTATTATCAAAATGTTCCTATGCCCAAGCAGGGAATCTGGTAAATTTGAATGCCTTTAAAATAAGCTAGACTATTCTCAAATCGGACAAACGAGTCAAGAGTTATTATAAAATTAGTAATGCAATGTTTTTCCTAATTTTTCAAAATCTGTTTTTTTTAGGCAAAAAGCTTTACCGATTTTGCGCGAGGTCTAAACCTTCGAAACTATAAAAGTTTTATATACCAAAATTTTTGTTGGTTTTAATAGATTAAGAAAAAAAATGTTCCCATTTACATTTCGAAAAAAGTTGAAAAAGTGAAACGGTCTAATGTACATATATAGAAAAGTATGCATGGTGTTTTCTATCTAATGTAAGATTCTCGGTTTAGGGTTGTGTGTCAGATTTTTAAGTCCATTGCAGAGCGTTAACTATTTACAACCAATTGTGATATGAATAATATGCAAAGAAACTTTGTTAGAGAAAATATAAGTTCCGACTTCGCAAAAAAAAAATAAATTTCTGATCCACTTTTTCTCGTACAAAGTTATACTTGTTAGAGCGTTAATATTTTTTCCCTCAAAGCTTATTTGGCATTGGTTTACGTTGGAGATGACTAAATAAAATTGATAAGTTTCAAAATAAACAGTTCAAACTTTGTTGTTAAATAGCAGAAAAATTTCGGCATTCCGCCTGCAATTTGATTGCATTAAACAAATGAACTTACGATCTCATAAAAAAATGCGTGCGAAACTTTGCGCCTATTTATATTTGCAGTTTTTCAATTCTATCAAAAATGAAACTATACCTAACAAACGACCTAACAGAGGAAGTAGAATTTGCTCGAAACAAAATGCAGATACATGTCAGATTCATGTGCTTGAAACATGCTTCACAAGTTTCTTCCAACAATTTTGAAAAGTTAGAAATTTAAATTATTTTTTTAAATTTCCATTTTGATTTTCAAACTTTGAATGATTTGCTAGTTGTATGTTCCTTTTCTATGTATATTCTGTCTGTCAACGCTTTAAAAATTTTATAAGACCGCCCGTTAAGGTCCACTTTTGATTGAATTTTTAAATAGAGAGAGTCACCACAGTAAAAATCAACGTATAGTTTCACGTTAGTACTTGGTCCGTCTATCTTTCTATCCACCTTCTTTTATTTTGCTTGACAGGTTAGGTCTTTAAAGGATAAAGTAAATTTTTTGCACTTGACAAAATTGGCCAAATAGGTTACTGTGCCCATACAAGGAAATGTGAACACAGCAAATTTTCAGCTTATTCTGAACAAGATTCGCTCACTAGTCGACTTTGGCCCAGCGTTAGTGGAGGGAACTCTTCTTTCAACACACAAAATATGAAATTAACAACAATTCCGTTGTGGAATTATTGTTGGTAGCATTATCAGCTAGCTTAATCACTGCCATGTGCATGTTTCCACATAGAGAATAATCTATATGCATTAGAGCTAACGCAGATATTTTATCACTATCGTTTCCACTTTCGGATCGGGTATTTACTAATCAGCTGATCCGTCGGAAGTAGCTGTAACAAATGTGAAAACTACCCCTTTTCTTAACTTTTGCTATATATAAACGATTAATGTATAGTTTACAGTATTTATTTGATTTCAATGTGTAAAAAAGCTTGAATAATTTTACTTACGCTTTTGAATTTCCAATTTCGATTTGATTTTTATTTCAGCTATTCTTTTAATTTGACATAACTATTATTATTTTAGGAACTTTTCTATTCAGGGGTGCAATTTTTCGTAATTATTGCAGGCAAGTCCAAATGCAACCTTGCTGTTTTATCCGCGTTAAATTTTAATGAATGCATTGGTGAGGTTATTAACTTAAAATGTTTGTATTTTTAATTTTTAACTTTTAAAAAATTTTAATAATGCGTTAACGAGTTAATGCAGGTAATTGAGTTTATATACTATGTAAAAACATGCTATTAGTCATTAAGTTCTGCTAGACACTAAACTTTTGGCTATATACCGATGTTTTGCAGACAATGCACTTCAGAAAAGAACCAGTGGATTGGAACACGCCCAGAAATAATTGATGCATCCGAGACATAAACTCTCCTCTGGTTTCTTTATCTTTCGGAATTTTCCGAAAAAGACAAGTTAAACAGTTTTTGTTAAGCTCAGTATTTATATTTGATTTTTTTAAATATATTTTTTAAAGCAAATAAAAAAGTCTGCTCTTTTTAAAAAACATGAATTTCATGTATATCAGTATATTTGCTAAAAACATGCTTAAAAATCTGAAACATGCAGAAACGTGCTCTCACTTGCTGTGGATATAGCATTCAAAAACACAATAATTGAAGGGCAGCCGCGAATAACGTTGTAAGTGACAGAATTCAAATTGTTCACAATTCGCAAAAAACGTTTTAAATTAAGAAGACAATTTCTGTATTTTTTTTTTAAATTTATTATCAAAGTATTTAGTTTAAAAAACCATTTTAGTAAAAAAAAAATTGTGTAATTATAATATTTGTTTAGTAAATGATATATTGTATCATTTTAAAATGGAAGAACGTTTCATATCCAAAACTCGTTGCTTGTTAAAACGTTATTCCACGATTCGCAACAGAGAGTACGATGTCATTTGAAACGTTATTCGATAAAAAATACTTCTTCCAAAGAAATTTTCTTCCATTAGCTTCTGTGTCTAAAATAAAGGATTTATCATAGAGATTTAAAAATAATTTATTACAAAAAACTATATAACAAAAACATAAATCCAGTATGAAACGAAAATTCTTTTCAAGAACTTTAAACTAAACTTCAAAGATATTGCTAAATTTAAACGCAGACCGATTTATAGAACTCGGCGTAGCTCTCAGGCAAGTATGATGCCATTGCCAGTAGATCCTTTTTCTTTTCCTCACTTAATCTTAAGTAAGTTTTTTCGTAGAACTTATGAAAATGGTCCCTAATTTGCTGTATGCTAAATCTTTTACAATAAAAGCAGCATCGACAATCACAAACCTATAAAATTATAATTTCAATGAAACATAGTTTTATGTGCACTTGAAACGTTATTCCATGTTACCTGGTCAGGAGCGTTTCTTTCAGGTAAACTCTTATTTTTTCTTGAAATATAAGCTTTTCCACTATTTCTTAACCTTTTACTTCTATTGTCTTTCCAATTTTCGACATTAGCTTTTCGTTTTGTACCTCGGTAGCACTTGTCAATTAAATTTGATAATTCAGATCGCATCATTTTGTTATGCACTTACAACGTTCTTCGACTGACTGACTCTTTCTAATTGCGATTTGATCGATCTAAGGTGCAAAATTTTGGATGATTTGTTGTTGGAGCAATGTAAAAGAAGCATGTCAAAGAGAATATGCAAAAAAAACGGTTTTTCAAAAATTGGCGTTTCCAACGTTATTCGCGGCTGCCCTTCAATTGTTAAAAAAAAACACTATTTTCTTATCACAACCATTAAAAAAACCATAACCAAAACCATTCTCTTAAATTCGCATTCTTACTACGACAGCCTAGGCGGCAGAGAGTAATACGATTCAGAAAAGAGAATCAAATACATTCGCAGCTCGCACTATGCTGGGTCTTTCGTCCCAAAAACAAGTCGGGGTAGGAATGACGACGATGCTTAGCGTCCAAAAAGCAATAGTATTTATAACTAGCCAATATAAAAACTGATGGATGAAAATGACATTAAAGATGCAGCCTTCAACGAAGCTGCTTTAGTTTCGAAAATCCACATACCACAGATAATGGTCTATAAAAGCACCATCGAAAAATTAAGAGCTATACTTAAAGTACTGCAGATTGAGAACTACTCCATCAAAAAGGCTTCATTGGACACAATTTAGATTACCAGCTTATGCCAGTTCGAGAGCCTTTCCAAACAGCTGTAACACCTCGGAATGGATTGCTTCTCCCTTACTTCCAAAAGTAACAGACCATTTAAAGCCGTCCTTTCTGGGCTATATTTGATCACTACCGACGCTGTTAAGCTTGAACTTATTAACAATTGAATACATTGCATTGACGACCAGCCTGTTCATAGTTTAACGAAAAAAAATCGTGCAATAATCCTATACGTGTTCTACTTGATAAAATAGACAAATACAATACGTGAGTTAAGGGAAAACTACAACATCCTTAACCACATACGAGTTAAACGGGATCTCTAATGAAAACGGCAAAGCAAACTAACAAAATGCCAAAATTGTCAGATTTTTGGCCATGGCTCCCAAAACTGCAACGTCAAAGCTATATGTGCCGGTCAGAGCTGTAAAGGAATTATTTTATTTTAAGTTTAAATCCCCCAAAAGTAATTATCAATTCTTTTTCCAATTCATATTTTTAAGCGTTGGAATTAAGAATTCTTTTCTTTAAGCCTCGAATTGTCAACCCGGAGTGGCAAGTCCACATGGAATTGGAAATTAAATTGCAAATTCCTTTCAATCCCCTGAATCCCATTTGTAGCCCCTAAAGCCCCGTTCAAGCCCAAGCAATCAACTATAGGAGCATTCCAATTACTGGGCACAAAATAGCCAGGAAAGGGATCAGCGTCGTTGTGCAATTCAAACAGGCTTGAATGAATAAACTTTGAAAGTAAAAAAGATAGATATAAAAGATGAAATGCAAACGTCTAGTTGGATCCCATATTTATAAGCTGATTTATGCAGCTATCATGGAAGTCCATGTCCAATTTCGTCTGAACAAGTTGTCGCCACAACAACTGATAATGGGTCGAATTTCGTTAAAGCCTTTAAGGAGTTTGGTGTTGAGTTGTTCGCAGATTCAGATGGTGATGAAGAATTGCAAGTCGTTAATAAAAATTTATTTGAACTCAAGGGAATGTCCAGTACTTTTTGTGAGGAGTTTATGCCAAGAATATTCGTTGTACTACGCATTCACTTAACCTAATTGCGACAACGGGTTTCGGTCGAATAATGAAAAGCAGCCGATTTGCATCTAAAACTCAAAACTGATTTAGATAAAAATATTTTGGTTTTTGTTAGGTAACGGAGATATGTTTTAAACTGCGGAACAAGGTAAACAGACCTTAAAGCTCTGAAGTAGTCGTTTCAACGTAAGCCTCACAGCTGAAGTGCCCTGTAGCAACCAGATGGAACTCATTGTACGATTCCATTAAAATCCTTCTTTTGCATAAGGATTAATTTGGTATGCTTTTTTACAAACTGCAGTTGGCCAAAAATTTCACAGAAGATTTCGATTACTTGAAAAATTATATGAAACTGCTCCGACCACTTGCTCGAGCTATCTATAGAGAGAAGATGGAATGATTTTCAGATATCTTCTACAAATTCTGGCTACAATAAGAATGCAGTACAGTGAAATCATCCTTCAAGAAGGAGGCAGGGAAGGGTGTCTTCGTAATTGTTAGAAGCTACTGAAAAACGATTTGAAGCTTACTTTCTCCTAAACAAAGAAGTTAAGGATTCTGTAAGTGCCTCAGTACTATGTCCGCATATAAAACTGAAGTCGACTAAAGCATTGAATTCCACTTTTGATGACAAACTGTATTACACTAGCTGCTCTTTAGCTGGAATGTGTAGAAATTTTGATTCGCTCCTTCAAAGCCTTTTACAATTTTTCGGTAGCAATCTTCCGTGTTTGTTTGCATTTTTGTTTCATGGATATTACCCCCAGTTAAGAGAACTACGCGAAAGTTGCTATATCGTAACAAATTAACTAATTTGGCAACAAGTGAATTCGAGCTCCGCTCGCGCAAATAGATTGACGGCGGTTTAAGTACTTTTTATACCCGACACACTCTGTGTCGAGGGTATATTGCGTTTGTTGGGTTGTGTGTAACACCCAAAACCAGTCGAGATAGACCATACAAAATGTATATAGAAATGATCAGCGTCACCAGGAGATTCGATTTAGACATGTCTGTCCGTCTGTCTGTCTGTCCGTCTGTCTGTCCGTCTGTCTGTCTGTTTGTATACAGTTATCTTATCGAAGGAGTTGAGCTATCTTGACACAATTTGGTATGCGTGCTCACGGGGACATGAGTAAGAACAAGTTCGAGAATGGACCCGATCGGACCATTTTTAGGGGTACCTCCAGTACTAGGGTCTGTTACGAAAATCACAAAACCTGCTCTAAGATCGAAGTCCTTCAAGATATTTTGATGGAATTTGATATTCGAACATGTTTAAAGGGAAGTAATACGATTTCAAAAAATTGGAAAAGTGGGCGTGGCATAAGGCCGTTTTTAAAAAATTGTCTCCTACTCCCGAAATACCAGTGGGACTTGAACAAAAATTGGCACGTATACTTCCTTGATAGCCAGTAACGTCCTTCCCAAAAATTTTTTCGATCGGACCATTATTAAGGGTACCCCTAGTACTAGGGTCTGTCACAAAAATCCCAAAAATGCCTCAAAATCAGACTTTATAGAAATACTAGCTGGCACCAAGGCTCGCTCCGCGAGCCTTCGCGCCAGCTTCGTATGACCCGCGGTCGTTTCCTCTCCCGGTACAGGTTGATATTGGGCAAAAGTAGTTATAGAAAATTTTATGCCCTTTCGTTCAATACCGCATACTTAAGTGTACTTTAATTTCATTTTTTAATTAAATTCGAGAATCTATATAATTTTCCCCAGTGTGCGATGGATCATATTGCAATTGAACTCTCACATTTGTAGTTAAAGTGAGTGTCTGTCCTGCATGATGTTTGAAGCGATTAGGATATTAAACAAAGTATAAAATGAAAGACAAAAAATATAATAATTCCATTATTCTTTATTTTGAAATAACAGAAATTTTTCTAATAATAATTCGTTATAATCAATAATATTTGTTTAATTTTATCTTAACGCGAGTTGATGAACAATATTTTTAGTCAACTCCTGAGGAGTATAAATGAATAAACTTGACGGTTTTCCAACGCGAGAACACGCCACATATAATTGGCCATGTGAAAAGACCGCATTTTCTAAATCCAACCCACAAATCGACATTGTTTGACCTTGTGACTTATTAATAGTCATTGCAAATGCCAAGCGAATTCGAAATTGCAGACGTCTGAATGGAATAGGTGAGTCTGAAGGGATCATTGGGATTCGTGGCAGGAGAACAACTTCACCTTCAAATTTTCCGTTCAAAATTGTAGCTGGAAGAACATTGCCCATTATTTTTGTTATGACTAATCGTGTACCGCTGCATAGCTTAGGTGCATTTAAATTCCGAAGCAAAATGATAGGTGAACCAGTTTTTAATAGGAAGTTAGGTGGTGGCATTCCTGGTAAATCCAACGAATTCAAAAATTCAACAGGATAGTTTACTGCTTCGTCAGTATCGGTAATAGTGTCGATTGATTTGAACAATATCTCATTGCCGGGCAATGACTGTTGTATTTTAAAGTTAATAGCGTCAACATCGATATTTTTTGCAGCTAAAATAGCTCGTTCACGAAGCCACGCATGATTAAGATAATTAGCTCTTAAATCTAGAAATATGCTTTCAATCAAAGCATCTTTCGTATTTACCATGTTGCAGAAATTTTCTGGCAATTTGATGCATTGTGTGTCCCCATGCAATGGTATTGTTCCATTTCCAATGTTGAGCAATTGCTCGGAGAATGATAGTGCCAATGGATCGTTTTGCAGTTGAACACGTATATTTGTGTTAAGACATAATGTACTGACATTTCGCTATAGATGTGATTGTTTTATACATGCGTTAATTTCATCCGCAGTACAGCAGTACAGCACCACCGAAAAGCTTGGTGTTATTATTTATATCTTTCATCATTCTATCGAGAGCTTGTGGGCCATAGTGCATTCATCCCAGATAAAAATTTTGGATTTTTGAAAAATTTTAGCCATAGCGGAATGCTTTTTTATATTGCACACTGCATCTGGATTTGTGTGAATGTTCAACGGCAACTTGAGTGCTGAATGTGCAGTCCGTCCGCCATCAAGCAAAGTGGCTGCAATACCTGTTGAAGCAATTGCTAACGCAATATGATTTTGTGATCGAATGCGCGCAAGTATTAATGAGATGAGAAACGTTTTTCCAGTGCCACCTGGTGCGTCCAACAAAAAGAATCTACCTTGTTCTGCTGCAATTGACAAATTAATTCGATTGTATACATTCTTTTGTTCATCAGCGAGTAGTTGCTCATTATTTTCAACGAAAGTAGTTAAAGAGGCCGTATCGAATTGTTGTTCGCGCTGAATCTCCGTGTTAATGATGTCTGTTGCTGGGCGGTTAGGTGAGGGCATACCAAAATGAATTAGTGCATATTCGAAATCAGAATGCAAATATCTTCAATTTTTATTAGCGCCTCGTAATATATTTGCGGCGGAAAACCGATATTGGGATGTTGATCAGCGATCCGATTGCGATGCAGAATGTCGTCGCTCATGGAATCCTTATATTTGTCCCAGACGACAGAAGCTTGAGATAGAAAACATGTCGTCAATAATATGGCGAATAATTGGCGAATTTGATGAGGAAAGGAACTCAATGCTGCATCTGCAAGGGTAATATCCCAATGGTTATCATCTTCCAGCAAATGTAATTCGCGACACGCATCATGATATGTGTTGTACAAAATGCTATTGACTGTTCGTAAGTATTGAAAGGACGTCGGTCCAGGAACATTAACCAACAATAAACACAAGAAGAAACATTCGAGTTGCTTTGGATGACTGTGTATAATCGGCCTAATGTATTTCCCATTAATATGCCGTTGTATCCTTCAACCGGAACACCTCGCTTTCGTGGTTCCCACTTTTTTAACTGTTTGTTCCATGTGAAATATCGTGGCACATCAGTATACACTAATGTCTTTGCGAATTGACAGGGAATACCTGGTCGGTTGCATAGTTCGAAAAACTCAGTTAATGTGGTTTTTGGGGCAATTGATGCCCGTTGTAAAGCAGTCTCTTCCGTGAAATAAACACGCTGTCCATTTTCAAGGTGCACGGTCAAATGTATAACAGCAGGGTCTCTTTCGTGTATCGGAAAACTCAAAATACGCCAAACTGCTTCATTGCTGCTGATGTATCGGCCCAATTGATACCGTGTTATTTCATCGTTTTCGTTAACATTTTGAACAGCAAATACAGCCATATCACTGCCCTTATGGTCATATTTGCATATATATTTAATGGACTTCACCGAACTGGAAAGCTCAATGTTTATGTGTGCTTTAAAGATTTTACACAGCAATGGTGAATACGGAACCACCCATTGATTGTCAATCTCAACTGTTGTACCGTTTGACATGCGTAATTGATGGGATTGACCACCATGTTCAGTGTTTCTACGACGATACAATGGATAACCATCTATACTTGTGATTGTTTCATTTATACAATTTTTTGGAAAACTTTTCGTGCATTTTCCATTGTCCATGCACGGCGCCGTCATGTTTATAGCACCGCATGGTCCATGGATCATGCTACCGGTAACAATTTCATACAATTCTTGATCGATATTCCGATCCGGAATTTCTGCTGAGACAATTTTATCAATTTCTTCAGACAGTATTTTGTCGACCAACCAAATCAAAATATGCGCGAGTGGCAAACCTCGTTTTTGCCATTCAACAGAATACAGCCAGCAACGTGTTTTGCCAAATACAGATAAATTTGTAATCAAATTCATCAATGATTTTAACTTTTGTTTGAAGACACGTGCAGTGATATCGTGCCTATCTGTTGCAGTTTGACCTGGCAATAACGGAATTTTAATTTCATCCCATTTTGGATTACACGTAAAGGTAATGAACAAATCTGGTCGTCCGTACGCGCGCACAAAAGTCATGGCGTCTTGAATATACTCTTGCATATGACGTGGGCTACCTATATATGATGATGGAAGAATATATGAAGTACCAATGTCGTTTATATTAGTTATTCCATCTACATTACCAACAATAGCATCACGCAAATGAATGTATTCCTCAGCTCGAAGTTTCGCTTGATTATACCTGATGTATCGTAATCGCTCGCTTTCAATTTTCGCATACATATGTATATTGATATATTGATGAAACAGCTAGCGGCATCGGAGAATATTATTGTCTTCATTGGCACGAATCATCAACCGATATGCGTAGAAGTTCATCGCGCTCACTTTCTTGCTGGTTTCTGCACCTGTTTTTTAAAACGGTTATTGTTTGGTTTGAAGTTTTTTCGGCGGTTTAATTTTTTTTTTTTAAAGTATTTATTTTATAATTTTTTTAAATTGTAATACACAACTAAGCACTAAAATCTTTGAGTGAACAATAAATCACCCCTATTTTCCCACCCCTAGGTTAGGAATTTTTTTTTCGAGGAGGGTATACCCCTATCCAAAAAGGGGATTATCAAAATCGGACTACTCTTAAAAAAGTTATGCGTGGCTATACATTACAATCAGTGAGTTAACAATCAATCATTTTGAGAACCTCCTCCTTTTTTTTTGTCGGTTAAAAATATAATTAAGACAAAAAGAAATTAAGCATAAAAATAAAATATTAGGTAATGACATGTGTAGATTGTACCTGTTGCTGGATTTCTTTGCCTTATATTAAAATGATATCCATCTTCTCCTTCCCAAAATATCAATGGATATTGCAAAGCGTCGTAAGAGCGATGACTGTCTTCAATCGTATGCACTGTGTTATCGCTGCGTTTGATTCGTATATCTCGACGCTCAAATGCGTCGCCAATCATAACAACTGCAACTGCATTAATGGTCGGTGCATTATATCGTGCTCCCTAAATGGTACTTTGTCTGCTTTGATGACGATCGTATAGTTGTCGTTTTGCAGTCTATTTGAAACGTTATTGAACAACTGGACCAACTGGTTGTGATCCTGTAAAAACCGTTCTAAAATACCCACTATTTCTCGCTCCTCCATCTGCGCGATATGGTTGTACTGGCAGCGTGCGTTTATTTGCTGCTCCTCATCACCCATGAAGTAGATTTGCAAAGATTTTGAATCGGTATGAGGCATCGGCATTAAAGAACCAATTTGATGATAGACTTGGCCCTGAATCTTAAACGTTGATTGAAAAATGCGACCATCCTCATTGTGAACGATTTTTGTTGCTCCAAACGATGTCATTTGAAAGCATGAATTGAATTTGCGAATTTTACGCAAAAATAATTTAGACTGATATGTAGCTCCAGCCAATAGTGCTTTCAATGGTTCTGGCGGCGAATTTAATAGTGGCAATACAACTTGTCCAGACGCGCAGCAGAACCCAGCCGATTCACCTTTGTATTTGAGTGCATGACAGTGTTGGCATTGTTTGTTCATAGCACCGATTACAATTTGTGAATGAGACGAATAGTCGATGTCAAACTCATATTCAAACGCAAGGCGAAGAAGTGATGCACGTGTCAATGCGCGATACACTTGAAAACGCTGTTGTTCACGTGTTCTGAACGTTTCGGTGGCTCGTTGACGGGTCAGTCTTTGTCTCAATGCATTAGATCGAAAGCGTTCGTTGTGATGCTCTTGACCTTCATTAGCACGTGTGATTGCAGCCTGGTTTCTTAAATTTTCATTGTCCCTCAATTAATCTTCTGCCGATCTATTTAACCGACGGTTCTGGACCAATTGTGAATGCTGAGTCCGTCGACCAATATTTCCTCCTCGCCCACGAAGACGTGGCATTGTTTTGCGTTTTAAATAAAATATATTTAAACAAATAAAAAAATTTTTTTTATGATTTGAAAGTTCGTTTCATAAAAATTTTATTTAAATAGCTTTGTGAATTCGAATTTTTTTATCAAGCCTGCTTTGCTGCCCTTTCATTTTAAATAACCTAGATACCGGCTGCAGCGCAATCTCAGTAAAATTATTCCCCTATCTAGTTTAGGGAATAGGTGTTATCAATCTATCCATCTCTCTATTCATCTATCCATCTATCATCAATCTTTCAACCTATCAATCTGTCAATCAATTAATCTTTCAATACATCTATCCATCAATCTGACATTCTATCAATCTGTCAATCTATGAATCTTTCAATATGTTTATCCATCAATCTATCAATCTATCAATCTGTCATTCTATCAATCTGTCAATTTATCAATCTATCAACCTATCAATATGTCAATCTATCAATCTATCAATCTATCAATCTATCAATCTATCAATCTATCAATCTATCAATCTTTCAATCTATCAATCTTTCAATCTGTCAATCAGTCAATCTATCAATTTCTTTATCTATCAATCTTTCAATATATTTATCCATCAATCTATCATTCTGTCAATCTGTTAATTTATCAATCTTTTTATCTATCAACCTATCAATCTGTCAATCTCTCAATCAATCAATCTATCAATCTGTCAATCAATCAATCTATCAATCTTTCTACCTATCAATCTATCAATATATTTTCTGCCAATCTGTCAATCTATCAATCTGCCAATCGATCAATTTATCAATCTATCAACCCATTTATCCATCAATCTATCAATTTGTCAATCTATCAATTTATGAACAACAGCAAAACAAAATAAAAACAAAAACAAAACAAAAACAAAAACAAAATAAAAACAAAACAAAATCGAAACAAAAACAAACATAATAACAAACACAAAGTATCCCATTTTTACCCCCTTGAAAGGAGAAGGGAAGATACGGAAATTTGGTGGAAAAACCAACGGCCGCAAAAGAAACCCAAAAAAATTTGGAAAAGCCAAGCCGTTTAAAGGAAGCCATGTGAAAAGACCGCATTTTCTAAATCCAACCCACAAATCGACATTGTTTGACCTTGTGACTTATTAATAGTCATTGCAAATGCCAAGCGAATTCGAAATTGCAGACGTCTGAATGGAATAGGTGAGTCTGAAGGGATCATTGGGATTCGTGGCAGGAGAACAACTTCACCTTCAAATTTTCCGTTCAAAATTGTAGCTGGAAGAACATTGCCCATTATTTTTGTTATGACTAATCGTGTACCGCTGCATAGCTTAGGTGCATTTAAATTCCGAAGCAAAATGATAGGTGAACCAGTTTTTAATAGGAAGTTAGGTGGTGGCATTCCTGGTAAATCCAACGAATTCAAAAATTCAACAGGATAGTTTACTGCTTCGTCAGTATCGGTAATAGTGTCGATTGATTTGAACAATATCTCATTGCCGGGCAATGACTGTTGTATTTTAAAGTTAATAGCGTCAACATCGATATTTTTTGCAGCTAAAATAGCTCGTTCACGAAGCCACGCATGATTAAGATAATTAGCTCTTAAATCTAGAAATATGCTTTCAATCAAAGCATCTTTCGTATTTACCATGTTGCAGAAATTTTCTGGCAATTTGATGCATTGTGTGTCCCCATGCAATGGTATTGTTCCATTTCCAATGTTGAGCAATTGCTCGGAGAATGATAGTGCCAATGGATCGTTTTGCAGTTGAACACGTATATTTGTGTTAAGACATAATGTACTGACATTTCGCTATAGATGTGATTGTTTTATACATGCGTTAATTTCATCCGCAGTACAGCAGTACAGCACCACCGAAAAGCTTGGTGTTATTATTTATATCTTTCATCATTCTATCGAGAGCTTGTGGGCCATAGTGCATTCATCCCAGATAAAAATTTTGGATTTTTGAAAAATTTTAGCCATAGCGGAATGCTTTTTTATATTGCACACTGCATCTGGATTTGTGTGAATGTTCAACGGCAACTTGAGTGCTGAATGTGCAGTCCGTCCGCCATCAAGCAAAGTGGCTGCAATACCTGTTGAAGCAATTGCTAACGCAATATGATTTTGTGATCGAATGCGCGCAAGTATTAATGAGATGAGAAACGTTTTTCCAGTGCCACCTGGTGCGTCCAACAAAAAGAATCTACCTTGTTCTGCTGCAATTGACAAATTAATTCGATTGTATACATTCTTTTGTTCATCAGCGAGTAGTTGCTCATTATTTTCAACGAAAGTAGTTAAAGAGGCCGTATCGAATTGTTGTTCGCGCTGAATCTCCGTGTTAATGATGTCTGTTGCTGGGCGGTTAGGTGAGGGCATACCAAAATGAATTAGTGCATATTCGAAATCAGAATGCAAATATCTTCAATTTTTATTAGCGCCTCGTAATATATTTGCGGCGGAAAACCGATATTGGGATGTTGATCAGCGATCCGATTGCGATGCAGAATGTCGTCGCTCATGGAATCCTTATATTTGTCCCAGACGACAGAAGCTTGAGATAGAAAACATGTCGTCAATAATATGGCGAATAATTGGCGAATTTGATGAGGAAAGGAACTCAATGCTGCATCTGCAAGGGTAATATCCCAATGGTTATCATCTTCCAGCAAATGTAATTCGCGACACGCATCATGATATGTGTTGTACAAAATGCTATTGACTGTTCGTAAGTATTGAAAGGACGTCGGTCCAGGAACATTAACCAACAATAAACACAAGAAGAAACATTCGAGTTGCTTTGGATGACTGTGTATAATCGGCCTAATGTATTTCCCATTAATATGCCGTTGTATCCTTCAACCGGAACACCTCGCTTTCGTGGTTCCCACTTTTTTAACTGTTTGTTCCATGTGAAATATCGTGGCACATCAGTATACACTAATGTCTTTGCGAATTGACAGGGAATACCTGGTCGGTTGCATAGTTCGAAAAACTCAGTTAATGTGGTTTTTGGGGCAATTGATGCCCGTTGTAAAGCAGTCTCTTCCGTGAAATAAACACGCTGTCCATTTTCAAGGTGCACGGTCAAATGTATAACAGCAGGGTCTCTTTCGTGTATCGGAAAACTCAAAATACGCCAAACTGCTTCATTGCTGCTGATGTATCGGCCCAATTGATACCGTGTTATTTCATCGTTTTCGTTAACATTTTGAACAGCAAATACAGCCATATCACTGCCCTTATGGTCATATTTGCATATATATTTAATGGACTTCACCGAACTGGAAAGCTCAATGTTTATGTGTGCTTTAAAGATTTTACACAGCAATGGTGAATACGGAACCACCCATTGATTGTCAATCTCAACTGTTGTACCGTTTGACATGCGTAATTGATGGGATTGACCACCATGTTCAGTGTTTCTACGACGATACAATGGATAACCATCTATACTTGTGATTGTTTCATTTATACAATTTTTTGGAAAACTTTTCGTGCATTTTCCATTGTCCATGCACGGCGCCGTCATGTTTATAGCACCGCATGGTCCATGGATCATGCTACCGGTAACAATTTCATACAATTCTTGATCGATATTCCGATCCGGAATTTCTGCTGAGACAATTTTATCAATTTCTTCAGACAGTATTTTGTCGACCAACCAAATCAAAATATGCGCGAGTGGCAAACCTCGTTTTTGCCATTCAACAGAATACAGCCAGCAACGTGTTTTGCCAAATACAGATAAATTTGTAATCAAATTCATCAATGATTTTAACTTTTGTTTGAAGACACGTGCAGTGATATCGTGCCTATCTGTTGCAGTTTGACCTGGCAATAACGGAATTTTAATTTCATCCCATTTTGGATTACACGTAAAGGTAATGAACAAATCTGGTCGTCCGTACGCGCGCACAAAAGTCATGGCGTCTTGAATATACTCTTGCATATGACGTGGGCTACCTATATATGATGATGGAAGAATATATGAAGTACCAATGTCGTTTATATTAGTTATTCCATCTACATTACCAACAATAGCATCACGCAAATGAATGTATTCCTCAGCTCGAAGTTTCGCTTGATTATACCTGATGTATCGTAATCGCTCGCTTTCAATTTTCGCATACATATGTATATTGATATATTGATGAAACAGCTAGCGGCATCGGAGAATATTATTGTCTTCATTGGCACGAATCATCAACCGATATGCGTAGAAGTTCATCGCGCTCACTTTCTTGCTGGTTTCTGCACCTGTTTTTTAAAACGGTTATTGTTTGGTTTGAAGTTTTTTCGGCGGTTTAATTTTTTTTTTTTAAAGTATTTATTTTATAATTTTTTTAAATTGTAATACACAACTAAGCACTAAAATCTTTGAGTGAACAATAAATCACCCCTATTTTCCCACCCCTAGGTTAGGAATTTTTTTTTCGAGGAGGGTATACCCCTATCCAAAAAGGGGATTATCAAAATCGGACTACTCTTAAAAAAGTTATGCGTGGCTATACATTACAATCAGTGAGTTAACAATCAATCATTTTGAGAACCTCCTCCTTTTTTTTTGTCGGTTAAAAATATAATTAAGACAAAAAGAAATTAAGCATAAAAATAAAATATTAGGTAATGACATGTGTAGATTGTACCTGTTGCTGGATTTCTTTGCCTTATATTAAAATGATATCCATCTTCTCCTTCCCAAAATATCAATGGATATTGCAAAGCGTCGTAAGAGCGATGACTGTCTTCAATCGTATGCACTGTGTTATCGCTGCGTTTGATTCGTATATCTCGACGCTCAAATGCGTCGCCAATCATAACAACTGCAACTGCATTAATGGTCGGTGCATTATATCGTGCTCCCTAAATGGTACTTTGTCTGCTTTGATGACGATCGTATAGTTGTCGTTTTGCAGTCTATTTGAAACGTTATTGAACAACTGGACCAACTGGTTGTGATCCTGTAAAAACCGTTCTAAAATACCCACTATTTCTCGCTCCTCCATCTGCGCGATATGGTTGTACTGGCAGCGTGCGTTTATTTGCTGCTCCTCATCACCCATGAAGTAGATTTGCAAAGATTTTGAATCGGTATGAGGCATCGGCATTAAAGAACCAATTTGATGATAGACTTGGCCCTGAATCTTAAACGTTGATTGAAAAATGCGACCATCCTCATTGTGAACGATTTTTGTTGCTCCAAACGATGTCATTTGAAAGCATGAATTGAATTTGCGAATTTTACGCAAAAATAATTTAGACTGATATGTAGCTCCAGCCAATAGTGCTTTCAATGGTTCTGGCGGCGAATTTAATAGTGGCAATACAACTTGTCCAGACGCGCAGCAGAACCCAGCCGATTCACCTTTGTATTTGAGTGCATGACAGTGTTGGCATTGTTTGTTCATAGCACCGATTACAATTTGTGAATGAGACGAATAGTCGATGTCAAACTCATATTCAAACGCAAGGCGAAGAAGTGATGCACGTGTCAATGCGCGATACACTTGAAAACGCTGTTGTTCACGTGTTCTGAACGTTTCGGTGGCTCGTTGACGGGTCAGTCTTTGTCTCAATGCATTAGATCGAAAGCGTTCGTTGTGATGCTCTTGACCTTCATTAGCACGTGTGATTGCAGCCTGGTTTCTTAAATTTTCATTGTCCCTCAATTAATCTTCTGCCGATCTATTTAACCGACGGTTCTGGACCAATTGTGAATGCTGAGTCCGTCGACCAATATTTCCTCCTCGCCCACGAAGACGTGGCATTGTTTTGCGTTTTAAATAAAATATATTTAAACAAATAAAAAAATTTTTTTTATGATTTGAAAGTTCGTTTCATAAAAATTTTATTTAAATAGCTTTGTGAATTCGAATTTTTTTATCAAGCCTGCTTTGCTGCCCTTTCATTTTAAATAACCTAGATACCGGCTGCAGCGCAATCTCAGTAAAATTATTCCCCTATCTAGTTTAGGGAATAGGTGTTATCAATCTATCCATCTCTCTATTCATCTATCCATCTATCATCAATCTTTCAACCTATCAATCTGTCAATCAATTAATCTTTCAATACATCTATCCATCAATCTGACATTCTATCAATCTGTCAATCTATGAATCTTTCAATATGTTTATCATCAACTATCAATCTATCAATCTGTCATTCTATCAATCTGTCAATTTATCAATCTATCAACCTATCAATATGTCAATCTATCAATCTATCAATCTATCAATCTATCAATCTATCAATCTATCAATCTATCAATCTTTCAATCTATCAATCTTTCAATCTGTCAATCAGTCAATCTATCAATTTCTTTATCTATCAATCTTTCAATATATTTATCCATCAATCTATCATTCTGTCAATCTGTTAATTTATCAATCTTTTTATCTATCAACCTATCAATCTGTCAATCTCTCAATCAATCAATCTATCAATCTGTCAATCAATCAATCTATCAATCTTTCTACCTATCAATCTATCAATATATTTTCTGCCAATCTGTCAATCTATCAATCTGCCAATCGATCAATTTATCAATCTATCAACCCATTTATCCATCAATCTATCAATTTGTCAATCTATCAATTTATGAACAACAGCAAAACAAAATAAAAACAAAAACAAAACAAAAACAAAAACAAAATAAAAACAAAACAAAATCGAAACAAAAACAAACATAATAACAAACACAAAGTATCCCATTTTTACCCCCTTGAAGAGGGAGAAGGGTACCAGTGATAGTGATTTGTGAATCTAAACCATCCAGGGCGCCACCCAAACGCATACTAAAAAAATCATTGGAATCGGTCCAGCCGTTTAGGAGGAGTTCAGTCACATACACACGTGCAGTAGAAATATATATATAAAGATATCAATGAAACTTAGAATTTGAGCGTACATATAAGGGTCCGATTAGAATTCCATAAAAATTTGAAAAGTGGGCGTGGCAAAAGGGCGGTGTTCATTTAGAAATTTAACAAAAGTCGGTATATGGGGTTCCTTATGCCCTTAAACACCTTTTGATATTAAAAATTATGTGTCTGTGTCGGGTATTCTATTGTCAGGCTCGCCTGACTATAACACCCTTACTTGTTTTTGGCTGATTTTCTGTTGATTTTTCATCAGTAATTGCAGCAAGTAGAGCGAATCGATTACCAAATAGTGTTTCTTGGGAAGCAGGGATCTTCCATTTTATTAAGTATGGCCCTGTTGTCATTTTTTTCCGGAAGGGCTTCTTTTCCTCTTCGTAATATTAATATAAGGATGCATACCGATTAGCACCGCCTGCTGCTTGTTTTGCTCTTTATTCATTTTAACAACTACTGGGCTATGTTTGGACGAACTCAGTTTAATTACATCTTAAGGAAGATCCTCCAAAATAGAAATTGGTAAATTACTCTAAGGAGCGTTGTTAGGGCTGTTTTCCTAACCCCTATGTGATATTATTCCACTGATAGAGTTCGATCTCTTCCTTTCAAATTGGATTTTTATTAGTTTGAATTGGCTTATAACTGTATGTTCACTTGTAGACTGGTCCAGATTGTCACCATTTTGTGTAATTTCCCTACTGGGAATTAGTGAATTTTCCCTACCGGGATTTTGATTAAGCCCAGCTTTTAATTGGTTTGTGTCGCGACTATTGGAGGGTGGACTGTGGCCGATTGGCATTACTCTAGGGCAGAACAGCTAGCAGCTGCAGCAGATGCAGAGACCGAGTGTCTCTTTCTATCGTTCCTAGCAGTTAGACGACAACAAATAATATACGTATGTAAGTATAATATGTGGGCCAAAATTCTTTTTAATGCCTAAATTTCTGTCTCTGTCAACGAAAATCAGTGTTCGTAAAAGAGCAAATCAAATAAATAACAAATAAATTTTACCTAAAAATTTATGAATAACGAAATAAAATACTCTAGTCCAATTGGAAAAAATCGAATATTACCAAACTTCCATCTTGTTTACTCGCAAATTACAGTAACATTGTTGTCTTGTTTGGCAAGACAAGACAAGATAAGACAACAATGTTACCGTAATTTGCGAAGGAAAAAAATTAAGTTTTGTTAATCATTGATTTTTTTTAATTCGACTAGAGTGTTTTATTTCGTTATTCATACATTTTTTGTTAAAATTAATTTTTTATTAATATGGTTTGCTCCTTCAGAAAAACTGATTTTCATTGACAGGGACAGAAGTGAAGGCATTAAAAAGAGTTTTGGCCCATGTATAATCACTATACTTATCTTTATTTTGTGTTTCAAATATACAATTTACTGATAAAGCGGCACAGAAACATTGCCGTCCTCCTTGCAGAATACTTTTGAGCTTTGCTCAAATTAGTGAGGGATGCACGATATTTGGTTTTTATTGTTATCATTATTATTAATAGCTATTGTTTACGGAGCGCGAAACTATGTACTTGAGTCTTCGACAAGGGTTGCCAAAACTGTCCAACTATTAAAAGGCGTATATAAGATATAATACGCCACTACCTTAATTGGCTGGGGCTGAAAGATTATTTTCATTTGCAACTCTTTTGAATGCACCACGAAGTGGCTCACTTTCCTATTGCAGTTTTGAAAAATTGCTTTAAGGAAAGTAAACAATTTTCCAATTTAATTATTTAATAAAATGAAATTTATAATGAAATATAATAACTTGTAGATATGCATTTATTGGGCTTATAAACCTTGTTCAAACACGCCTTTTTGTGTTCGATCCGATCGAGCACACGAAAATCGCGTTTGACGCAACATTTGATAGGGTTTGTCAATGACGGGACTTGTAAATCGGTATGCATGCATATATTTGTAGGAGGTTGTATGTATGGCTAGCGTTTTCAAAGCAGTAAGGTCAAAAAAATTTCTATTTGCGTGATGAGTGTAGCAAACGAGCCGAAGTGCTTTATACGATGTCGTGATTCTCTTCGAGTAGCGCACATTTTATACAATTTATTATATGGGTAAAACGACAAATTTGTTTAGGTCTGTCCGAACTCTCTGCGCCTTAAGCATAAAACGATATATCGGTCATGAGCTGCTCGGGATTTTTTCCTACACCAACACTTGCTGCTTCGTGTCGGTAGTCCTCGTCGCGGGCGAGCGTTCCGTTTTTTTTTTTTTGTATTTTTGATCGGTTCGAATCATTGAACATTATATCGGAAATTTTCCCGAAAACAGTTCGACAGCTCCCTTTACATCATCTGAAAACAGCATCGCAGCGCACTTCGAAAGGTGTGTGATTGGTGTTTTCTTCTTATCGATTTTCCATTGCCCTATAATTTGGTCGGAGATAACTGACCTATGACTGTTGCCCTAATCGATCGCAATATGTAGCCAGACGAGAAAGATATTGAAGAACTGACAGCAATAACAAAAGCTCTGCTAGAGACATAAGCAGATGTCACCAAGTCAATTCAAATACTAGTATTAACAACCATACACCAATTATTGACGCAGCGAACCACTGCGCAAATGTCCCGATTCGTGGTGAAACATATTCAAATCGGAATATGGCAGCACTTCAAGCTCAGCAGCTTGGGCTTTTGTCCCGCAATACTTATCAGCAACACTAGTTGCTTCAGGGCTTTTAAGTTTCCAGCAGTCGATCGTTTCGCGCGAATTCTTTTATAAGTTAGGAGCATCGTGTTTAATAGTTTCCACCCGATTATTTTGAGCATTTCGGTTCGTTACGTTAGTCGTCGTCGCGGTCGAACGTTCGGTTTTTTTTTTTCATATTCTTATCGGTTCGAATCATCGAACATCATCCCGGAAACAGTTTGACAGCTCTTTTGACATCATCTGAAGTCCGCACTATCATCGCAGCGCAATTCGAAGGTATATTGTTGGTTTTTTGTTCTTATATTTAAAACGATTTACCATTGCCCCATTATTTGGTCGGACGACCAATTCAGCTTTGTGGCACAAACATTGGCAATCCTGCCAGCAGTTTTGGCTTCTGCGGAGAGAAGTCCTTCCAAAAGCCAATTCAAGTACATGAGTCCTGCGTCTTCCCATTCCGTTCAAAATTTTGGCGGACATTGGAAGTGTAGTGATGGCGCCATACAGTGTGTAGGGTCTTCTCTAATACGGAATAAAGTGCCTGTCTCACATGCTTGTGGCAAGGGGAAAGAAAAAGGTAATGGGAAACGAAGTGACCAGTGCGTGTATATGCCTTGCTTTGTATCTACATTTTGCTAGGCCCTTCGGCTTTCTGCAGACAAACAAAAAAGAATGCAAAGCAAATTAAGTTGCCGTGTCAATCATTAGATTTGAATTTGCAATCGAAGCTCTGCCGAATTTTGTGCGTGGACACTTTGATTCTCTTTGATTTCGTTAATTTTTCGGCTTGACAACCAAAAGCACTTTTCGATGCAAAGTCCAGCGAGGGAGCTGCGAGTTAGAGCGGAGACTTACCATTTCAATTGCTTTCAGTACTTGCTTGCTTAAAAGTTTGTGGGGATCTGTATTCTGTTGTGCTTTTTGCTTGCTCAAAAATTCTCATCAAACCAAGGCACATGTGATTGGCAGCTGCACTCAGGTCCTTTAACCTTGCTTGCACTTGCATGGACACACCCCTGCTACATCAGCGAATGATTCAGCTTTCACCCCGTCATTCCAGACGCTAGGCTCGTTGACGACGAACACGTCTGCACAACATTCGATGATGCTTGCTTCTTCGGCACTTACGTCCACACGACATGCAATCACGCATATGGCTGACGCCTGTTGTGTCGTCTAGGGAGCGCGTCTAAGTAGCTTGACGCAAGGAATTACTCGAAACCATTTAAAGTTGAATATAGCTTTTATTGATTTACTTTAAGGCGTAACATTAAATCCTTAGGTTAACTAACTTAATTGAGCTATTCCCTAGCTAAGGGGCTCGCCTCAGTTCTGTCAGAAATGAAAAACTTCATATAAAAAAACGCTTCAGAAATGAATCAGAAATTTTCTGAAGCGTTTTTTTATATGAAGTTTTTCATTTCGGTTTCATTTCTGACAGAACTGGGGCGAGCCCCTAACACGGAGATCCACACTTCAA
>CM035808.1:69325745-69699961 GCA_020466095.1 Chlorops oryzae | reverse complement strand
TATGGGACACAATCAGGAAACGATTGACCTTTAAGTAAAAGGCAGTCAGACATCAACCCTACCACTATTATCATTGAAGCGAGGACCACGGATTTTATACAGCGACTGTCACAATCCCACCCCGAGCGACCAAGAATAATCCCAATTAAACACGGGACTACTGGCAGCGAATAAGTGGTAACAAGATAGAAATTTGCCCAAAAGTGTATGTAGGTGAAACGTTAAACGAAACCAAGAAGGAATTGGATATATAATTAGTACTAAACGCATCAGAAACGAAAACGAACTTAGATTTTTTTTCCTTTTTGAAGACTTCCAAACACGAGAATATTCAACAAAAAGGCGTATGCTAAGATAGCCGTCAGATAAAAGATTGAATACAATAATAAATACATTGCGATTGAATAATACTTTGAATAAGGAAGGCGACAGTCCCTTTTTGCAATATTGCAACGACTATGCAGATGTGTTCCATTTAAAAGGAGCCACACAAATGTGCTTAAAAGCACGAAATACCAACGGAGATCGGAAAAGCACCAGTCAACATCAAGCAAATCGTTCCAATCATTTTGGTACCGAAAAACGGCAGGTGCGGATGGTACGAAAGAAATGGCGATTGGTAGTGGATTTTCAGAAAATTTAAATGAAAGACAATAAAAACAAAATATTTCCAATACCACGAATCGACGAAATCATTGGTGGGAATATCATGATTTGACAGCGAGACGATTCCTTACCGGTCTAAGAGACGACAAAAATAAGCAAACAAATTAACAGGAACAAGCATTAAGGAGCTAATCGAATCAGCGAACAAGTTGGAAGAACTGTTAAGACTAAGAGCTCCTAATGCTGCTCAAAACACGACAGTGAATACAAAACGCGCTACATGTGATGCCTGTGCAAACGGACTTAGCATGCTCGTTCTGCAAGGAAATCGGCCACTTATGGGATATTTGCTACAAAAGACGGAACACACTATTGTGAAGGCCATGTGGGACTTATGGGCATAAGAAGGGCCAAATTGTATACAAGTACAACTATAACTAAAGCAGAAAAGTACAAACCGCCAGAGATGCTACCGATGTGCACCTACTGTTCACGCCACGGACATACCGTCGAAAATTGTAGAAAAAAGCAAGGAAGCTTGTTTTGCGATTGTCGTGAAGTAAGAGGACATAGCAAAAATAATTTCTGCTTGCGAGGCAATGCACGACAAAGAGAAGTACCGCAAACCACAACGAACGACAACCACGCAAAATTCAAACCAAAATTTAAATAGAAACAACAGCCGATCAGATATTCGATGCTTCAAGTGCCAAGGAATTGGGACACATCTGAGGAAACTGTCCTCAGCAACAACAGAATTTGGGAAACGCACCACGGCCGGTCTTGGCCAACAGACTGGAATGCCCAACTAATTAGTAAAAAGAGGCCAAATCTGCCCCTCAGACGATACAAAAATCAAAACCATGCATACGACGAAAAAACTGGGCAGAATTCGCAGACGATAAAAATAAAAAACAAATATCTAGTTGGAAAGGTAATCAGGAAAAATCGAAAAATAACGAAGAAAGTATATCCGGCGAAAAGGAAATGGAATCCGAGTTACGAAAACTAATGCAGATAAAATTGGACAACAACAAAGAAAATTCAAGAAGGCAAACACGAAAGTCGAATCAAAAGGTTTCATTTAGCGACACGATACAAAATCATACGTACAATATATGGGAAACGGAAAGAACTAAGCCATGCCAAGGCAAACAAACGCAACATAATTACTCCGAAATAACAAGTGCAGCAAAAAGCTACCTGTGCGAGTGGAGTTTGATAATCATTACACTATTAATAAAAGTATGGCGAAAATTAAGCATGGTTCGATCAAGAGGAAAACAAATGGTTATAAATGAATTTAGTAAACTCATAATGTACGCTTCAGCGAATGAACCACAAGAGGATGCTTACATCGAAATACCCTGTCAACAGGCTATCGATGGAAAAATCACCTTATTAGTTGATTCAGGAGCCGATACAAGTTTGGTTAAAAGAGAAGTCTTAGCTAAAAGTACTCTAATAAAGGACGATGAGAAGAAGTTTTTAAGAGGAGCATTCGGAGGCGATACTCGAACAATTGGATCAATAACTATTCAACATGAAGAAAATTCTGAATTACAATTTAAATTGCATGTGGTACCATACATTAGCACTCTACCAGCAGATGGACTCCTTGGGCGAGACATGCTCTGGAATAGAACCATTATGGACACAATCAGGAAACGATTGACCTTTCAAGTAAAAGGCAGTCAGACATCAACGCTACCACTAACATCATTGAAGCGAGGATCACGGATTTGTATAGCAACGACTGTCACAATCCCACCCCGAGCGACCAGAATAATCCCAATTAACACGGGACTACTGGCAGACGAATTAGTGGTACACAAGATGGAAATTTACCCAAAAGTGTATGTAGGTGAAACCTTAACGAAACCAAGAGAAGGAATAGGATATATAACAGTATTAAACGCACCAGAAACCAAAGCGAGCTTAGAAAAAGGAAAACAGTTAGATTTTTCACTTTTTGAAGACTACCAAACACGAGAATATTCAACAATTAACGTATGCGAAGATAGACCGTCAGATGAAAGATTGAATACAATAATAAACACATTGCGGTTGAATGATACTTTGAATGAGGAAGAGCGACAGTCCCTTTTTGCGATATGCAAGGACTATGCAGATGTGTTCCATATAAAAGGAGATTCACTCAGCCATACAAATGTTATAAAGCACGAAATACCAACGGTGATCGGAAAAGCACCAGTCAACATCAGGCAATATCGCCTTCCAGAAGCCCACAAAACAGATATTAACAAACAGGTAAAAGCAATGCTGGAGCAAGGAATCATAGCCCAGAGCAAATCTCCATGGAACGCCCCAATTATTTTGGTACCGAAAAAGGCAGGTGCGGATGGTACAAAGAAATGGCGATTGGTAGTGGATTTTCGGCAATTAAATGAACAGACAATAAAACAAATATTTCCAATACCACGAATCGACGAAATTCTCGATCAATTGGGCTGCAGCAGATATTTTACAACGTTGGATCTAGCAAGCGGGTATCATCAAGTACTTTTGGATGAAATTGACAGAGAGAAAACTGCATTTAGCACAGGAATGGGACACTATGAGTTCATACGAATGCCATTCGGACTAACTGGAGCCCCAGCAACATATCAGAGAATAATGAACAATGTGTTAACTGGTCTACAAGGGGTCGACTGTTTCGTGTATTTGGATGATATTGTCATATACGGGAGAAACCTTACCGAACATGAATTGCGTTTAAGGAAAGTGTTGCAGGCACTAAGAGAGAATCAACTAAAAATACAAACGGAAAAGTGTCAATTCTTGTGCAGAGAAGTAATCTATTTGGGTCATAAATGTTCAGAAAGAGGCGTGCTACCAGACCCGGGGAAAGTAGAATCCGTAAAAAATTTCCCAATACCCAAAAACAAAAAGGAGTTACAGGCATTCTTGGGACTGGCAAATTACTATAGAAAATTTATTCCAAACGCAGCAGAATTCTTACTGCCACTAACGTCATTATTAAAAAAGGATATAAACTTCGTGTCAAGGTGAGGGGCAACAAATGAGGGAGACGTACCTGATACTCCGTTGATGACCCTGGGGGATGCCGGGTACGTTGATTGATCTGTCGGTTTGCGCGACGCGGTTGATTTTATTATACCTTGCAACGGTATGTTGAATTTGTTGCCACTTCTCCCTTTTTTTTTTTTTGTTTTTTAATTCAATTAATATTTTGGTTTTGTTTTATCTTATATAAAATTCAACTTCTTTTTTTTCACTTTAATTCTTTTTGTTTGGCCTTTTCACTTATTCAATAATTTCTTTTATTTTATTTTATTTATTAATAAAAAACTCAACCTCTTTTTTTCACTTAAATTCTTTGCGTAGGTTACACTTTAGTTTTCCCGTTTTTTTGTTAACTTTTAAATTTGGATTTTTTTTCTTTTAATTTTAACGTTTTTTGCCGACGCGTGGGCGAGTTGATAACGCGAAGAGACTTTTTCGACAGTGAAGAGGGCAGCGCGCAGTCCTCCCAGGCAGCGCTGCCGGTTAGCGCAGTCGAACGCGAAAAGGGTACTCACTAAGTTTGGTTATTTTGCCGTTCTTTAAAGCCCCGGCTTCAAAGTGGCTACGGCGAAAAACCAACATACTGCCCGCCTTGCGCTACGCAACTATAATTTCTCAATCCAGTTCGCGTCTGCTAGACGATTGGTTTGGGTCGTGGCGACGTTGGTAGGAGAAGGCGGAGGCGATATTGTTGAGAAGATAGTGAACAATAAATGAAAAGGGGGAGGGGGAGGTGTTGCGATCAGGAGCAGCGGCGTGAGGTGGAAAACTTGCGTCGACACCTCGATAGCGAAAATCCAGGAGGAAAATCCTCCTGGATCGAACTGCTGGATGACGAATGCACAGCTGATCATACGAAGGACCAGATACGCTTGCCACACCGCTCCAACATAAACCACATCGTTCAGCGATAAGGAGGAAGAGGTCTTTTGGATAGCGTTGAAAACGATTCGTATCTTCGTGGATGTACTCTCGGGCTTGATCACTGAATTAAAGGTGTCGCGAATAAGTGGCTGCCGTGCGAGCCTTTTCTTCAAGCTCCTGTATTGCGTCAGCGCTCCAAATCGCGACGAGTCCAAGCAAGGAGCGGCTTTAGAAAATTCGATCTTAAACGGTGGACGCACAACGGGCCTACCATCCGAATTTCTAGATATGATTTGCGAATGAATTCGCAAAAGATGTCCTCTGGAAGAGGGAGAGGCGAGGCTGAAACTTCCTCTTGTTCTGGTAAATGATTTGAGTGACTCGTGAAGTGACTCCTGGTGGTCTCCGGAGGAGACTTGCGTCGTAAACGCTTCGATGGATTCGCTGGCGATTGGCCCACTCAAATACCATCCGAATATTGAATTTTGGGCAATAAGGCTTCCTCCGACATTCATCTTGACGCGCGGCCGCAGTAATTTCGGCATGATATCAGACCTGATGACCATATCGATGCGGGCTGGATTCATAAACCGGGGATCGGCGAGCTCCAACGATGAGATCTCGTGGGGATCCAAATTGGAGACCCTTTTGGGCGGAAGCCAATTGGTCAATTTCGGCAACACCACGGCGTCGATTTCTTCCTTGAACGAAGAACGAGGCGAGTCGAGCGTGATGGTGCATTTCTTTTTTGCGATTTGGGTGCATTGGCCACCCATGCCAGAGACGTTGCAGATTTTATGAGTCGTTGGCAAATTCAAATGCAGCTGCAGTCGATCAGTAAGAACTTTCCTCTGCGAACCTTGATCTAAAAGCGGCCGAACCGTTGGCAAAAGCGCCTGAGTCTGGCTGATGGAGACGTGTGCGGGTGCCTGTGACGGGGAGGGGATGCTCACGGAGCTCGAAGCCTCTGGTTGCGCACGAAAATGCGGCGGTTGGCTCGTCGGAAATGGGCCCATCTCCGGAGGAGATGTCAAAGAGGGGGTAGAGACTTTCGTGTCCGGCGTTGCAGCCGCGCTCGAAACATGCAACAAAGTGTGATGTCGTTGTTGGCACTTCGCACAGTTGTGTTGACTGGTGCAATTGGATCGTTGGTGACTGGTAGCGAGACAATTGAAGCAACGCTTTGGTTCTGTGATAAATTGAAAACGTTCCGCGACTGGAATCTTAAAAAATTGAGAACATTGGCGTAGAGGGTGATTTCCATTGCACAAGGAACACAATCCTGGTATTTGCTCTTGTGTGTGGAACGCGTAGGTCGATGAAGTTGGCTGGTTTGCTGATAGAACCGGCGCTTTTACCTTCGTGAAGCTCGAAAGGCGTTCGACGACCTCATAGCGGTTGCTGAGAAATTCGTTCATCTGTCTCCAAGTCGGCAGCTCTCGATGCGATGAAAGCGACTGCCCCCAATGTGTGATCGTAGAGGCTGGCAGGCGGCTGGAGCAAAAATGAACGAGCATGGCATCCCAAAAATCGACAACTCCTTGGCTTCTCATCATGGTGATACAATCGTTGACTATCGTCTGAATTTTCAAAATTCCTTCGCTGGTTTCGTCTTCAATCGCGGGCAGATCGAACAAGGTCTTCAATTGGTGATCGATTAAAATGCGCTTGTTCTCGTACCGCGCTTTGAGAGCCTCCCAGGCGTACAGGTGGCAGTCTCGGATTGTTGATATACACGGCCGTAAACATGTCACGAAATGCTGGCCACTCTTTGTATCCTCCGGAAAAACTCGCAACGTCACAAGGGGGCACTCGAATAAAATTATCCTCTGGCGGCATCTCAGCATATTGTGGAGGCGCCCGTGAGCTGGATAATGGTTGATGTGCGTGGGAATGCATCCGTAACATATCCTTCAGCTGCGCTCGAGCAGTAACATGGAGATCGCGACATTCATTATAAGTAACTAGGGCACTGGCGGCAACCTCAGCAGTCCATTCGTCATGTGCGAGAGCGCGGCTGTAAGATTCTTGAACACGTTGCCAACAAGAGTCAGTTTCCTCAATTTTAACTTCGATGAGCGACTCGGTTTGATTCAAGGGATTGGAGCGCATAATCACATCGCAGTAGCTTTTAAGCTGCTCCACCGCATCATTGAATTGTAGATTAAAAGCCATTTTGGAGGCGAAGATGAAACGTTAACACAGAGCTCAAGCAACGCGATTCCGGAATGAAAAAACGAAAAAATATTTAATAAGATTTCAGTAAAATTAACGAATATACTCGCCCACGCTTAAATTTAATTTTACCAAACGCAAAATCATCGATGGCAATCTGGATGTACTAGACTTTGTCGGGTGCGGAAGAGACCGGTCGTAGGGCACGGTGATGATCGATGTCGTCTGAGCACCTTCAAGTCAGCCGTGATAAAGAAATAATAAAACTGGAGAATATATATGCAACCGTGGCAGCGAATCCTCAATGATTCCTGCGCTTCGCAACACCTCCACAAGACTCCTGGTACTCCGAATCCAATGTTAAAAAATTCCAAACTATTTAAGAAATTCCAGTAATAAAATATAGGTCAAATTCAATTGATTTGTTAGAAATTCAAGTTTTTTAACCAATTCGCAAAGTCGATGTGATGCACGTAAATCAAAACACAGCGTGCAGGCAGAGCGCAGGCAGAGCGACGGATCGTATGTATGAGGCCGTGTGTTCCAATTGAGTTCACCCACGTTCGCTCGAACAGGCAATACGCGATCAACTTCTATGTTCGAAGTTCGATGCAACGCACAGCGTTAGAACTGACCTACGCAACACAATGCACGTATGCCCTATACGTTTATGGCTCGCTGTCTGCTGGCCTTGAATTCGTATGAAATTTCGATGAAAAAACCAAAGTCGAGACACGGTTTCGCTGCGTGTCCAGAAACCAAAAGCAACAAAAGAAAAGAGAAAAAACTGCAACTCGTCCTCAAAGGGGAACGAGAAAACCAAATGCTGCTATGTGTTTGTTGTTTTGCACTATCGGCTGTGCACAAAAATCACCACCAAACGACACACGGGTGTGCGACTGAGACAGATGATTGATGTCGAGGAGGAAAGAGTTTGTCCTGCCGTTACGTTGTAATGCGTGACACGCGCTTTGATCTTGTCGTGACAATTTCTTAAATAGTTTGGAATTTTTTAACATTGGATTCGGAGTACCAGGAGTCTTGTGGAGGTGTTGCGAAGCGCAGGAATCATTGAGGATTCGCTGCCACGGTTGCATATATATTCTCCAGTTTGTTTATTTCTTTATCACGGCTGACTTGAAGGTGCTCAGACGACATCGATCATCACCGTGCCCTACGACCGGTCTCTTCCGCACCCGACAAAGTCTAGTACATCCAGATTGCCATCGATGATTTTGCGTTTGGTAAAATTAAATTTAAGCGTGGGCGAGTATATTCGTTAATTTTACTGAAATCTTATTAAATATTTTTTCGTTTTTTCATTCCGGAATCGCGTTGCTTGAGCTCTGTGTTAACGTTTCATCTTCGCCTCCAAAATGGCTTTTAATCTTCAATTCAATGATGCGGTGGAGCAGCTTAAAAGCTACTGCGATGTGATTATGCGCTCCAATCCCTTGAATCAAACCGAGTCGCTCATCGAAGTTAAAATTGAGGAAACTGACTCTTGTTGGCAACGTGTTCAAGAATCTTACAGCCGCGCTCTCGCACATGACGAATGGACTGCTGAGGTTGCCGCCAGTGCCCTAGTTACTTATAATGAATGTCGCGATCTCCATGTTACTGCTCGAGCGCAGCTGAAGGATATGTTACGGATGCATTCCCACGCACATCAACCATTATCCAGCTCACGGGCGCCTCCACAATATGCTGAGATGCCGCCAGAGGATAATTTTATTCGAGTGCCCCCTTGTGACGTTGCGAGTTTTTCCGGAGGATACAACGAGTGGCCAGCATTTCGTGACATGTTTACGGCCGTGTATATCAACAATCCGAGACTGCCACCTGTACGCCTGGGAGGCTCTCAAAGCGCGGTACGAGAACAAGCGCATTTTAATCGATCACCAATTGAAGACCTTGTTCGATCTGCCCGCGATTGAAGACGAAACCAGCGAAGGAATTTTGAAAATTCAGACGATAGTCAACGATTGTATCACCATGGTGAGAAGCCAAGGAGTTGTCGATTTTTGGGATGCCATGCTCGTTCATTTTTGCTCCAGCCGCCTGCCAGCCTCTACGATCACACATTGGGGGCAGTCGCTTTAATCGCATCGAGAGCTGCCGACTTGGAGACAGATGAACGAATTTCTCAGCAACCGCTATGAGGTCGTCGAACGCCTTTCGAGCTTCACGAAGGTAAAAGCGCCGGTTCTATCAGCAAACCAGCCAACTTCATCGACCTACGCGTTCCACACACAAGAGCAAATACCAGGATTGTGTTCCTTGTGCAATGGAAATCACCCTCTACGCCAATGTTCTCAATTTTTGAAGATTCCAGTCGCGGAACGTTTTCAATTTATCACAGAACCAAAGCGTTGCTTCAATTGTCTCGCTACCAGTCACCAACGATCCAATTGCACCAGTCAACACAACTGTGCGAAGTGCCAACAACGACATCACACTTTGTTGCATGTTTCGAGCGCGGCTGCAACGCCGGACACGAAAGTCTCTACCCCCTCTTTGACATCTCCTCCGGAGATGGGCCCATTTCCGACGAGCCAACCGCCGCATTTTCGTGCGCAACCAGAGGCTTCGAGCTCCGTGAGCATCCCCTCCCCGTCACAGGCACCCGCACACGTCTCCATCAGCCAGACTCAGGCGCTTTTGCCAACGGTTCGGCCGCTTTTAGATCAAGGTTCGCAGAGGAAAGTTCTTACTGATCGACTGCAGCTGCATTTGAATTTGCCAACGACTCATAAAATCTGCAACGTCTCTGGCATGGGTGGCCAATGCACCCAAATCGCAAAAAAGAAATGCACCATCACGCTCGACTCGCCTCGTTCTTCGTTCAAGGAAGAAATCGACGCCGTGGGTTGTTGCCGAAATTGACCAATTGGCTTCCGCCCAAAAGGGTCTCCAATTTGGATCCCCACGAGATCTCATCGTTGGAGCTCGCCGATCCCCGGTTTATGAATCCAGCCCGCATCGATATGGTCATCGGGTCTGATATCATGCCGAAATTACTGCGGCCGCGCGTCAAGATGAATGTCGGAGGAAGCCTTATTGCCCAAAATTCAATATTCGGATGGTATTTGAGTGGGCCAATCGCCAGCGAATCCATCGAAGCGTTTACGACGCAAGTCTCCTCCGGAGACCACCAGGAGTCACTTCACGAGTCACTCAAATCATTACCAGAACAAGAGGAAGTTTCAGCCTCGCCTCTCCCTCTTCCAGAGGACATCTTTTGCGAAAAAATATATTCGCAAATCATATCTAGAAATTCGGATGGTAGGCCCGTTGTGCGTCCACCGTTTAAGATCGAATTTTCTAAAGCCGCTCCTTGCTTGGACTCGTCGCGATTTGGAGCGCTGACGCAATACAGGAGCTTGAAGAAAAGGCTCGCACGGCAGCCACTTATTCGCGACACCTTTAATTCAGTGATCAAGCCCGAGAGTACATCCACGAAGATACGAATCGTTTTCAACGCTATCCAAAAGACCTCTTCCTCCTTATCGCTGAACGATGTGGTTTATGTTGGAGCGGTGTGGCAAGCGTATCTGGTCCTTCGTATGATCAGCTGTGCATTCGTCATCCAGCAGTTCGATCCAGGAGGATTTTTCCTCCTGGATTTTCGCTATCGAGGTGTCGACGCAAGTTTTCCACCTCACGCCGCTGCTCCTGATCGCAACACTCCCCCTCCCCCTTTTCATTTATTGTTCACTATCTTCTCAACAATATCGCCTCCGCCTTCTCCTACCAACGTCGCCACGACCCAAACCAATCGTCTAGCAGACGCGAACTGGATTGAGAAATTATAGTTGCGTAGCGCAAGGCGGGCAGTATGTTGGTTTTTCGCCGTAGCCACTTTGAAGCCGGGGCTTTAAAGAACGGCAAAATAACCAAACTTAGTGAGTACCCTTTTCGCGTTCGACTGCGCTAACCGGCAGCGCTGCCTGGGAGGACTGCGCGCTGCCCTCTTCACTGTCGAAAAAGTCTCTTCGCGTTATCAACTCGCCCACGCGTCGGCAAAAAACGTTAAAATTAAAAGAAAAAAAATCCAAATTTAAAAGTTAACAAAAAATCAGGAAAACTAAAGTGTAACCTACGAAAAGAATTTAAGTGAAAAAAAGAGGTTGAGTTTTTTATTAATAAATAAAATAAAATAAAATAAATTATTGAATAAGTGAAAAGGCCAAACGAAAAGAATTAAAGTGAAAAAAAGAAGTTGAATTTTATATAAGATAAAACAAAACCAAAATATTAATTGAATTAAAAAAAAAAAAAAAAAAAAGGGAGAAGTGGCAACAAATTCAACATACCGTTGCAAGGTATAATAAAATCAACCGCGTCGCGCAAACCGACAGATCAATCAACGTACCCGGCATCCCCCAGGGTCATCAACGGAGTATCAGGTACGTCTCCCTCATTTGTTGCCCCTCACCTTGACACGAAGTTTATATCCTTTTTTAATAATGACGTTAGTGGCAGTAAGAAATTCTGCTGCGTTTGGAATAAATTTTTATAGTAATTTGCCACCCAAGAATGCCTGTAACTCCTTTTTGTTTTTGGGTATTGGGAAATTTTTTACGGATTCTACTTTCCCCGGGTCTGGTAGCACGCCTCTTTCTGAACATTTATGACCCAAATAGATTACTTCTCTGCACAAGAATTGACACTTTTCCGTTTGTATTTTTAGTTGATTCTCTCTTAGTGCCTGCAACACTTTCCTTAAACGCAATTCATGTTCGGTAAGGTTTCTCCCGTATATGACAATATCATCCAAATACACGAAACAGTCGACCCCTTGTAGACCAGTTAACACATTGTTCATTATTCTCTGATATGTTGCTGGGGCTCCAGTTAGTCCGAATGGCATTCGTATGAACTCATAGTGTCCCATTCCTGTGCTAAATGCAGTTTTCTCTCTGTCAATTTCATCCAAAAGTACTTGATGATACCCGCTTGCTAGATCCAACGTTGTAAAATATCTGCTGCAGCCCAATTGATCGAGAATTTCGTCGATTCGTGGTATTGGAAATATTTGTTTTATTGTCTGTTCATTTAATTGCCGAAAATCCACTACCAATCGCCATTTCTTTGTACCATCCGCACCTGCCTTTTTCGGTACCAAAATAATTGGGGCGTTCCATGGAGATTTGCTCTGGGCTATGATTCCTTGCTCCAGCATTGCTTTTACCTGTTTGTTAATATCTGTTTTGTGGGCTTCTGGAAGGCGATATTGCCTGATGTTGACTGGTGCTTTTCCGATCACCGTTGGTATTTCGTGCTTTATAACATTTGTATGGCTGAGTGAATCTCCTTTTATATGGAACACATCTGCATAGTCCTTGCATATCGCAAAAAGGGACTGTCGCTCTTCCTCATTCAAAGTATCATTCAACCGCAATGTGTTTATTATTGTATTCAATCTTTCATCTGACGGTCTATCTTCGCATACGTTAATTGTTGAATATTCTCGTGTTTGGTAGTCTTCAAAAAGTGAAAAATCTAACTGTTTTCCTTTTTCTAAGCTCGCTTTGGTTTCTGGTGCGTTTAATACTGTTATATATCCTTTTTTCTTGGTTTTCGTTAATTTCCCTCATACCTTTTGGGAAATTTCCTTTGTTCCCATAATTTTGCCATTTATCCCTTGTTAATTTATTATTCTTGGTCCGCTCGGGGTGGGATTGTGACAGTCGTTGCTATACAAATCCGTGATCCTCGCTTCAATGATGTTAGTGGTAGCGTTGATGTCTGACTGCCTTTTACTTGAAAGGTCAATCGTTTCCTGATTGTGTCCATAATGGTTCTATTCCAGAGCATGTCTCGCCCAAGGAGTCCATCTGCTGGTAGAGTGCTAATGTATGGTACCACATGCAATTTAAATTGTAATTCAGAATTTTCTTCATGTTGAATAGTTATTGATCCAATTGTTCGAGTATCGCCTCCGAATGCTCCTCTTAAAAACTTCTTCTCATCGTCGTTTATTAGAGTACTTTTAGCTAAGACTTCTCTTTTAACCAAACTTGTATCGGCTCCTGAATCAACTAATAAGGTGATTTTTCCATCGATAGCCTGTTGACAGGGTATTTCGATGTAAGCATCCTCTTGTGGTTCATTCGCTGAAGCGTACATTATGAGTTTACTAAATTCATTTATAACCATTTGTTTTCCTCTTGATCGAACCATGCTTAATTTTCGCCATACTTTTATTTAATAGTGTAATGATTATCAAACTCCACTCGCACAGGTAGCTTTTTGCTGCACTTGTTATTTTCGGAGTAATTATGTTGCGTTTGTTTGCCTTGGCATGGCTTAGTTCTTTCCGTTTCCCATATATTGTACGTATGATTTTGTATCGTGTCGCTAAATGAAACCTTTTGATTCGACTTTCGTGTTTGCCTTCTTGAATTTTCTTTGTTGTTGTCCAATTTTATCTGCATTAGTTTTCGTAACTCGGATTCCATTTCCTTTTCGCCGGATATACTTTCTTCGTTATTTTTCGATTTTTCCTGATTACCTTTCCAACTAGATATTTGTTTTTTATTTTTATCGTCTGCGAATTCTGCCCAGTTTTTTCGTCGTATGCATGGTTTTGATTTTTGTATCGTCTGAGGGGCAGATTTTGGCCTCTTTTTACTAATTAGTTGGGCATTCCAGTCTGTTGGCCAAGACCGGGCCGTGGTGCGTTTCCCAAATTCTGTTGTTGCTGAGGACAGTTTCTCGAGATGTGTCCCAATCCTTGGCACTTGAAGCATCGAATATCTGATCGGCTGTTGTTTCTATTTAAATTTTGGTTTGAATTTTGCGTGGTTGTCGTTCGTTGTGGTGGTTGCGGTACTTCTCTTTGTCGTGCATTGCCTCGCAAGCAGAAATTATTTTTGCTATGTCCTCTTACTTCACGACAATCGCAAAACAAGCTTCCTTGCTTTTTTCTACAATTTTCGACGGTATGTCCGTGGCGTGAACAGTAGGTGCACATCGGTAGCATCTCTGGCGGTTTGTACTTTTCTGCTTTAGTTATAGTTGTACTTGTATGACAATTTGGCCCTTCTTCATGCCCATAAGTCCCACATGGCCTTCACAATAGTGTGTTCCGTCTTTTGTAGCAAATATCCCATAAGTGGCCGATTTCCTTGCAGAACGAGCATGCTAAGTCCGTTTGCACAGGCATCACATGTAGCGCGTTTGTATTCACTGTCGTTGTTTGAGCAGCATTAGGAGCTCTTAGTCTTAACAGTTCTTCCAACTTGTTCGCTGATTCGATTAGCTCCTTAATGCTTGTTCCTGTTAATTTGTTTGCTATTTTGTCGTCTCTTAGACCGGTAAGGAATCGTCTCGCTGTCAAATCATGATATTCCCACAATGAAGAATTGGCCTCTGGCCCATTCCATTTTTCTTTGATCGCCGCTTCTGCCTCATTGAGATAGGTCTCCATTCGGGCTCCGAACATACTCGCTCGCTCTCCTTCTCTTTGAAAAAAAAATAAGTAAATCAAATATTATATGCACACTTATATTTACAGATCCAAAAGTATTTGCATGGATGGCAAATATATTCATGCACATACTTCAGAGATGACGACATAAGTACCTACATATATCTGAAGTTTTTTTTTTACGCGATCAAAATTTAACAAAAAGAAATGCACACAGATATGTTTGGTCCGTTTGTGAGATTTAAGCTACCTTGAAAGCGCTGTGCATTCAAAATCATACATATGTACATTCATCATATCATCAAGATCCATCCACAAAATTTTTTATATAAGTTTTCAAACCTTAAACTTTTTAAGAGGGGGAAGGAAGGGGTCTATTATAGTCTTTTATTAGTACAAATTGAAGAAAAAAAAAAAAAAATTCATTTCCATATTAAAATGAGAAAAGTATTTGCATGGATGGTCGTTCATGCATGCACATGCTTACAATTTAAGACGTAAACATATCAAATGTTAGGAGCTTACGTCGCACGGTCAAAGTCGAATGATCAAGTGAAGTTAATAAGGAAGCATATAGCAAGCATCATTCGCAGTCAAAACCATACAATCATGCATACATACATATAGCAAGCTTCATCCATACTCATTTAAAGTCAGAGCATAAAATCACACATGGCTCACAAATATGCTCATTTACACTTTTGACGTTTAACATCAAATTGACTGAAAATTTTAAAATAATATCTCGATTCAAAAAACGATTTTGACGTAAAAATTCTTACGATTGTTTTGAAATAGATTTGAAAAATGTATAAATTGCCCCCTAATATATATAAAAAAAAAAAAAAATTAAAAATAAAAATAAAAAAATAAAAATAAAAATATATGCAGGAATGTCTAAACTAAGAATTTCGATAAGCTTTAAAGTAAAATCATTAGAAAATATAATTTTGCTTCAACCTAAAAACTGACAGAAATACATGTTTAAAATGTAATACAGAGAGAATACAAATGAATATATAAAAGAAACTTTTAAATTTTTTGATTGTAATAGTAACTTTTTAAATAGTAGAGTTAAGAAATATCAGTTTAAGGCTTTTATTCAACACGGAGACCACACACCATGAAACGAAAAGATGTGGATGACCAGAAAGCGGCATATCCCACACCAAACAACAACACGGCAACACAACAACAGCGCGAGAGACCAATGAAACTCGCAATACAACACCAGACACTTCAAAAGGCAGTACAACAACTATGGTATAATCAAAAAGCAGCACGTCAACCACACCAATTTCAGCTACTATAGCATAACCGATGACATTGCCGGGTCTACGGCGGAATTAACTAAATTTCAACGCAGCCATGCAGCAAGCATTTGAAGTCGAAAAGTCGTTTCACCACACGGAGGTCACAACAAGATATGACTTGATGAAAAGTCACGATGCTCGTGACTTTGCGGAAGGAGGGGAGGAATGTTGTGTGTCACAACCGCACAAACAGTTCTTATACCTTATTTCGATATGCGATAAAGTACAACAACGAAAACACCGGCGTTCAGAATCAATAAAACATTAACGCTGGCGTAAACAATCAAAGCCAATGATCGCAATTACTAAGAACATCAGACGATTGGATCGGGCGAGTGAGCGGCAAGACGAAATGGCGGAAACAACTAGTCAGCAACTATGTCGCATAAGCTATGTACAAGAAGTTCATCGTCTTAAATACTGACCTGCTCCAATAATAATAACAACAACACGTAGCAGGCGAAGACTGGAATAAAGCTGACGCTAGAGGTATTAAGCAACAACAGCACGCAACAACAATGAGTAAGCTGACCTGATCGGCCTGATATATTGGGAACACGCAACAACAACAATCGAGATGACCCAGAAGAGTGTCGCAACAACCGATATTGCTAGAACAGCAATATCTCTTTATTTAAACTGAGATTCGTGCACTGGAGGAGGACTACGATCAGAACCGTGAACCGAAGTATTCAGAAGATCTCAACTTTAACGCACCTACTCACGAGCCAGGACGTTGAAGTGTGGATCTCCGTGTTAGCTAGGGAATAGCTCAGTTAAGTTAGTTAGCCTAAGGATTTAATGTTACGCCTTAAAGTAAATCAATAAAAGCTATATTCAACTTTAAATGGTTTCGAGTAATTCCTTGCGTCAAGCTACTTAGACGCGCTCCCTAGACGACACAACAGGCGTCAGCCATATGCGTGATTGCATGTCGTGTGGACGTAAGTGCCGAAGAAGCAAGCATCATCGAATGTTGTGCAGACGTGTTCGTCGTCAACGAGCCTAGCGTCTGGAATGACGGGGTGAAAGCTGAATCATTCGCTGATGTAGCAGGGGTGTGTCCATGCAAGTGCAAGCAAGGTTAAAGGACCTGAGTGCAGCTGCCAATCACATGTGCCTTGGTTTGATGAGAATTTTTGAGCAAGCAAAAAGCACAACAGAATACAGATCCGCACAAACTTTTAAGCAAGCAAGTACTGAAAGCAATTGAAATGGTAAGTCTCCGCTCTAACTCGCAGCTCCCTCGCTGGACTTTGCATCGAAAAGTGCTTTTGGTTGTCAAGCCGAAAAATTAACGAAATCAAAGAGAATCAAAGTGTCCACGCACAAAATTCGGCAGAGCTTCGATTGCAAATTCAAATCTAATGATTGACACGGCAACTTAATTTGCTTTGCATTCTTTTTTGTTTGTCTGCAGAAAGCCGAAGGGCCTAGCAAAATGTAGATACAAAGCAAGGCATATACACCCACTGGTCACTTCGTTTCCCATTACCTTTTTCTTTCCCCTTGCCACGAGCATGTGAGACAGGCACTTTATTCCGTATTAGAGAAGACCCTACACACTGTATGGCGCGATCACTACACTTCCAATGTCCGTCAAAATTTTGAACGGAATGGGAAGACGCAGGACTCATGTACTTCAATTGGCTTTTGGAAGGACTTCTCTCCGCAGAAGCCAAAACTGCTGGCAGGATCGCCAATGTTTGTGCCACAAAGCTGAATTGGTCGTCCGACCAAATAATGGGGCAATGGTAAATCGTTTTAAATATAAGAACAAAAAACCAACAATATACCTTCGAATTGCGCTGCGATGATAGTGCGGACTTCAGATGATGTCAAAAGAGCTGTCAAACTGTTTCCGGGATGATGTTCGATGATTCGAACCGATAAGAATATGAAAAAAAAAAACCGAACGTTCGACCGCGACGACGACTAACGTAACGAACCGAAATGCTCAAAATAATCGGGTGGAAACTATTAAACACGATGCTCCTAACTTATAAAAGAATTCGCGCGAAACGATCGACTGCTGGAAACTTAAAAGCCCTGAAGCAACTAGTGTTGCTGATAAGTATTGCGGGACAAAAGCCCAAGCTGCTGAGCTTGAAGTGCTGCCATATTCCGATTTGAATATGTTTCACCACGAATCGGGACATTTGCGCAGTGGTTCGCTGCGTCAATAATTGGTGTATGGTTGTTAATACTAGTATTTGAATTGACTTGGTGACATCTGCTTATGTCTCTAGCAGAGTTTTTGTTATTGCTGTCAGTTCTTCAATATCTTTCTCGTCTGGCTACATATTGCGATCGATTAGGGCAACAGTCATAGGTCAGTTATCTCCGACCAAATTATAGGGCAATGGAAAATCGATAAGAAGAAAACACCAATCACACACCTTTCGAAGTGCGCTGCGATGCTGTTTTCAGATGATGTAAAGGGAGCTGTTATATTTCACATGATTCGGATAACCAATACTCTTTCGCCTGTCATTTACAGAACTGTAAGCTTTCTTTGGGTCGGATCGAATATTTTTATTGAGCCGATTAAGATAGATTTTGTAGCAACTATCATTTCATTTGAATAAACGATGACGAATTTCAGAGTATCTGGCATAATCAATTAGTAATACGGATCACTTACACTTTTGGAAGCGACGACTTTTCAGATTTCTTAAGTATTTCAGTTGAGCTGTGCTCCATACCGGGTTCCTTACCGATTTCATCATTATTTTAGGCACACATAAGTCAATGCATTTCCATAAGATAAAATTAAATTCATTTAGCGCTGATTCGAAATTTTTATTTTGCAAAATTTCAGCCAAAGTAGTTCTCAGTTTTACGTAATCTGTTTTTGAAAAGCAGTATGACCGTATACTCTGAATAGAGCCAATGTCACTGCTATCAGTCCAAATCTCAAAAAGAAACTCCACTGTAGGATGATGGACGTCCTCACGCACAAAAAATGGAGATGTTCGACTCAATTTCACACTTAAGCTTTCATCAACATATAAGAGATCTAAAAGTCGATCAATAAAGTTTTTGACATAGTTTATCTGTATCAGCGACAATTCAATGGTTTTATTCAGGAAGTAATTTTCATTCGTTGTACGCGGCAGCAAAGAATTTGTATCTACCAAAGGGTCCCAGTTTACATGAGGTAAGTTAAAATCACCAGCTTCAATCATATGATCAGTGTCATGCATCATATTACACAGAGTTGATTAGAATCTGCATGATGCGCATACAAAGAAATATCGCTACTAGGTAGGATATAAGAGCAGCGTTGAAACAGATTAGTCTTCTGTAAGTGAACTCATTGCATATAAGCTCCAAATAATCTCCATCATCTACTGCAATAACTTCAGCACGAAAAGAGGATTTCACGGCAATTAAAACACCACCTCCATTCTAATGTATTCTGTCTTAATGAAAAGTTTGATAGCCACTACCAAATATAATATTTCAGCGATAATGGGGCTAAGACTAAAAAATATTGACAAAAATTCGCAAACTTTTCCTGGCGGATATTTAGAAAACGCGAGCTAACTTTCAAATTCTAAGCATATACACATACTACAATAAAGAATTGGTTTCAAGCCAAAGGCCCGCAAAAAGTTTGATTTTTTTGTGTAGTGTTATTGATGCAATATGTGAACAACAGCCTACAGTTCGTTTGTTTTTGCACAGTCACAGGCATAGCGTTTTATGGCGTCAAAACCTTCCTCGTTAGGTATGTACTCGACGTAGCATTGATATTTCCTTGTGTTTATATGCCGAGATTGGATTTTAGCCTGAATAATATTTGGAGACTCCTTCATATATTGAATTTTTGGACTATCTTCCTCGCCTTTTAACTCCGCTAGGTACGAAATGGCCTGGTTTAAGTGGTATGTTCCGGTGAATAGTATTATTAAGTTCTCTGAAAGTTGTGGAAATTCCTGAACATCCGATGCGTTTCATGGTTGAAAAGCCGTCCTTCTACTATTCCAATTATTTTCGTCAACTTCTGTACTTAAAGTGTTTTCGGTCCCCATTTTCAAAGTTAGTTGATCAACTATCTCGTCCGCTAGATTCTTATCGGACTGCAAACTTTTTCCACATTTATTTTGCAGGAATCCTACAGTCCTGCTGATGAACTTCACCTTCGGTTACATTTTATTAACGAGAGTATGTTGTAATAATTTGTACTTCTGGCCAATCGTTCCGTGCACTGCTTCAACCAACCACCTTTATTTCGTTATTATACGCGAGTGGTGCGATTCTCCAGTTGTCAATTGTTTCGCCCCTTTATTTTTCTTCCCTTTAAAAGCTGGCTAAGGGGGATAAAGCCATTATTTTTTAAGTCTTCGGTAACATCTCTAAATCCGCGGTCGACCAAGAACACGTCTCCCGGCTGCAACAAAGTTTTCAGTCCCTCTGGAGCCTCTAAAATTTTCTTCATAATGGTGGCATCGTTGTTTATGCTGTAGAACGGTCCGAAAAAATCAACTATATAGCCGTCGGTGCAGCAAACCATGAATGGCTTGCATAAAGGTACTTTTTTTCGAACCGTATATGATTTCCGTTGGTATGCGTTGTTCCGGCTCTTCTGATGTCGTATATATGTTCCATCACAAATAAGTATTAGCTCGTGTTCGATAGTTTACAGATTTTTCGCTATATATGATGTATGGTTGTTGATGATGCCCTCCCGCGATAATTCCTGTACTCCAAAATGGTATGGTAGAACATCCGTTGTAAAACATCTAAACATTTGGCTGCATCTTGATACCAATTGCTTACACTGTAGACCTTAACTGCTCGAAATAGGTCAAAAAAACAACTAGAGCTTGAGTTACAGTGCGACTGCAACAACTTCGCATTGATCTCTAAGCTCGATTATTTTTTACCAACTGAGTCCTGTGAAAACTCTCTTAGCTGCTGCTCCGGCATGGAAAAATCCACAATTTGGTCCACAAGCGATGTGTCCGCTCTCGCTGAAACTTTTTGTAAAAATGTATGCGCTTCTTCGGGGCTGAGCTGACTGATGTTTGAAAACGCTTGTAGTATAGGTGTTGTGGTATAGTGTGCACAGCGCTCAAACTGTGTCGAGCGCACAAATGTCACTAAATTACAACGTAGGGTACCAAGCGCTCAGACAATGTCGAGCGTATAATAGTCCCCGTATTTCCTTTATCAAATAAAAGACACCAACAAATAGGTTTTAATCTTTTATTTAACAAAATGAATCCTATACTTCCAAATACAAATATCCCTATTACTTGACTATTTACTTCTACGTCGTGGCCCTTGGATGAGTACGTGTGCAGAAGTCCCGTTGCAATCATCGTGGATCGATATTTATAGGGCAACATTGCTTTGATGACACTTTACGTTTGATCACTAATTGTAGGTTGAAATCGATGCGCTGGCATTTTTGGTAACCGCTGTATTACATATTCGTAAGTGTGTATGAAGTTATGCTATTTCTGCGTAGACTGCACTTTAATTGTTGTTGTCGGCCGAAAAGTCACTGCCCTGCTAACTCGATGAATAGCCCGCTGTTGTTGTTGCCATTATGCAAAAGCTAGTCTTGATAGTTGTTGTTGCTGACGATTGAGCTGCGAATATTTTGTTGTTGTTGCCAGCCATTGAACTTCAGGTACGATCTTGTCGTTTTTGGCTTAGGTTGATTGCATAAACGTTCTCGCAACGCTTTTGGTTCTTTTAGCTTTCTTTCCTTTTGTTTATGCTTCATGCGCACTTTGTTGTTTTGATTTAGTTTGCGAGCGTGTAGAAGGAGGAGGAAAAATATGTTTGTGAGTCTAAGCGAGATCGCGACTCACAACATCCCTCCCCCCTTTGAAAAGTGTAGTGCTGTTGATGCACGGATAGCCATCATGTGAATTCTTATGTTGCAAAATTTTGTTATTAAGGCGGCTGCTGTAGTTGTTTATTTTAACGGCTGCTGCTGCGGCTGGTACGCTGCACGTTAATTGATGTAAGGCCTTTATAGTGTCAATTTTCAGAACCGTTTGCCAGAGTTGTTGTATTGACGGCTGCTGGCTATGATTGCTGTGTTATGTGTCGACTGACTTCAATGCCGTTATATTGTCGGTGCATGTTACATTGTACGCTAAGGCTGCTATATTACCAATGAATATATAAACGGCTGTTGTTTTAATGTCTGCTACTGCTGGTACGCTGCTCGTTGAATGATGCGAAGGGTTTTATATGTTCCGTCATAGAAAACGGCTGCTACGGTTGTGCCTATTAACGGCTGCTGTTGCGGCTGGTGTACTGCTAAGGCTGTTATATTGCAGCCCCTTTCCTTTTTTTTTTTTGAGAAAAAGCTGTTATCGAAGATGCTGGTGACGTACTCGGGCCCGTTGAATTATATCTATTGTATTTCCACACATTTTCCTTATCTTATATTTTCTTATTTTCGAAAATTCTTTTATATACATTTAATGAAAATCTTAGATTCTGTACATTCTTCATAAGACATATCTAAAGTTAAGGTACACATTTCAAAATTTTTTTATTATATAAATATTTGAAATTTTTTTTTTTCGTTTATGTTTTATCGTTCGCAAAAAATTTTTTTTATTTTTATTGTTCAAATGCGTTTGAAATTTAATGTATTATTTTTGATAATTGTTAGTATAAACAATTTTTAATTTAAATATATTCTTTTTTTTCTTATTAACTTTTTATTTTTTTCTTTTTTCATGTTTTTTCCTATTTCTAATAGGGTTTTTCTTTCACTTTCCGTGATATTTTTATGTTCTTTTTCCCATTTTTTCAAAACATCAGCTAGGAAATTTCTTGTTAATTTTATGGATTCTGTGCACAAATTTTGTGCTGCCGGGTTGTAGTTATTGTTATTTTTAATTGCTTTGCAAAATTCGTTAGCGAATTTTGAAATAAAAATTCCACAATCGATGTTATTTTCTTGTTGTATACATTTTGGGTAAACAATTTCTGTATCTTCGTTAAAACTAGTAAAACCTAAAACTTTTAATTTAGTCAAGAAAAATTTTTTATTTTCTACTATTTCCGTTATCTCATGTGGCTGCAGCGAATCCATAACATAATTACGATTTTGTTTAATTATAACTAGTATCCAATGATTAACATGGCGAATTGGGAATAATAGGTTTTGGACTTTGTTCACAGAAACGTTTTTAATTAATGATTTTAGTCGTAACCCGGCTATGTATTCATTGTTTGATTCTTTAGCCGATTTTATTGTTGTGTATGGAAATGAATCAAACACTTGCACCTTTTGGGTAAGATTATTATTGTTAATGATCCAATTTAGAAAAACGTTGATGTGAACGTCGGACAACCATTTATTTGTTACTAGTCTTTCATACTCTTCTGTATGTATTATGTTTATCCTATTGCCTATTTTATAAGAGCACATAATGTGCATTATTATCAAAAAAAAATTGAATTACTTATTGAAAAACTGAATGTTGATATTCAAATTCGCCTTTCAGTTTCTTAAAAAGAATAATTTTGGATTTGTTTTCACCACTCAAAATTGTAATTTTTCGAAATTCTTAGGAGGAATTTGAATGTGGTATTGTATGGTTAAGCGTGTGCGTACAATTTTGTTTCTGTAGGCAAATGCTTTTAAGTATCCATGTTCTTCGTATACTTACTAATATTAATATCTCGATCTTTTAGTTCTTCTTTATTCGTTCCGGTTCTAGAATTATAGAAAAGTTATTTTTATTATTTCCTGGGCACTATTTTGCTTGTACCTTTTGTCCTGCTAAAAAAAATTTTCAAATGCATTCACGTTTTGCTTAAGCCGTTATCAATCAACGAAATTTTTTTTACCTTAATCGACATAATTCGACACGCAGAACAAGGAGAGAAAAAAAAATCTTTTTCTTTTTTGAATGTTTCGTTCGAATTTCAGTGCAAAATTACTGACTTAAATGCTAAGGTTGCATTTTGCAGTTTTCAATTTTTCGGCTTATTAAATTTGAGAATATGCCCTGTGCCAGTGGTTCTAAACATTCTTGACTTTCTTGTACATCATGTCGTTTTCTTATGGTCCGTAAGCTGTCATTTCTCCTGTTCGTTGTTTCTATTGCTTGTTTAATCTCAACTTTAACTCCTATTTTCTTAAATAGGATAATTATTCCCAGTATTATTGGACATATCATAATCAATAATGATATGCTTATACCGTAGCATATATTTCTGTGTAGTGTTATTTCTTTAATAAATGGTATGTTTTTGAAGTTGTTGACAATTATTTCTTCAAAGATTATGGAGTCGTTGGGTACTTTGATTATTTTGCCCTCCGGGTAGTAGTAAATGTCTTCCATTATGGTTTTTTCATTCAAAAATTCCCCACTCCCTAATTTTATACTACAATTGGAAAAAGTAATAAGGGCGTGATTGTTCAACATGAGATTTCTATTATCACAATTATGTTCTATTTTCATTCCCTTTGCGTTTCTCACAATTAGTGTACCTTCGTCTATGTAATTAATGAATGTCCTGTTGTTAAAGTTGAAAGTACAGGTGTTCTGAATCGAACAGTGTCTACTCCGCTTTAATTCCTTCAAAATCGCGTTTTCATCGTATGAATTTGTTGTTTTTTTTAATAGAGGTTACTAATTCGTCTTCTGCCATAATTTCGTAAAATTCCTTATTTGGTACCGGGGTAATAAGATAAAACTCCATTTCTTCTAGACGTGTAGGAACTTTTACCACTATTACCAATGTTTCATCTACACATATCATTATTCCTACTCTAACCCATTTAAGTTTTAAAAAGTTTAAATTGAATCTCTCTCCTTCTTCGGTTGTAAGGATGCTGGGGTGCATGAGGCCGTGTTTGGCTGCAGCTATGCTGTCCTGGATCAAATTTAATTTTTCTTCTATATTTTTCAATTTATATAATTGTTCATTAAATATCATACGTTTTAAAATATCCTCATTACCCTTTGTTATGCTGTTAAAAATATTTCTATCCTGTTCGATTGCATTTTTTAGCTTCCCTAAAGTCTCATTGAAATAGCTGCTTATTGATATTTATTCGTTCAGACCTCCTATGGCATTATGACTATTTTCTGCAGCAATCTTTAGGTGTTCTTCAATCTCTTGGCGGTCTTGATCGTCCATTATCCCGAACAGCCAATTTCCCGCTCTTCCTATTGCATTAATAAGTCCTCTTCTTTTTCTCAATGGTGGCATTATTGACTTCAGTTTTGATTTTACTGTTATCTCGCTTACCAAAAATCCCTTATTTTGTACCTCTGTAGACATAACGAGTGATTCAATTGAATTTATAATTTTTAAAATTTCTTTCGGATGGATAACATGTTGAATTGTGAAAGATTATTTTACTATTTCCGTCTTCTGCATGTGAACCTCTATAAATCCGCGCTGGTCTGTGATTAGGGTTACCACTAACCCTCCTTCGGTTGCTCCAGCCATTCCCAGAATCCTAATTAAAATCTGAAAAGTTGATTTGTTTTTTAGCTGTGTTTGAAATGTTGGTATTCCCTGCTAATTATGATGCAATTTTTATATAAATTGTCCTGAATGCCGTTTTATTACACTTATTCGACATGGAGTTCTATTTGGAGAAGTTTGGAGCAGACTACCATCTGGAAAAAGATTAGAAAGTGGACGTATTTAAAAAAAAACCCTTCCGTTCTATTGCACCATAGACGAGGTATGGCCTAGAATGGTTGTAATCTTGAAGAGTGCATTGGAAGTCGTGTTGTGGGTGCGATTTGAGGAGTCCCGGGGGATCATGATGCGCGACTGGGGACACCAACTGCGTATTTCGAATTTGACGGAGTGGTGTGAGGAGTATGACTTTAAAAAAAAAAATGGGAGGAGAATTTGTTGCTGATCTCGCAAAACCTCTTGCGGAAAAAACTGGAATCGGATGCCGTTCGCAACAAGGGTGAGCAGACTAAGGACCCCTTCCGGCTACCGGTCCTCCTTGGCCGGTATAACTTGTTTGCTCCCGCTTTGGCTCGGCCATATTTTGTGGCTACTCGGGAGTTAAAATCTGAATGGGATCTTCCCAGAAACACTCAAAGCTTGTATGTTGGGTTAACCCCGGATGGAAAATTTGATGACAGCCCCCCAGCGTTGTGGGCTGATGAATAAAAATTTTGATAAAACAAAAATTTTAGAAAACGCTTTCTTATTTTTGAATTTTTGGTTTTGCTTAGAATTTTTTGAACCGCCATTTCAGTTTTAGACTTTCTTGCTGGCTGAGTAGATACTCATTTCGTTGTTTGTTTTTCGTTCTCGTTCGTCGAATTCTCTGTGTGGCGCGCTATGTAATGTGTATGTGCCTACTTGTAGCTCTGATTTGATGTTATAAGTGCATATGTCGCTCCGACGTTTCGTATGTTTTTCTGCTATGTTAGCATCTTCGAATCAGTTTGTTCAGTGTGATTGAAGAGAGTTGAACTTCTGGGATAGAAGTTTTATTGAAATCATTTTGTGAAAAATTTGTGAACTGAAGTGATTAGTGCAATACTGTTAAAAGGAAAACTTCTGTGCGAAATTTGTTTTGTTTTCACCGGAATGTGGTAAAGCTTCTGTCCGGGGGTTTAAGTTTTTCTTTTTCTCCGGCAATTGCTTGACTGCTCTCCTGTGTTTTTTAAAACGAAAGAGTTTTCCCGTTAGGAAATTTTTCTGCGGATGTCGAAAGACATTGGACGGTTACCCTACAACCTGTGAGTTTGGTATTCTTTTAATTTACTGCCGATTAACGTGTACTTTTTAGGTACTCTGTTTCCTGATGGTGTATACTTCACAACTAAGTGATATGGCCAATAGCACTTAAACTATGACCAATTGCGATTCAAAATTGATTTGGCACTTTAACCAATCAATATAGATTAATAATTACACTTTGAAGTTCGAATTTTGACTTGTTTATTGATTGGAAATATTCTTCTTATATACTAACATTTTGCTTATTCAAACAAAAAATTATTTTGGCAATACATCAAACGAAAACAAAAGAACGAAGGCACGTTTTGTAAGCTTGCAATAATTGAGTTCATTGAATGCTGGTGTCATATTTCCCGTGCTGGTAATTGTGTTTTCTTTGGTTTTCGTTTTCTTTTTGTTTTATGAAATGTGAAAGCAATGCATGATGTTGATGTGCATTTGCCTTTAAGTGGCTGTTTAAGTTTATATGCAAACGCACATACATTTGTTAATTCTTAACATACTGCCGCCTCACTTTAAGAGAGCTCAAGTTATCAAAGCTTCGTACTGTCTATTACTTTATCTGACTTATAAATTCGTGCTGTATGTTACATTTAAATGCTGATATAGATTCTTTACTTTATTCTTTGGAATATATAAGAGGATACAGGAATGAACTGCGCAATTGGAAATTCGTGAGATCGTGAAATTTTACATACATTCATAATAAATACTCTTTTCTATTTCTTTTACAGTTATATTAGCACTCCGTTGTGCTGCATTCAAGGTTCCTTGGCATGGGAGTTGGAGGTTGATTTAGGTTGAGAATTCCACGCCGTCGCCATAGACATTTTATTAGTTTCAGTAGCATCAATGCCAATACTACGTATCCGATCGCTAGTCCATGATGGTGGTAGGTGATTTGATTAGTAGGGAATGATGAGTTTTCTATGGCTTTAAGTTGCTGTTGAATAGTGTTCCATTCATCGAGTGACGGTTCAAATGCGTTTGTATTCGACTTGTTGGTGTGGTCATATTGTTTTGTCCAGCTTGTTAATGGACGAAATTTGGTTATCGATGTATATAGTTTTGTGGTGATTTGTTGTCGACCTTGTATTGTAATTTCTTCATTTTTTACTGTGCAATCAAGGTCCAGGATCATCAAGCCGCTGAATTCTAGTGAAAACTGAATAACGTCGTCACCGCATACTGCATTAAGTTTAATGGTGTTTAGTGTTGCAAAAATCCAATGATTCGGATGATGAAGCTGATACCATAGAGTAGTGTCAGGCAATCTATTCAAATTGCATCTTGGATCAGTTCGTTCGTTAATTAGATCAATCTCGCATTTGTGTATTTGTGGTTGGGTTGGTACATGGTACGTGGCTTGTATGTTTGAACAGAGTAATTCGTTCTCATTTAATAAAGAGCAGGTGTCGATTTGATGTTGCGTCATTGGAATGAACTGGTCTCGATGAGCGCTTATAGCAAGATATTGGGTGGATAAGTTGATTGCTGACAGTGTATCATTTATTGCAGCTACAATGGGCACGAGGTGTAACAGTTGAAATTCTTGAGAATTTGTGAGAGGCAGTTCGATGCTGAATATGACATGATTTTTGGCTACAATTCCACTCACTTTGATGAGCTTGTACGCTTCCAGTATATTGTTTTGATGAATTGGTAGTTCCAATTGTACTGATAGTTGTCCTTTGATTTTTAATATTTCTTCTTCAAGTTGCAAAGGCGTAAGTAGAATAGGGTTGAGCTTATTGTGGTGGCGATCAATGAGCACATCCATTATTGCAGAATGGATACGTTGTATGTTTGAAACAATCATAAACATCTGGACGGAAAGTGACAGGATGTGTTGGTTGACTTCAATACTATCAATTGACCCTTTGGAGTGTAATAGTTGATTAATTTGATTATCAATCTCGGTAAATTTGGCTTGTGCTTCCTTTTGGTTATTTTTGATTAAGTTTATTGTAGAATCTATGAGCGATGTTTGATTTTTGATCAGATATTGCAGGTATGCATCGTTTGATTTAAGTTCATTAATGGTATTTGACATGTGATCAGCGTAATTCGAATCAAGAACTCCGAACAAAGAATTTGCAACATTCCCAATGATGTCTATTGCTCCTCTTTTCACCCTTTTGACTGCCAGAAGATTGAGGTCTGCTCTCATTTCTTCAATAACATGATCGAAGAACTTCATTAAGAACGTGCAATCTGTGTTGTTAGCCTGATTGCATAGTCTTTGTAACGTTGATGTTCCATTATTTATTATGTCAATTTGTTGATGATACGGTTCAAGGTCGAAATAAACGATGATTTTCCAGTTAGCGGCTAGAAGTTTGACGGTGCTCACTTGTTCGAAATAGATTCCAGGTTGATTATAGAAGTTAGTTATGTCGATTCTATTACACAGAGCCAGCGGTAGGAAGAATAGAGTTAGAATAGTAACTAATAGTCCTGAGCTTATACCGCGTGACCGCTTGGCAGGGGTTTCTTCCAAGTTCAGATGACCTTTGTTCTTAATTCGATGTAATGGTATACTCACAGGCAATGAATCCATGCGAACGGGCTCTTTTTCAATTTCTTCCCTTTCTCCTTGTTGCTCTTCTCGAAATAATGGTGCTAATCGATGCACTGCTCGTTTGAAAAGCCCATTTTGTGTTTTTACATCACATACCCTCACAAAGCCATCATCACCTTTATAAACTTTCACAATGCGTCCTAGAGGCCATTGTGCAACTGGGAGATTGTCTTCCTTGATGATCACCATGGTGTCTGGCAATATCGTCTTTATTGGTCCTTTCCATTTACGTCTTTCTTGCAACTGATTTAGATATTCCTTTGACCAACGAATCCAAAAGTCATGTTTGACCTGCGATACCAATTTCCATCTCTCCAGTAATTTTCTTTCCTGTGATTTGGCTCTCACATCCACATTTGATGTTAGTTGATCGCCTATTAAAAAGTGGCCAGGAGTAAGTGCTGCTAAATCATTGGCATCAGCAGAGAGTGGAATAAGAGGTCTAGAGTTGAGGATTCCTTCGATTTCCACTATGACGGTCTCTAACTCTTCATACGTGAGGGATGCTGTTGCTACGTTTTTAACTAATAAATGTTTCGCTGATTTGACTGCAGCTTCCCATAAGCCTCCGAAATGGGGTGATCTTGGAGGAATGAATCGGAAATCTATCCCTTTGGTACTGCAAATTGCTCGTATTGACTCTTGTGCGGATTTTGTATAAATTACTTGTTCCATTTCCATCAGCTGATTCTTGGCTCCCACAAAATTGGTAGCATTGTCGCAATATAGGGTTTGACAATGCCCTCTACGAGCAATGAATCTTTTTAGTGCTCCTATAAATGCGTCTGTGGTCAAGTCGCTAACCAATTCTAAATGGACTGCTTTTGTTGCGAAACAACAAAATACCGCAATGTAAGCTTTTTGCGGTCGTTTTCCTCGTATTTTGAAATGGACCATGAACGGACCACAGTAGTCTACGCCCGAGTTTAGAAATGGACGAGCTGGCTGCACTCGATGATCTGGTAGATTTCCCATTACTTGTGTATAAAATATGGGTTTAGCCTTTGAGCACTCCACACAGCGTTGAACTATAGATCTGGTCATGGTTTTTCCTTTCAACGGCCAAAAACGTTGTCGCACCTGTGCTAAAAGTGATTGAGCTCCAATATGATAGTTGTCTTTATGATAGTTTTGCATGAGCAATATAACCAAAGGATCGTTGTAAGGCAGCAGCATCTGATGGTTGGCGTCAAATGGTAGAGATGACGCACTAGTTCTTCCTCCAACGATAATGATCCCTTCTTCATCAAGAAAGGGCGTGAGTGAACTGAGATGATGAGATCTGGGTAAAAATTTGTCCTTTTGCAACATTTTTGCGACGTCATTGAACTCTGCAATTTGTATTTGGTACACTATTAACCTTAAAGCTGCATCTAGTTCGGCGGGTGTGAGATTGACATATTTATGCCTTGATTCTTTAGGGAGTCTGGAATGGTTGATGAACCGTAGCATGTAAGCAATCGTTTTTTGTACATGTCTAAATGAATTTTTGGACGGAATGGTGTACACCCAATCTGAATCTGTTGCCTTTCTGAGTTCCTGTTTTGAAATTGCTGTTATAGTTGTGACTTCCTTAAGACGATCTGCTTGTAGTGGCCATGCTTGATTATTTTGGTATAAAAACATAGGGCCATAAAACCACATGTGTGAGTTCGCCAGGTCTTGGGGCTTCAATCCTCTAGATAGAATATCTGCAGGGTTCTCCTTGGAGGATACATGATGCCACTGATTAATGGTTGACATCTGCTGAATCTTTGCTATTCGATGACTCACGAAAGGAGGCAGCGATCCTGCTTGGTTCGATATCCATGCCAAAACGATTTGAGAGTCCGTCCAGTAGTATGTTGCTTTATCCTGATATTTTAAGTCTCTTTTTATCCTTGCTAACAATTCTGACGCTAGCACTGCCGCACATAACTCTAGTCTCGGAATGGTCTGTGCCTTTAATGGCGCTATTCGAGATTTTGAACACACGAGGCTAACTTTAACAGTGCCGTTCTTTAAAATACTTCTGATATATATTGCTGCACCATAAGCCTTTTCTGATGCATCAGCGAAAGCATGTAGCTCCATTCGAATGTAGTCTTCAGTCCCAAACAGATACCTTGGGATAGCTATGCGTTCTAGCGAGATTAAGTCTTTTTGGAGAGTATCCCATTGTTTTTGCAGATTGACTGGCAGAAGTGTATCCCAATCTTGCTTAACTTGCCAAAGTTGTTGTATAAATATTTTGGCAGTAACAATTACTGGTCCGATGAGTCCCAGGGGATCGTATATTCTTGCAACGTTTGCAATAACACTTCTTTTTGTAGCGGATTGACTTGTTTGGGCATTAGTTCTTATGCGAAACATGTCAGATTTTGGCAGCCATGTAAGTCCCAATGTTTTAGTTTTTCTGTCTTCCTCTGCATTGAAGTCAAGTATAACTTCTTGGTCTTCAACTGCTATGCCTTTTAGCAGATATTGATGGTTAGCGCACCACTTTTTTAATTTCATTCCAGCACTATTCAGCATGCATGTTAATTGCTCTTGAATGCTTGCAGCTTCTTTTAATGAGTCAGCACCAACTAAGCCGTCGTCTACATAGAAATTGTTCCAAATTGCTTGTGCTGCACCTGGGAATTGTGTTGCATTTTCATCAGCTAATAACTTCAAGCATCTTGTCGCTAAATAAGGAGCGGAACGTGTTCCATAGGTTACCGTGTTCAGCTGATATATTTTTAATTTCTCCATGGGACTCTCCCTCCACAAGATTAATTGAAGCTTTCGATCATCAGGGTGTATCCATATTTGACGGTACATTTTTTCCACATCAGTTTTTAGCACATATTTGTATATACGAAATCTCAACAGGATCGAGAATAGTTCGCTTTGCACAGTTGGTCCTGCATGGATGATATCATTTAATGACAATGACGTTGCTCTGTGTGCTGATGCATCGAACACAACTCTTAATTTTGTACTGGTGCTCTCCGGACGCATAACGTAATGATGCGGGATGTAATAGTGTGGTTTTCGTATCTCATGTGGTTTAATTTCTGTCATGTGGCCCAGAGCTTCGTACTCCTTCATGAAAGCGATATATTGTACCTTCAAATCCTGGTCTGCTGATAGCCGGTTTTCGATGTGCTTTAAACGAAAATACGCTAACTCTCTGGTGTCTCCTATTGCGGACGGGTGTTCTTTCAACGGCAGCTTTACCATAAATCTGCCATCCTGTGCTCGTGACGTATTTTCAATAAAATGTGACTCACATTTTATGTCATCTTCTGATAGTTTATTATTGATCTCTGGTACTTCTTCCAATTTCCAAAATTTAGCTACCATGTCTTCTAATTCCACTGTGGTACAGACACCGCAAATGGCTCTATTAACATCTGTAGATCCCACACTACCTGCCACAATCCAGCCAAATACGGTATTTTGAAGTGTTGGGAGATTTGCACCAAGCTTTATATTGCCTTTCGTTAACAGATCATAGAAGATTTCTGCTCCGAGTAAGCAGTCTATACGTCCTGGTTTATCGAATTCAGGATCTGCTAATACCAAGTCCTTAGGTATTTTCCATTCCCTTGCCTTAATGGGGTATGCAGGTTGCTCAGACACAATTTTTGGTATGCAATGTACATCTAGCCTTGCCGTAAATCCATTGATTCTTGATTGAATCTGAATTGTAGCGCGATGCTGAATAGCGGTTTCCTTTACTCCAATGCCTTCCAGGTTTAACGGCGAGATTGTTGTTGAAACTCCGAGTTTCTTTAATAACCTTCCTGTTATTAAATTCACCTGTGACCCAGAATCCAGTATTGCTTTACATTGAATAGGATGACCATTTTCGCCAACTAACGTTATCCTTGCTGTTCCTAATAAAACGATGTTGTCCTGCTGGCTCGACTGATTTGCCACAAGGCTGACTGCACTAGTTGATTCCGTATCTGTGTTTTCTTCTTGATCCTGTGGTACCGATGTAGCAACTAAAGATGACCCATTTGGTTTTTTTTTCTTGCAGCTTTTCATCTTCTGGGTGTAGTAATGTATTGTGTCTTCTTGTACATTTGGTACAATGCTGTGATTTACATACGCTGGATTGATGCCCAGGTTTCAAACAATTTGCACATAAATGATGCATTTTTATGTAACGCCATTTTTGCTTGATAGATGCCGTTTTAAACATCGCACACTCAAAAGCAAAGTGATTACTCTTGTTACATATTTTACATGGCTCATCTTTGTTTAACGCTGATGCACACGTGCGTTTTGCGGTCCCAGTACTACTTCGAACCTCCAACGCTTGGAATCTCCGCTCCAAAAATTGAAGAATTTCCTCGACCCTTATAAGTCTTTTATTGTCATCGATTCCCTGCTCAAAAACAGTTTGAGTTACTTGGTCCAGTTTTCGTAGGACTACGTGGCTGATGATTGTGTCCCAATGGTTGACAGGAAGACCTTGAGACTGAAGCCCGTGAAGACATTCTTTTGTAATATCGTGTAGAGATTTGATTGTGGAAGGTGAATCACTTCGTATTGAAGGTTGCCCAAACAGCTTGTTTAGCAATGTAGATACTAGCAGCCGCTTGTTATCATATCTGCATGTCAAAATATTCCATGCGGCTGCATAGTTGCTGCCAGTTGATGGGAGATGTTTAATGAGGTTTTTTGGCTCATCAGTCAGACTTTGAGTAAGGAATTGCATCTTCTGGGAATCACTGATGGGCGAGCTGTGTACGATCTCCGTAAAAATATCCTTGAAAGCGACCCATTCCAAGTAGTTTCCGTTAAACTTGGGTAAACTCATTCGTGGTAATTGAATATGAGTGGATGATTGCTCAATTGATCTTGGACCAGGAACTTGTAATGGTGCTGAATGATTAGATATGTGTTGCTGAAGTTGAATTAGCGCTGCTTCCGCCCTGGCTTCCATATCGTAGTAGACTTCTAATGTATAGCCATCCACTTCATTTTCCACCGTCGCTGCCCAAATGTCGGTATTAGTGGTTTGAAGGTCTATCATATATTTTTCCAATATGTTAGCCTTAATTGTGTAATACGACTGATAGTGTGCTTCTGCTTGTCCCATTGATATTTCCGCAATGTTTCTGTCCAATGCTCGCAAAAGCGCCTTTTGATTGCGTATCAATTTGCGAAGATGTATTGCCTGATCATCCAATTGATTTTCAGCTCGTTCCTCCTGATTTGTTGCGCCACCACTTGCTTCCGTATTATCAGCCAATTCACATGCCTTATTTTCGAGCGCCTTGGTGAATTCCACCACTAAATTATTTATTTTGTTATAATAATCCTTAGTGAAGTACTCATCACCAGATTGTTCATTTTTAAATTTCAAAATTGCCAAATTGTTTTCATAAAATGTTTGGCCCAATTGTTGTAACCGTTGTATTCTGTTTTTGAAGAATGATGACGTACGCCGATCGATTGGAGCCTTCTTACAGTTTTCGATAAATTGCTTGATTTCGCTGCCCAATCCATATTGAGCATTAACAATTCCTTCAAAATCCATTCTTTCGTTGTGTCCCTTTGACACCGATCACCTTAATCAGTCCTTTTGACACTCCGTAGTTTGTTGATAGCTGCTTGTGTCCTTGTGACACCGAACGCCTAACGTGCTGGGGAGTTGAGCTCCTTGCTCTGATTAAATGATTTACAATAAAATGCGATATTTAATTCGCGACGGACTTTTGTTTCACGAGGACCTTGTTAGCGTCCTAGCAAACGAATTAATGCTTCGCGAAATAAAAGGATTGCGTATCTGATAGGTGGTACACCAACAGATATCACGTCGGGGTCACCAAAAAATGTATACTTCACAACTAAGTGATATGGCCAATAGCACTTAAACTATGACCAATTGCGATTCAAAATTGATTTGGCACTTTAACCAATCAATATAGATTAATAATTACACTTTGAAGTTCGAATTTTGACTTGTTTATTGATTGGAAATATTCTTCTTATATACTAACATTTTGCTTATTCAAACAAAAAATTATTTTGGCAATACATCAAACGAAAACAAAAGAACGAAGGCACGTTTTGTAAGCTTGCAATAATTGAGTTCATTGAATGCTGGTGTCATATTTCCCGTGCTGGTAATTGTGTTTTCTTTGGTTTTCGTTTTCTTTTTGTTTTATGAAATGTGAAAGCAATGCATGATGTTGATGTGCATTTGCCTTTAAGTGGCTGTTTAAGTTTATATGCAAACGCACATACATTTGTTAATTCTTAACAGATGGCTTGAGGTTTCTCCTGACTGAGGATTTGATCTCGAATATTTCAGGTTACATTATTATTATTACTTTATAATGAATTGAATTTTGGTTTGTTTCTGCAGGATTTTGCGTAATTGTGTCGTATTCTCGGAATTTCTACCTTACCTGTGGTCGTTTTTACTGTAATGTATGTAAAATTAAATTTTGTGCTTCCATTGTTGTTTGACGTAGCAGTTCAGAACGTCATACACAAATTTATATTGTTTCATGCACGTTATCATGCCTGCGCGCTGTTCGCGAAGTATTCTCACTGTGTCGGGTAATCTAAGTTTGGATCCTGAATTTAGGGTCCTTAAGACAATATCTATTGCTATCAAAGTACCTGTTCGGCCAATACCGGCACTGCAGTGTATTATTATTTTGGACAAACTATGTTCTGTTGTTATATAATTTTGGTGATTTTGTATTTCCAACCAGAATTTTAGTAAACGTGCTGGCTCCGGAGTACCATTGTCCGGCCAGTTTAAAAACTGCCAGTGGAGAATTTTTCTGACTTCTCTGGTTTCCAAATTTTTTAATAATAATTCGCTCTGTTTACCAGAGTCAGTTTTATTTATGTTCAACGTCTTTGTAATGAAACTGCTGTACTTAACGCACGTGCCTCTATTTTTTCCCCAGTATTGAAAGCATTTTTCTATTCCATGTTCCTGTATCTCCCATAGCATAACTATGTTATAACAATTTTGATCCCACACCATTTGCCAAAAGTCATTGATGGTATTTATTAATGGGCCCTGAGTGGCATGGATATAATCTGATTGTTCGGATGAACTTAACTTTACTCTACTGTGTTCAACACAGGGTATATTGGAATAACGATTTTTTGATTTATTTTTCGCAAATGTGTCTATTCTGCCATTTTCTACATTTTGGTTCAGTTTATTGAATTCGTCTGATATCTGCTCTGAAATTTTTGTTGTTAAAAATGTGTTTAATTCTTGCACTTTTGGTGTTTCGATTGTGCCAATTTTATTCTGAAATGGCTTGAGTAAATTCTTATGAAACGTCTTTTCTTTTCCATTTATTCGCAATCGCACATTACTTGTCGATGGGACAGGCACGACTTCATAAGGGCCTTCCCAAATTGCCGAAAATTTATTTATTCTGTTCTGATTTTTAATCCAAACTTTCTCACCTACTGCAAAATTCCTCATCTTCGTTTTCTTATCATAGTATTTTTTTGAATTCTCTTTTGCTTTCTTTTGATTATTTCTAACTATTTCGTGGCTTCTTTGGATTTGGAATTTTAATATTTTGCTGTAATCGTCTGAATTATACAGTGGACTCGGTTTATTTTTTAATGTAATGGGAATTTCGAAATCGAAACCGAAAAGTGTTCTGCATGGTGTTTGTTTTGTGGATGTATGTACTGTGTTGTTGTGTACATGCATCGCATGATGCAGTCATTCATCCCAATTCGTGCCATCCTCATTGACAAAATTTCGGAGAAATTCCGCAAGAGGTCGGTGACTCCTTTCGAGAGCACCATTGGCTTGGGGGTGGTTGAGTGATGTTTGTGATTTCTTTATTCCAAGAATTTTACAAACTTCATTGAAAAGTTTCGATGTAAAATTAGTCCAATTGTCTGTTATTAGCGTTTTTGGAATATTAAATTTTGAAATGATTTCATTGAAAAAAGCTCTAGCTACTGTTGATGCTTCTGCATCTGGGATAGCTGTACATACAAAATATTTTGAAAAGTCATCTAAAAATGTAATAATGTATTTATTTTCTCTGGACGAAATGGGAAGTGGACCGACTATGTCCATAAGAACTTTATCGAAAGGTCTATGGGGTGTGTCTGTTATTGACATAGGCATTTTGTCTACTCGAGAGCTTTTGTTTTTCTGGCAAAGTTCGCATGCTTTAATGTAGTTTTTAATATGTCGTTGCATGCCCTCCCATTTATATTGTTTTCTTATTCGCCAGTCGGTTTTTCCAAAACCTTTATGGCCTCCTATTGGGGTGTCATGGAAAATTTTCATCACCTTTTGTATTTCTATTGGATCAGTAAGCACCACCGCTGTATCTTTGTTTAGATTATCGTTCGCACTTACGTTTTGTAATTCGTCTAATTGTTAGTGAGTGTCTTGTGACATTGATCGGGTAACTACTGCTATTGGTCTGTCTGAACTCGGAAGCCTGCTTAATGCATCTGCGTTAAGGTTGTTCTTCCCAGGTTTATAAAAAATTTCGAAGTCATATTCTAAAAGTTTTAATCTAAAACGTCCTAATCTCGTGTCTTGCTCTTTTAAATTTGCTATTCCCTTCAGTGGTTTATGGTCGGTATAAATTTTGAAATGTTTGCCTAAAAGGTATGTTCTGAAATTTTTAACTGCCCAAACGATTGCCAAAAACTCCTTTTCTATCGTGGAATATCGTCTTTCGGTTGCACTAAGTGCCCTACTAGCATAGTATATTGGCAGATCCTGTCCTGGTTCACCTTGCGACAATACCGCACCTAATGCTTCGTTGCTTGCGTCTGTTGTAAGAATAAATAATTTTTCGAAATCAACATTTTGCTAACCTGCGAATTTATTTCTGCCTTATGATGTTCCGGCAACCTATACTGTCTACTATTAATTGGGGCTTTTCCCGGTTCCGTAGGAATTTCATGATTTAATACCGTAGTGTATGACAGATTATCTCCTTGCAAAAAAAAAAAAAAAATAGATCGGTATAATCTCTAAATATTTTTTTTATGGAATGCAATTTATCTTTATTCAGTTTTTTATCTAAATTTACTGAGTTCATCAAATGTTCAAAACGATTATTTTCCGTATTTCCGTTCTGCAACTGATTTATGTTTGGAATCCCTAAATGCTCAAAATCGGTGCCACAATCATATTCTAACTCCAAAGGTTCTATTCGAATGTCTGTGTTATTTGCGTTTAACACGGGCACATAGCCTTTTCCTCTTAGAATTTCAGTAATTGTGCCTCCCACAAAAATATTTGGCATAATTTCTTTTTTATGAACAACTAATTCTCCTGAAAAGTTGTCTATGCATATCTCTACTACCCTTGCCTCCCTTGCCTGGATTTTGGCTCGTTGTATATTGCAACTCCGATTTTTATTCGTGGAACTAACAAGTGGTAGTGAAGCGATCTGTCTACCATTTTCGAAAAATGATATATTCTTACTAATGTTGTCTATAAAGGACCTATTACAGAGCTCATCTCTGCCTATTAGCCCATCTCCCGGAATTTTAGTTCCTTTGGGTAAAACATGAAACATAAACTTTAACTTTTTATTATCGGAATGTACCATTTCAACTATTCATTTACTTTTAACATTGCCTCCGAAGGCTCTGTTGTACAAATGGAATGGGATGCATAAAGAGGTAAGAGACTACGTTAAAAACTGTCAGTTATGCCAAAAGAATAAATGCTCCCGAATAGATAAAATGCCTATGGTAATAACCAACATAGCACATGCACCCTTCGACAAACTATTTATGGACATGGTAGGTCCCTTGCCGGAAACAACTAGCGGAAACAAATACATTTTAACCTTCATCGACGATTTTTCAAAATTTTTTATTTGTACTGCTTTACCTGATGCGGAGGCTGAAACAGCAGCTAAAGCATTCTTTAATGAAGTCATAACCAAATTCCGAATTCCCAGAGTGTTAGTGTCGGACAATGGCACAAATTTCACTTCAAAATTATTTAAGGGGGTCTTATCATGTAAAACCTCGTTTTCGAGCGCTATATTCAAAAATTCATTACTAAAAAACTACAAATGATTTCGGGAAACGGTTTTTTGTAATGTTATCGTTCATTATTAAACTTTACATCGTTTTTTTTTTTGTTTTACATAAAAATCACAGTTGTGACCGCTGCACGTCCTTCACTGCGTCCTCGTCAAAAATGTCCAGGGTGCACGGGGTGAACGATTTTGACCGATCAGATGATCTGAAACCAAAAAACCATAGAAATTTTTTTTTCTTATCCCCTTGGCTATAAATAGACACGAGCTTTTTTTAAAATTCGAAAAATTTGTTAAGTAATCGAATTTTGAACAAAAAACTTTTTTTTTTTCACTTTTTTTTTGCTACTCAAGGCTGTTAAAAATTTTTTGACAAGAATTTCGAAAAAAGCTTGTGTCTATTTGTTGCGACACGTTTCCTGAAAATAAAAATGTCTACTTCGACAAGATTGGTCCGGTAGATTTTTCAAAAACGTTCACCCCACCTCAAAAAATACCACTTTTGGGAAAATGCGTTTAAAGATTGACAACGTACTAAAATATTGTTAAAAATTCTTACGATCAATCTGCGATGCCAGGTCCGTAGAGTTGACCTTCTTAAATCCTTGTACCAGCGTAATTCTGACACTATTTAGATGAAAAAAATGTAAAAAAAAAAAATCGATTTTTTGAAAATGTTACATGATAAGACCCCCTTAAAGAGGTATGCAAATTATTGGGAATTAAAAAAAATGGAAACAACCCCATATCACCCTCAAGCAAACGGATCACTCGAAAGGAGCCACCGCCCTCTAGCGGAGTTCCTAAGAAATTTTGCGAAAGAAGATGGAAGTAATTGGGATCAATGGCTAAACAACGCCATGCACGTTCACAACAATAGTGTACATGCCGCTACAAAGCAGACGCCTTGAAAAACTCTTTTTGGTTTCGAATCAGATTTGCCAGTAAATTTGAAAAGGAAACCAGAGCCTATATACAATATGGACGACTATGCAAAGATACTTAAATTTCAAATTCAGCGGACACATGAGTTAGTCCGAAAAAATCAGCAAACGGCAAAAGAAAAGTCCAAAAAATATTATGATAAGAAATCTAAAGAACGCAAATTCAAAATAGGAGACCAAGTCTGGCTGAAAAACCAAACGAGAAAAAACAAATTGTCACCCATGTGGGAAGGGCCATACAAAATAACGGCACTGCCAACTCCAGTTAATGTGAAATTGTCAATTAAAGGAAAAGAAAAAACATTTCACACCAACCTAATTAAACCACAGTTCACAAAAGTCAGCAAAACGAGGCAATAACTTACAACGTATTTCAACAAAAAAAAAAAAAAAAAAAAAACAAGAAAGAATGAAAGCAAATTATTATTATAATGATCATCAACAAATGAAAGTAAAGGTCTTTTCGATAAAAGACAATTGCACATAAGATAAAGACGCGTCAACAAACGAGCAACGCAAATATTCAATGGCAGCCAAAAACGGAAAAATAAGAAAAATAGATTGGACGGCGCTAACGGACATTACCGAAACAAATTGGTTAAATGACGACCATATAAACGCACTTCTGTCATGGCTGATCACTAAGAGCGTCAAGAAAGAAATCCATGTGCTAGACACCCATTTCTATACATGCACGGAGAAGATGGAAGAGTACCCAGATCAAATGGCCACACGATTGAGCAGTTTTTTGAAGAGGACTAGCATTTTTGACTACAAATCGGTCATGATTTCTATCCACGCTCATAATCATTGGATGCTGGCAGTGATCACTTGGCCAACAATTTACATTTTCGATTCACTACGTCCCCACGATGCCACAAGAATAGCGAGAAACATTAGAGGAGCAGTCCAATGGGAAGCCAAACGCAGATTTCCGGAGGATAAAGTAATATATAACGAAGAGACAATGCACCTGATATACCCGGATTGCAGCCAACAAACTAATTTGAGCGACTGCGGGATATACGTTCTTCGTTTCGCGGAAAAGTATAGAGAACTTATGGACTTCAACAAGCCTTTTTTTACCTCGGGACGCGTTTGTGGCAGAAAGTATGCTGACAAGAGATTTTTTAAGCAAATTAATAGACCAGCAGAGGTTAGCTATAACTGGCGGAGTAGGAGATGCCAAAAAACTGTCAAAGCTGCAGAAAGAAACAGAGGCCGACAGGGAGCAACTGCAACAGAAAATGAACGAACTTAGGCAAAAATGCGAACCAGGAAAATCTAGAAAATTTAAAATAAAAATTAATAATAGAATATACATAGTTTCGATTAGTAGGACTGGCAAAACCTGCAATAAACTGTGGAAAGGAACAATGCATTAGAATTAAAAAAAAAAAAATTTATAAAAAAAAAAAATTAAAGTTCAATTTTGTCAAGTATACGAGTAAATTAAAAAAAATTTTGTAAAAAACATAATTTTTTTTTCGCAACTTGAACATTTAATAAATCAAATTTTTCAGGAGAAAATTATTTGTATATTTCTGATGTGGACAGCAGTGGAGGGGTACCTACAATTAATACCCATTAGCGAACAAATGGGATATGTGCAAATCCACATGCGTGACACCGATATAATTCAGGATGTGCACACGGTACTACATATTATCCATCCCCACGAGATAACGAAGTTAAAAGACTCCATAGAAGATAATATAAATTCCATGGAGATCGCCAATAATCGCATTCTAGCAACAGAAATTAAAACAATTCGCTCTAAACTAAGATCGATAACTCCAATATCACACGAACGAAATCGTCGCGGCTTAATTAATGCGGTAGGGAGAGCCTCCAATTGGTTGTTTGGAGTAATGGATGACAGCGACAGGAAGGAAATTTTAAAGCATCTACAGGTGGCAGATATGAATAGCCACAACGCTATTAAGGGGCTAAATGCAAATATCTATAAATGACTATTTCAACGAAACGATCTCAATAATAAAGGATGCCGTGGAAAAGGATAGAGCATCCATGAACACACTTTTCGCAAGCATGACATTGGGAAATAAAGAAGTATTGAAAAGCTTGCGATACCATGACCAAATGTTGAAATTAAAAAGCATAGAAGCAAAAGTAAACATTATACAGGACAGCATTTCATCGGCAAAAAATGGGATAGTACACCCAAACATTCTGACAACAGAAGAGGTGGAAAATTTTAAAGTGGACTTCTATAAAACAAAGTAAATTAGAGTTGGTATGCTATCATATGCAAACAACGCAATAATTATAGCTATCAAAATCCCGAAAACTTTCATCAAAGTCGAGGTGAAATTAATAATGCCAATGCCAACCAAACAGCACTTACAGGTAATCGAAAAAAAAAAAAATGAATGGGTAACCACAATCGATAGCATTACATACACTTTCAGAGAAAATGCAATTTTAAATTAATTGGAACAAAGCAACCATTGCGTCTTCCAAAACAAATGCAAAATGGAATTCAACAATGAAACTTCAGTTCATAATATAGATGATGGAACGCTCATAATAAGAAATGCGATGCAAGAAGAAATAATGCAGAACTGCGACAAAAGGACACTGATTGTTGATAAGAATGCATTATTGTCATTTTCAAACTGCATAGTGCAGATTGGCAATCAAAATTTCACCAATGAACGAACGATAATGGAAGATAAATACTTTTACCCTGAAACACAAAACCTGACAACACGATTCGACGAAATCCTAACTCTTGGCGACATTCACACAAAAAGTTTTAGAAACAGAAAATTAATCGAGGAATTAACCATGCACAGAAACATCTCATACGGAATAAGCAGCACAGTGCTACTTTTAGCCTTAGCTGGGGTGTGCCTGATGTACGGTTGCTTACGGAAAAGAAAATTAAAGGTGGCGAACAAAATAAAAATCCACGAATCGATGCCAACAAAACATTCATTCACAAAAGAGACAGAAGGTCGGGGAGGCAGTAGACCAAGCCAAATACCACCACCACCACCACCTCCCCAGACAAGACCTCCAAAAAGAAGGGAGAGTATCCGAACACTAGTCAGACGATTCCAAGAACAAGAAGAGAGTTCCTCGAAAGTCTGAATAGCATTGAAGAAAAAAACGACGACACTACTAAGCAACAACATTTCCATTTTACAAGAATGAACACAGACGCTCATGCTCCGAGAGTTAGTAAGAGCTTAAGCCTAAATATTAAGACATTTATACCTTTTACATCAACGCAAGTACCACCATGGATCGCCCGGTATAAGATAACGTCATCCGTATTATTATCGAAAACGCCTAAGAAAACATTTAAATGAAATTTTTGTATAAAAAAAAGGGGTATTGGAACAACTCACCCGAAGGGGACAGATGCCCCCTTTACGATGACACTGTCACGTTCTCTTCAAGAGAGGTAACTCCGACAATCTATTTATGAAAAACAACAAAACAAAAAAAAAACAAAACAAAAATTTTTTCAAAATAAAAAATAACTAATTCATGGTCACACTCACCAGAAAGAACGCTGGCAACCAAATAAGACGAAAACCCCGCTGGGAACTCACCCACGTGATCGTCTGGAAAGCGTTACTAGTTCCAGACAGAACCCGTGGACGCGAACTCCGGTTGGGTGGAAAACGTATTTACAACCACACATTAACTTTCACACGACACGTTGTACAGACCAAAGGTAAATCGATCACACAATTGTCTGGAAAAATCATACCAAACACAAACAAACTGCGTAACACTATCTCCGTTTGGGTGAAAATCATCAACTGCACGAAAGATAAGTACTTTATACCAACAAAAACTTTTGTATTAACAAAACAAATCACTACAAGTACACTCCACCATCAACTAGAACTTTTTTGAACACATCAGAAGATATCAAACGAGAAAACTCAGAGGATGAGGTGTACACGAACAAATCTGCCATGCAGCACAGTAATAACTGAAATCAAAAATTCCTAAAGCCCATTTCGGTAATAACTTGATGCACCGTCATCACAAATTAACGCGAGAAATCAACAGCCGCAAGTAACACATTTTGGTATTTTGTCTTCTCTTCTGGCGATAGAAAGGCAAACACAGTGGGACGAATTGCGATTCATATACAAACATTTTATATATTAAACATTAAAAAAAAAAAAAAAAAATTCTCTTTTCGGTAATATAATATATTAAAAAAAAAAAAAAAAAGAGAACAAAAAAAACCCTTTTTTTGACGATATAAAAGTATTTGCATGAATGTAATATACATGCACATATTTTAACTATCAATCATCGAAGTATCTCAAACATACAGTAGAAGCATTCGGATGCACAACTGACGCATTCCAATAAAGTCGATAAACGACCAATTAATTTTGCAAGATATATTTGCATGTATGCGAAATGCACGCATCCACATATTTATAAAAGCAAATGTGCACATACTTTTAGATGAAAAACAAAAAAAAAATAAGTAAATCAAATATTATATGCACACTTATATTTACAGATGCAAAAGTATTTGCATGGATGGCAAATATATACATGCACATACTTCAGAGATGACGACATAAGTACCTACATATATCTGAAGTTTTTTTTTACGCGATCAAAATTTAACAAAAAGAAATGCACACAGATATGTTTTTTCCGTTTGTGCCTTTAAGCTACCTTGCAAGCGCTGTGCATTCAAAAACATACATATGTACATTCATCATATCATCAAGATCCATCCACAAAATTTTTTTATATAAGTTTTCAAACCTTAAACTTTTTAAGAGGGGGAGGGGACCATTATGGTCTATTATTATTACAAATTGAAAAAAAAAAAAAATAAATAAAAATACATTTCCATATTGTCTATACCTAAAATGAGAAAAGTGTTTGCGTGGATGGTCGTTCATGAATGCACATGCTTACAATTTAAGACATAAGTATATCAAATGTTAAGAGCTTATGTCGCACGATCAAAGTCGAATGATCAAGTGAAGTTAATAAGCAAGCATATAGCAAGCATCATTCGCAGTCAAAACCATACAATCATGCATACATACATATAGCAAGCTTCATCCAAACTCATTTAAAGTCAGAGCATAAAATCACACATGGCTCACAAATATGAAAACTAAGGGCTCATTTACACTTTTGACGTTTGACATCAAATTGACTGAAAATTTTAAAATATTATCTCGATTTAAAAAGCGATTTTGACGTAAAAATTCTTACGATTGTTTTGAAATAGATTTGAAAAATGTATAAATTGCCCCCTAATATTATATTAATATAAAAAAAAAATAAAAAATTATAATATAAAAAAAATAATAAATAAATAAAAATATATGCTGGAATGTCTAAACTAAGAATTTCGAGAAGCTTTAAAAATATAATTTTGCTTCGACCTAAAAACTGACTGAAATATATGTTTAAAATGTAATACAGAGAGAATACAAATGAATATATAAAAGAAATTTTTAAACTTAGAATAAGTAAATTTTTGGATTGTAATAGTAACTTTTTAAATATTAGAGTTAAGAAATATCAGTTTAGAGCTTTTATTCAACACGGAGATCACACACCATGAAACGAAGATGTCGATGACCAGAAAGCGGCATATCCCACACCAAACAACAACACGGCAGCACACAACAGCGCGAGAGACCAATGAAACTTGTAATACAACACCAGACACTTCAAAAGGCAGTACAACAACTATGGTATAAGCAAGAAGCAGCACGTCAACCACACCAATTTCAGCTACTATAGCATAACCGATGACATTGCCACGTCTACAAACAACGGCGGAATTAACTAAATTTCAACGCAGCCATGCAGCAAGCACCTTAAGTCGAAAAGTCGTTTCACCACACGGAGGTCACAACAATATATGACTTGATGAAAAGTCACGATGCTCGTGACTTTGCGGAAGGAGGGGAGGAATGTTGTGTGTCACAACCGCACAAACAGTTCTTATACCTTATTTTGATATGCGATAAAGTGCAACAACGAAAACACCAGCGTTCAGAATCAATAAAACATTAACGCTGGCGTAAACAATCAAAGCCATTGATCGCAAATACTAAGAACATCAGACGATTGGATCGGGCGAGTGAGCGGCAAGACGAAATGGCCGAAGCAGCTAGTCAGCAATTATGTCGCATAAGCTATGCACAAGAAGTTCATCGTCTTAAATACTGACCTGCTCCAATAATAATAACAACAACACGTAGCAGGCGAAGTTCATCGTCTAAATACTGACCTGCTCCAATAATAATAACAACAACACGTAGCAGGCGAAGACTGGAATAAAGCTGACGCTAGAGGCATTAAGCAACAGCAGCACGCAACAACAATGAGTAAGCTGACCTGATCGGCCTGATATATTGGGAACACGCAACAACAACAATCGAGATGACCCAGAAGAGTGTCGCAACAACCGATATTGCTAGAACAGCAATATCTCTTTCTTTAAACTGAGATTCGTGCACTGGAAGGGGACTACGATCAGAACCGTGAACCGAAGTATTCAGAAGATCTCAACTTTAACGCACCTACTCACGAGCCAGGACGTTCCGTGTTAGCTAGGGAATAGCTCAATTAAGTTAGTTAGCTTAAGGATTTAATGTTACGCCTTAAAGTAAATCAATAAATGCTTTATTCAATATTAAACGGTCTCGAGTAATTCCTTGCGTTAAGCTACTTAGACGCGCTCCCTAGACGACACAACTTCCCACTAAACTCCTCGTTTCAAATTCATCTACTTTTTCTGCATTTTTTAACGCTTCCCATTTAATCAAACTGGTGTCAGCGCCAACAGGCTTAGCTGCTTGTTTACTGCTTGTCTACAAGGAAATACTACAAACGCTTCGTCCGACACTGAACTGGAACATTGTGTTTCGAAAATTTGGGGGCTAGTTTCAATCAGGTTCCTACAGGGTTTTTCTGTCTGGCTACTTAGCCATTGCTAATCTTATTGCATAGAACAGAACAATCTTCCTGGATCATTTCCAGAATTTGGTCTTCATCAACGTATTTACTCCTTACACTTTCTACATTCTCAATTTCTCTCTTTACTGTCGGTAGGTCCTTGTCATAAAAATGAAATATTACATTGTCGTCAAAATGAACCTTCCGCTTTTCCTGTTCTTATTTCTCAATAAATATTCCTTATTACTGTGTATTCTGGCTTTTTCTACACAAGTGTAAGTTTTCTCTCTTTCTAGATTTATACCATAAATTTGTGTTTGGGATTCCTTTATGTCATCTAAAAATATTTTATTTATGTCTAGCTCTTCTATTTCGTTGTTATTTTCTGTTGTGCCCTCTTTCGTTTTTAGGCTAAGAACTAGACCCGGCTTATCATTTTCTCGTTTTATTTGGGCATTCCGGTCTATTTGCCAAGACCGGGCCGCTGGAAGTTTCCCTGATCCACATTTGATTGTTGTGGTGGATTGGGGCAAAATCTCGATATGTCGCCCACTTGAGAGCATTTAAAACATTTTATGTCTTTGTTAGCCGCAGGCTTGCTTCCCGTATCTGGTCCCCTGTTACTATTTTTTGCTCTATAAGTATTGTTAGGTGGTCTGTAGAAGTTAGAATTTTCTTCTCTGTTTCTATTAAAATTTCTATCTCCGTTTTGTTTTCCGTTTTGTCTAAATGGTTCTCTATTTTGCTGCTGATTTCTCTGTAAATTATCATTCTCGAGCTTCTTCCTACAAAAAGGGGTGCTTATATGTCCATTTATCCTACAAATATTGCAAAACAAAGTTTTCATTTTATTGAAACATTTTCCCTCTGAATGACCCTTCTTTCCGCAATATGCACATATTTCTGTATTTGGACTCATAGCCTTATTTTGTTTATTGCATTGTGCGCTAAACTGGTGCCCATATTGGGCACAACTGGTGAAAAATGGAGTATTATTTCGTTGGGCACAGATATCCCAAGTATGCCCTTCCAAATTGCAAAAAGAACACTTAATCGTTTGTGTTCCTACAGGGGGTGTTTTATTTAAAAGTTGGTTGCAGTAATTTTTTTTATAATTTTCTGCATGGAGGTCTTCTGACTCCTCTGCTTATTTAATTAGGTTTGCAAGTGATTTATCTTTTGAACCTTCAAGTCTATTTTGCATATAAGGATCCCTGAAACCGAAAATGAATTTGCTGGTTGCCAGCTTTCTATATTCGCTAAGCGCCGACAGTGCCTCTACATCATTCCATGATTTTTTAATTACAACTTCTGCTTCATTTAATAAAAATTCTAATCTACCACCGAATGCTGATGCTCTCTCGTCATTATTTTGCTCTGAGCTTGCTATTTCTGACCTAATAGTTTCAAGAGTTCGTCTCTTTAAAAATTCTCTCTTTATCAAATCACAAAGCTCATCTAAGTTACTAATTGATCTCTGGCTTACTTTCATGTAGGCCATGCCTGTTAATCTGTTTTTTATGCATTTTATAACGTCTATTATGTTAAAGTTGCCCACAACGCTTTTAAGTAACTCGATACCAGTGATAAATTTATCTACTTCTAAGCTCAACTCTGGATTTTTTGACCCTGAAAAGTATGGTACAAGTCTGTTTACCTTTTGCATCAATTCATCTACTTGCATATTAGTGGTCATGTTTATTGTTGGCTGAGCAGCGCTCAAACTTTCAATATTATCGATTGTTTTGTTATTTGTTTGGATCGTTGGAATAATATGTTGAGTAGTTGTTGTTGTCTTTGGAGAGGGGTGGAAATACAAATTGGTTTGAAGTCTATGCAGTGGGTGTAAAGGCAATTTGAACGTTTTGGTTTGCCAGTCTAGTTTTCCGTGCAGGATTTGTAGTTGAAACCGGAGAGGGGACACAGACTGTTTTCAATGTGTTTTTTAATTTTCTTAATTCCTGTTTTAAAAATGCAGTTTCTTCTTCACTTTCTTTAAGTTTTTTCTTACTGTGTTGAATGGTGTCCGCAACCGTAGGACCGACTTCTTTACTTAAAGTATCTCTTAAAATCTGATTTTCTTTTTCTGCTTCTTCTATTAAACTATTTTGATTTTCTATTTGATCTTTAAACGATTTGCAACTGTTTTTCAGGGCTTTTATGGTCAGTTCTAATTCTTCAATTTTTTCGCTCGCGGATTGTTCCGATGCACTTACTGTATCTTTTGCGTTGTTGACCAAAAAGGCTGCTTCGCCAATTTTCGAAAATTGCCCTAGTACGGTTTGGTCCTTAATTAAGCTTAAAATTTCCTTGCTTAAATTTGCTTGGTGAACTAACTCCCTTGCTTCACGTAAAATGTGTCTGAATCGCCCTCGAATACCTTCAATCTATCCTTAAGTATATCTATTTCTTTTTCCATGTGTACTTTGCAAAATAGGACTCAAGATGATACAATAGTGTTTCTTGTACTCACCTGTATCATGTTTGTTGATCAATATTTTATTCGTCGTTGCACAGCTACCGTTGATAATTTATTTAAAAATACTTATTTTCACTTTTTATAAGGATATTTATTTTAAAAGTATTGGTATTCTTTAAAATTTTAAATTTTAGTTTTGTTCAAGCTCCTTCAGAGCAGATATATCGGAATATAATCTGTTTTTAAAATCACTATCGTTCATGCAATTTTAAAGTTGGTAATATAAATACACTGTTCAAAACTTGCAAAGTTCCAACTTATTGATTGCATACGATAAATAGTTTTTTCAAGCACTTTAATAAAACTGTGTTCGTATCCAACTGAAAGTCAGTCGAATACCGGCTGCGCCAATTATGTTGTGGTATAGTGTGCACAGCGCTCAAACTGTGTCGAGCGCAAAAATGTCACTAAATTACAACGTAAGGTACCAAGCGCTCAGACAATGTCGAGCGTATAATAGTCCCCGTATTTCCTTTATCAAATAAAAGACACCAACAAATAGGTTTTAATCCTTTATGTAACAAAATGAATCCTATACTTCCAAATACAAATATCCCTATTACTTGACTATTTACTTCTACGTCGTGGCCCTTGGATGAGTACGTGTGCAGAAGTCCCGTTGCAATCATCGTGGATCGATATTTATAGGGCAACATTGCTTTGATGACACTTTACGTTTGATCACTAATTGTAGGTTGAAATCGATGCGCTGGCATTTTTGGTAACCGCTGTATTACATATTCGTAAGTGTGTATGAAGTTATGCTATTTCTGCGTAGACTGCACTTTAACATAATTGTTGTTGTTGGCCGAAAAGTCACTGCCCTGCTGACTCGCTGAATAGCCCGCTGTTGTTGTTGCCATTATGCAAAAGCTAGTCTTGATAGTTGTTGTTGCTGACGATTGAGCTGCGAATATTTTGTTGTTGTTGCCAGCCATTGAACTTCAGGTACGATCTTGTCGTTGTTGCCTTAGGTTGATTGCATAAACGTTCTCGCAACGCTTTTGGTTATTTTAGCTTTCTTTCCTTTTGTTTATGCTTCATGCGCACTTTGTTGTTTTGATTTAGTTTGCGAGCGTGTAGAAGGAGGAGGAAAAATATGTTTGTGAGTCTAAGCGAGATCGACTCACAACATAGGCACGTGGTCTTTGTAAAAAATATTTTCTATTAGATGTGTATCACAGCAGCGATCGCCATTTGGTATAAATAAGTCCCTTTGAATGAAGACTTGAACTCTGGCGCTTATCGGAATTGTCTTCGAATTGTGAGAAGCTTTGCATAAAACACAGTATTTATGCCTAGCGACAACCCTCTTGATTGGCAATTCCATGACCTTTTCACATCCACTAGTGTCACGTATTTGATAATAGAATTCCTCGTAGGTGTCCTCTTTTGATGAATTTTCCAAACTTTGGCCTCCTTCGCATTGCATGGTTTCTCTAATATTTTCAATTGTTTCCTGAGCTCACTCAGGCACTCCCTTGTGGCGATGGTTGTCCGGATAATTTTTGACGAGTACAACGGCTATAAGGAAAACCCCGACATATGTTGCAAAAAACGTCTCCGACATTCAAATTTTTGTCCATAACTTGAGAAAATCGCATGACTTCGTCCTCATTTTTAATAATTTATTTTTGTCCTTTAAGGCTTCGCGAAACACGGTTGCAATTAGCGCATAGAGAGATTTTATATGTTTGAGTTGATAAGTGCGATTAAGACTATCAATGCAAGATAGAATAAATTTATACTTATTTACCTCTTTACCTGTTATGGTATTGGGCTTAGGATTGCTGGTATTTTTTTTATGCAGGGTTGAATTCTTCTCCAGTTCCAGGTAGACAGGTAGATCCATTTTGTTTACTTTCGGGTTTTATTGCTTTGTTTACATATTTCAAAGATTAGTTGTTTTGCAATTTTTATTTGGGTTAGATTTTTCAGTGGAACCAGGGAATATTTGGACTGTGATTAGATTTTTCTGTAGGAAAAAGCAACTTTTTAGTCTTCTTTGTTGTTTGTTACAAAAATTCAAATGATATGACTTTACGGAAAAATCATATTGATGCATTCCAATCACAGGTATACCCGAGAAGTATGCAACATTTTTGTTAAATTGCCATTTTTAAGGACGCTGCCGGCGCCTGAGCGTATTGAAACCCAGCATATTTTATCCTGGTATAAAACTTTATTTTCGAGAATACCTCGAAATAATCCTAGAAAAATATTCTTCCACGGGAGCATGTATTGTTTAAGCAAAATTACCTGAAAAATAATTTTGTAATATTTTCTGAGTAATTTTCTATATATATGCTTTTGAATGAACATTCTATCTTTATAGTTGTCTTAAGGCTGGTCTCCAGTTCCCCAAGGAATGAAAAACTCCATTAAAAAAAAGCCAAAGAAATGCTTAAGAAATATTTCGTCAAGAAATTTTCTGCATGCAGTCCCCAGTTCGGCAAAAGAGTAGTACATATTTTAATACGTTTTTTTTGACATAAAATGTGCACGGTAACCCAGGCTATCAGCAGAAATAATTGCAAATGAAATGTTTCTTGGAGAAATTTTGACAAGTGAGGTAGGTCAGTTGTGATTGTATAGAAATAGTGCATCCATTTTTCGGGTTTTTAAAAAAAAAAAAACATGGAGAAAAACCCCAAAAAACCAAAAACGCCTAATAAATTTCTGAAACGAGAATAAACGCGAATTAATATCGCTTGTTAAAGAGAGTAGAATAATTTGCGCGCTTTTTATTCTGAACGTTTATAATCGCGCCTTTTTAATTTCTGTGTTTCGTTTCACTTTTTTGACACATGTGACATATGACAGATTGCCTCTGTTGCACTAAAAAGTTCTGTAGTACTACCTTTTTTCCTCGGAGAAAAAAATAGAAAATTTCTGCTGACATTCCTTACCGAACTGGAGACCAGCTTTTAGATATGAATTTTAAAAGTTTTTATCTTAAAAACTCCCATTTTCAAAGATATTCGAGGACTATCGGGGATCGAGAGCGAAAACTTTCCGAATATTAAATATTTTGCATTTACCTAAACAGCAAAAAAACTAAAGTTGAAATCGGCTTCCGGGGCAGAATCACTATGTTTATAGTGGTATTCACTTTTATCAAATTTGTAGAAGGCATCGAGCTGCTATATTGAGCAATTAGCACAAAAGACATTGCAAATCAGGAACTGTTATTGTTATAAATTTTATTTTTTAAACTCAGAAATACTCATTATTTATTGATTTTTTTTTTTTTTCAAAAATAAAACTCAAATTTCAAATTATATTTTTTCGCTTAAAAATAAAAATTAATTTCTGATTTTTATTTTTTCGCTCTAAAATAAAACTGAAATTTCGACTTTTTAATTTTGAATTGAAAATAAAAATCATTTTCTGATATTTATTTTTTCGATCAAAAAGCAAATTGAAACTTTGAGTTTTATATTTAAACTTTAAAATAAAAATCAATCGGGCATGTCACAGAAATCGAATACGATTGAAAACGTTCGAAATCAATGAAATTTCCATACAAATTTAAGCGAAATCGAACGTTTTCAGTGGTATTCGATTTCTGTGACATGCCCGATTTTCTCTGCGTTTCGAATTCGATAGAAGAGAACGAAATTTTGTCGATAGCGTGCATTTGTCATATTTTCTTTTCGATTCGAATTCGATTCGATATCATGGAATACGAATCGTTTGCAACGTACGCGAATCGAACTCGCATTTTTATCGCGAATAATAGAATTCGCAAATCGTGTTTTTATCGTATTTTCATTTCGATTCGAACTCGATTCGATATCATGATATATGAAGCATTTGGAACGTACTCGAATCGAACTCAAATATATTCGTATTTCACAATGTCGCAATGGAGCATGGTTTAACTCGCTAGCGAGCTGTTCCCAAAGGGCAGCAGTTTCAACTGGGTGTTTCTTTGTGAAATTGCAGGTAACTGAATTATTGCGCCTAACAAAGCTTAGCATCTTCTCTTCTTGTTGCCCATTTTTTTTTGTGTTTTTTTTTGGCTTCTGTTGTGATTTTAGTCAAGTGATATGTTCTCTATGATCATAATGCCTAAAATCCTTTGTGAAAATAAAGAGGACTCAAGAATTATACGTTATAATATCTTTTATTTAATCTTTGTTTAATTCACAAAATCGTTTATACTAGCTCCTGCCATAAACTCTAAACTACCCTATTTCCCTGAACTCCAAGTCCACGCTCTAATCGCTGTTGCCACTGGTGAGTACATACGAGTCGAGTTGGGACTGTCGCAAACTGGTCTTCCGCAAAGAGTCCCTTTCTCCATCTCGATCTTCGGCTTATATGAAAAGAAACTGCTGATGCCGCATTGCTCATTTTCCAATTCCGTCTCGTTGAATTATTGTGCAACTTCTGGAACTGCTGAGCGCGTTCAATGATGATCTAGTTTTCGATCTGCTTTTGCTCAATTGATTTTCGAGCTCACCAGATGTCACACTCGCCGCATAAGCACTTTCGCCAGGTGTTACCTGAATTCCCTTGCGTTCGGAAATTCGCTTATCAAGTATTACTGCTCGCCGCTCTGGTCGTGTGCCAACGTTGATCATATTTCGCATTTAAGCTTGGATTGGTTGTTGTTGTTGTTGTTGTTGTTCTTTCGTTTGTGCTGAAGTCGTTTTGCTATATTTCGGTATGTTCATATAAAGGTGACCATCGTGCATAATAATTGAATGCTCGTGAGTCGAATGTTGACTCACAACACTTCCCTATTTATTACAAAATTTTATTTTTTAATTGAAAAAGGTTCAAAGAAACGAAATACTTACATCTTGCTTAGCCAACGAAAACGTGTAGGATAAATTAATCGATGGTCATCGAATGTCAGCTGTCGAAAAAATTGTTTTGCGTGACGCTAAAATTCGATTTCACATCGTTCTTAATCGAATTTGGTTTGTGTGACATGGGCGAATAAATGCGCGATATCGCAAAAAATGCTTTATGTGATATCGAATTGAAATCGCATAGAATTTGTTCAAAGTTTTTTGTTAATTGGGTACAAAAACTTAATCCGCGAAAGTAGTTTTGTAAATTCGTTTCGAAATCGTGAGGCATACGGAAAAATCAAGTTTAACTTATACAGGAAATAAAAATCAGTCATTTTAATTCGACAAAGACAGCGTAATGGATACGCAGATGACTAGAAATTTGGAGGTTCAAATCCCACACCGGGTGGATTTAAAAGCGTTGTTACAAGCATTAGAATGGTTTTTTTTTTCAAAAATAGTCTTATAATAGACTTTTATTTGATTATTACATTTAAAATAAAAATTCATGATGGAAACAATAACATTTTTATTCGAAAAATATTCGAGAAGGGAAAAAACTCCAATCGCTTTCAATTCTTAATCGATATATATTCGGTAAAATAGTGAATCACGAATTCGAATTATATTCGAACTCGCCGCGAACACTCGCGAAGAAGAGTTTGCACGTCAAAACGAATTTGATTCGAATTCGATTGGAACTCGTCGTGCTTATTGGGCTAGTTTGAATAGCAGAAATTCAAAGTATAAATAAGTAACACAGATAAAACATAAATATTTATTTTGCTTTAATTTACGTTACAGTTTATCTTCGTCTTTTAAAATTTTTTCAAAACCGTTGGTTCTCGAAAAAAATTGTTTAATAGTTAAAAAACTAACAGTTGGTGTAGATGTAAAAAGCGGATAGGGGAGTAAAATACGATGAGAAGTTAATCGAAGAATTTCCTAACGATAGATGCACTTTTTGCAGGCAAAACATTCTTTATACCCCCGACACGTGAGATTTATAGAATTTCAGCATATAGAACTCATTCGATTGTTGCAAAGCAAGTTTGTCAAATGAACAAAATGCAGATATATTCCAATATTTAAATTTTGGGTTAAAAATTTTAAGTTTCTTCATTCTGCCGGAAACCAATCATCTTACTTACGTTCGATAAGCCACACTCCTTTTCTAGCTACGTACCTGAAAGCAGGATTGATATACTGTATTTACTGGATATTCACCAAACCATTTGTACACTTCGAAGGATGAAATGTCGTGCATTATTTGAACGACAGATATTCCAAAAATTTTCTGCTAAACGGCTTATTTCCAAAACCCGAATTCTTAAGCGATTATATAGATTAATAACTATTTCATTCGCAAGAAAAAACCTCGGATATTGCTTAACACAATAGGATATGATTAAGGAACAGCATTTCTGTGGTTTTAAAACAAGAGATGGGGGTCATATTTAGAACACCAGTTTTCAAACCTTCAAAAGTTAGTATACTGAATGTTTCTAAAATAATCTTTATATAATAGATTCTTGATGAAAATTTTATATTACAAAGAGAACGGTAAAGATATTCTCTTGCTAATGGTTTGTTAAGTTCTTATCTTGAGTATAAGCGTTTTTAATTTATAGCAAAACTTTTCTAAGGGGTCGGAATTCGACCAGAAAAACAGTTTTTAATAAATCAAGCGATTTGCACAATCGGTTTTAGCACTCCATATTATTAAATTTTAATCCAATAAAATTATTTATGTATAGAAATTGTATTTCAAATACTGTCATAAATTATTTATTTCAGACTTCAAGAATTAGACGGATGCTTCTTTGAAAATTTTGGTAACAACTTAAAACGAAAGTTTGAAACTGGAGACAGAAATGCAGCAGTCTCAGAACATTTTGAAGGTGTAAGCGACGAGGAAGAACTATTTCTCGTGGAAGCAAAATGCTCTACTTTGGAAAATGTGGAGACAACTAGAAATATTGCGATCCAAACCACTGTTTTAAATGTGAGTACCAGGCAATTATATGTCTTATGTCCTTATTTTTGTAATATGGTTTCTTCTTTCACGGCTAAAATTTACTTCACTCTGTCAGTTTTGTGTGCGTAAAGGGCTCTTCTCTATAAAGAAACAAGTAAATTTACAACACCAAACACATGCAAGAAATACGAAGAAGTACTTTGAGTTACCTTCACTACTTTAAAGCATACCTTAAATAAAAGTTTTTGGCAACAGCTGTTCCCGATGGACTGGAGTACATAGCGAATTTTTTGCGATTAAATTATAAATGTTTTATTTAATTTAAGTAGGCCTTTAATCGAACTCTCCCCTCTGACTTCCTTACGTCATAAGACTGAGCTCTTTACTTTTTTTCGCATTTTCTTTAACAGCTTTATGCTCTTAAGAAGAACCCGATAAGTTCTTTTAAAACTTCTTTTTGCTGGAAAAAATTTCGTATTGAAGCTGAATAAGGAAACACCCACAGGTGGTCGTACGATGCGACTGGATCGCAAAACCTCTTATTTTTTTCATTTCTGTTCTCCGAATATAGGCAACTCAAGTATAAGTATAAGAAAATTCTTATATCGAGGTTGAGCATGTATTTCTTAGTCTTAAAAAAATTTTACAATTTCGTGTAAGCTACTGTTTTCTTATATGCTTTCCAGACGTACAACGAAATTTCGGGACTTCAGAACAAAATTGAAATCGCGTGGATTTCAAATGTCAAATTCGTTCTAAAATTTTCTGTAATCTCGAGATTTCGTTGTACGTCTGGAAAGCATATAAGAGACTTATGCATACTCACGACCCCTTATAGGCTTTTCACACATAGGCTTCATCACATGATTAAGCATTCATTCGTGATTTAGAGCTTAATCACGTAATTTACTCATAAAAAAATTGCAAACTACATCACGCTATCTGGCGCGATTTAAGCTTAATCATGCATCTAGTTACGCAAAATCGATATGCAACCCCTCGTTTTCATCGAAATATCGAAAGTTTTGATCAAAACAGCTGTCGGAATTCAAAAAGAGTTTTATAAAAAAAGAAAATATGGAAGCAGCAAACGAAGGAAGCAAAAGAAAGCGGGATCTTAAATCATGAAATAAATGGTGTGAGAATCGAACATGCCTTAATTGAGCTATGCGAGAAATATATAGACCAACTGCGGGATGCCTGAAAGAATGATCATGTGTATATGGAGATGGCTGCCGAAGTGCAAAAGCGTGGCTTCACTTGCAATGGAGAACAAATTAAAGCAAAGCTTCATAATTTGACAGCCAAATATAAATAGTTAGGTAAGATAAAGACAGTTATTTGAAACACATATCTGCATTATCTGAGCTACTTGTTTAATTTCCCTTATTGCAGGAAACAAAAGGAAATCATAGGCCCCTCTGGAGGGTCGTCATCGGAGTGGCCCTAATATATGGGGCAAAACACGTCAAGTGTACCACCGGAAAAATTTTTTCTCCCCCATTTGGATGAAACTTGGTACAGTTGTTAAGATGTAAGAGTACGTTAAATGTGCAAAAAAAGAGTAAATTTTAATCACAAGCTGCCGAGGTACAGGGTGTCAAAGTTTAGATTTTTGCTTCGAAGAACATATTTCATTGAATTACAATGGGGCTAAAATCGCCTCGCTTCAAAAATTTTTTGAATGATTCTTTAAAAAAATTTTCTGAACTTTTCGAAAACAATACTTAAAAAATGTTTCGATAACGGTAAATAAGAAAAATTTGGCAATTTAGTTTTATTTGTTGATTTTCTAGGAGAGACGTCATATTTTTATACCCGACACACTCTGTGTCGAGGGTATATTGCGTTTGTGTGGTTGTGTGTAACACCCAGAACCAGTCGAGATAGACTATACAAAATATATATAGAAATGATCAGCGTCACCAGGAGATTCGATTTAGACATGTCCGTCCGTCTGTCTGTCCGTCTGTCCGTTTGTCTGTCTGTGCGTCTGTTTGTATACAGTTTTCTTATCGAAGGAGTTGAGCTATCTCGACAAAATTTGGTATGCGTGCTCACGGGGACATGAGTAAGAACAAGTTCGAGAATGGACCCGATCGGACCATTTTTAGGGGTACCTCCAGTACTAGGGTCTGTTACGAAAATCACAAAAACTGCTCTAAAATCTAAGTTTTTCAACATATTTTGATGAAATTTGATATTTGAACATGTTTCAAGGCAAGTAATACGATTTCCAAAAATTGAAAAAGTGGGCGTGGCAGAAGGGCGGTTTTCGAAAATTGTCTCCTACACCCGAAATTCAAATGGGACTTGAACGAAATTTGGCACTTATGCTTCCTTTGCAGCCTTAAATATCCTCCAAAAAAATTTCCTTGATCGGTCCATTTTTAAGGGTAGCTCCAGTACTAGGGTCTGTCACAAAAATCCCAAAACTGGTTTAAAATCGGACTTTTTCGAAATATTTTAATGAAACTTAAAGTTTGAGCGTATATTTAAGCCTCCGCTTATAGTTCAATAAAAATTGGAAAAGTGGGCGTGACAAAGGGGCAGTTTTCATAAAAAAAATCTATCAAAAGTCGGTATATGGGGCCCCTTATGGTCTTAAACACCTCTTGATATTAAAAATAATTTGAACATGGTTGTATGTGTCGGGTATTCTATTGTCAGGCTCGCCTGACTATTACACCCGTACTTGTTATTTTTTAATTTTGAAATAAAGCTTAGTTCTTCCCCTTTAAATTGATGCATAAATCAGAATGGGCGGACCATGATTAGTGCTCCAAATACACCTTTGAAGATGCTTACCTAGCATATTTCCCTCAATATCCACTCAGCGAGCGCATTGTCAAGCGCAATCGTTGCGTGCTGTTTTGATATGTGCACATACGAGTATAGGCATTGTTCGCTCGCTCAGTGGTTATTGAGGGAAATATGCTAGGTAACCATCTTCAAAGCTGTATTTGGACCACTAATCATGGTGGGCCCATTATGATTTATGCACCAACTTAAAGGGGAAGAACTAAGCCTTATTTCAAAATTAAAAAATAAAAATAAAAAAATGACGTCTCTCCTAGAAAATCAAGAAATAAAACTAAAATGCCAAATTTTTCTTATTTACCGTTATCGAAAAAATTTTTAAGTATTATTTGCGAAAAGTTCAGAAAATTTTTTTAAAGAAACATTCAAAAAATTTTTGAAACGAGGCGATTTTAGCCCCATTGTAATTCAATGAAATATGTTCTTCGAAGCAAAAATCTAAACTTTGACACCCTGTATCTCGGCAGCCTGTGATTAAAATTTACTCTTTTTTTGCACATTTAACGTACTCTTACATCTTAACAACTGTACCAAGTTTCATCCAAATCGGGGAGAAAAAATTTTTCCGGTGGTACACTTGACGTGTTTTGCCCCATATGCAAGTGCACAATATTTTGGGTGCATTCAGATTTTATTCTGTTAAGCTTTATACGCAGTAAAATATTGGTAAGGTGGCACTTATGATATTTTTTATTGACATTTGTTTAACACTGTAGAACCGCATTCGAGCTCAAGTTTCTCCGTCAACGTGCCCATCCGAGGAGTTAATTACTTCCATCGAAAGAGCGCCGCAGTCTCCATCCGCAGAATCATCTGCAGAATTTCCAAAATCCTCTGGAATGTCTTCATCCACCACTTCGTCTTCGAAAGAATCCGAAAGGAAACACAATATGTGTAAGGAGATATTAGAAGAAATAAAAATCGCAGAAATGGAAAGCAGTAAGCAGATAGAAGAATTAACTCGAGAAATAAAAGAAAATAGATAAGCCATGCTAAAGCGAGATGAAACACGAAACAACATGATGAAGGAACTGATGGCTTCCACTCAAGCAATGCAGGAAGCGTTCGTAAATTTTTTAAACAGAAATTAATTTTTTTTGTTTTCGTTTAGAGCGACAGCGAGTGTGATGAGATTTTGCATTTTAAGCTATGTAAGGCGTTTTAAGCTATAAAACAGAATGGATTTTTAGTTAATAAGCATTTAAAAGTCTGAAGTCGGTTTAATTTTTAACTTTTAAAATCTAATATAAATAATATTGCGATAATTCGTTAAATGAAAAAAGTCGAATTAAAAATATACTTACTGAAATAATATGGAATAGCTTCTAGAATTTTTAAGCCGTTTGGTTCTGAATCGTTCAATACTGAAATAGATGCTGGGTTAATAAGTCTTTGTTCTTCGAATTGCTGCGCAGTTAACCATCCCGCCAAATGTTTGTCATTGCTGTCCACTAAAAAATTATGTAATGCACAGCATGTCTTTATAATTAAAGGAGCATTGCCCAGTCTCTTATCTATGCCTTTTCCAATTCGACGGAATCGAGCTTTAAGTTGTTCAAAGGCAGTTTCCACAACACGTCTACATTTAGATAGCATATAATGAAAGTGATTCTCTCTTTCATTTTGGGTAACTTCAAATAGATATGGCTTAATTAGGGTTTTCGATAAGCGAAAAGTTGGATCACTCCAAAAAGTTAGATATCGTGCAATACTCCGTGCAGGATCGAAGCGCAAACAACGCAACGGCAATTCGCTTTTTTATGGGAATGTCCGGCTGCATAAATGTGTCTTTTTTTCCAAATTCATTGGGCCCACAGGGTTTCGAACGACTCCCGAGTTATTCTGAAATTTTCTTGAAATAAAATTTCATCGCAGATTTGGCAATCGATTTCCCAAAATGCTTTGGTCCGAATCTAGGAAACGATTATCATTAATAACTTATTTTCCAAATTTAGATACTTACTTTGCACCAGCACGAACGAGATTTTTTTCGGCTTTCCAGCGAAGCAGTAGTTGCCAAAAGCAAGTTTCGCTTTTTTCTTAACAACCAAAATTTTTTCACCAACATTTCTTTTTAGCGTAACAAAGCTACCTCAGTGTTTTCCAAATCGCTGTTATCACTGCACAACAGATTCAAAATTTTATTTAATTGCAAAAAGTTTTGAAAAGCAATTGACTAGTTTTCAAATTCCATTTTGGCGCTCATATTGTGAGAAAACAAACAAACGCAGTTCTTCATGTTCTATCTATCAGCTGATAGCTGAGAACTTAAATTACTTCGACTTCGTGTGAACAGTTGCGATTTAGCTTTGATTGATTTAGCTAAATCACTTGTCTTAGCACTATGTGTGAAAAGCCTATTAGAGAGTTATTCCTTTTATCGGCATTTGGAGAGTTTCTTCTGCCTTTTCAATCGTCTAAGGTTTCCGAAAGATGATTTCTATCGATAATCAAATAGGTGAGTATGCAAAAAAGTTCCGTCACACTGCACGGTTGCAGGTAAATGGTATTGGATTCGAACTTCAAGATCGGTCTCAAATTTCAATGACTAGACCTATAAAATTTCCAGAACACATTACAAGGGAACCCCGATATGAGCCAAGGTCTGCTTATGTTCTAACAGGTTCAATATGTATAAAAGATATCCTTAGCAAAACAAAGCATGTAGATTCAAGGGGAATGGTCAATTGCGTTGAGGGTTCAGTCATACCCAAAGGTAAATTTTGGATATGGCAAGTTTTTCGTGCCCAAAATAATGCACGATAACACAGTGCAACACCAAAAAAAAAATAACCATATACGGACACCACTACGTGATAAAAGACTAAAAAAAAAAGACCCGTGTCTCCCAATTTTCCCCAAAGTCATGCACTTTTTGTTTTATGGGCCCCAAAGATTTGGGGCCTCGGTATCATTTTCGTAAAAATGTGATCATTTTCTCAGGCTCATATCTTGTAAACCGTTCAGAATTTCGATTTACTCTCTGAGGCAAAGTTGTAGCTCTTGTCATAAGGAACAAAAATTGCCAACATATAAAATCCAAACCTTCCAGGTCAAAATCGCAAAAAACTTAAAAAATTTCGATTTTTTTTTACCTTTTTTCCCGTGTTCAGGTCCATAGGTAGCAATATGACTCTGATTCAGAATTTTTTTTTGCAGCCTACCGACATAAGCAAACATCTGCATTTAATTCACATAAACACAAGCCAAAATATAAAAATACCTGGAAACACATTGTCATAAAGATGAAGTTGTGAGCATATAAAAGCGACACGACGCTCACATCGAGGCATTGCACAGCGCGACGTCAACGATTGTCAGGTCAAAATCGCAAAAAACTTGAAAAATTGCGATTTTTTTTTACCTTTTTTCCCGTGTTCAGGTCCATAGATAGCAAACCGTTCAAAATTCAAGCAAACAATAAACTACAAAAATGTACCTAAGATCCCAATAAACAAATTTCTGAAACATATAAACTTCCTAGAGGTGATTCTTAACACCGTTTTTTAATTTCATTTGTTTTTTATTTACTTCAACATTGAGTTACTATGCTATCTATTACAAAAATATTAAAAAAAAATATTCGTATTATAATAATTATGTTAAAATGTTATAATTATGTTTATAATGTTGATGGCCCTGGACTTGCAAATCGCGCTCTCTTAAGTTGTGGATCCAAATCGTCGTCCGAATCGTCCGAATCTGACTCTGATTCATAAATTATGGTGTCCACAGGCACGTTGTTTCCAGACTGCCCTCCATCATCAGCTCTTTCTTCTTCAACTACTTCATTAACATCATACAGGGTGATCTTGTGACTCCACCAACATACCTCTGCAAGCAATGCGTCCAGGTTTTTGCCTTTGAACCGTTTTTCCATGGGCATTGTGGTTTGGTGAAACCGTTCTCCTTGCTCATCGGATTTGGTAGGGAGTTATTTGATGAAATCGTCAAAATGGAAATGAAGAAAATGCAGCTTTAATGTCATCGATGCGCCGATTATCTCAAAATAATACAGCATTGCTTTCACCCATTCTCTTGCTTCCGGTTCCGCGTCTCGATCCGCTCCCAAGACTCTGTTGCATACACGCTGAAGGTAAATCCATGCCATTGAATGATTTTCATCAAGCGATGAAGCAAAGTTGCTCTTGAATAGCTTTCTAATGTCAGGGCCATTAAGTACGCCTGTTAAATGAAAACAAAAAATAAAGACAGAAAGGAAAACATTAACATAGTGTAAATAGCTATATATATTGTACAATTAGGTGAACAAAAATCCGTTTTAAATTTACTACAATACCTTTTTTAATTTTGTCATCGCTACGCTTTGGGAAAACGCTTTTCAAATAGTCGAATGCGTTTGGACAATTTACAACGGCCACTTCGATGAATTTTTTAACAATTCCCAATTTTATGTGGAGCGGTGGCAGCAAGATGTCTTGAGTATTGTCAATTAAAGGTGCATTCTTCAGTCTATGTTGTTGTATTTGTTCATCCACACTTCCTCTTGGCCTCCACGAATTACATTGGAATTGATTCAGAGGTGAGCGTGAATCCCAATTACAAAGAAAACAAAAGAATTTTGGGAAGCCGCCCTTATCGATGATCCCTTGCATAATGTTGATGACCTTCAAATCACAGCAAATCTTCCATTTATTTTTGTAATATTTGAATTTTTCCATTATATCTTTCAATGTTTCATAGCTTTCTTTCATGTTGATACCCATTGCTAGCGGAATGGAAGGTTTTCGGTTCGACACATGCAACAACACTGCTTTCAAGCTTGAAACAGAACCATCAATAAATAATCTCCACTCACCAGCGATGTAGTTCATTCCCATTTTTTACCACCAAAGCTTTTATATCGTTGCAGTAAGCGAACGAATTGTCATCATTTAGAGTGCACAGCATCTGAAATTCAGCTTGTCGTTTGCGGTACGCCGTAGAGTTTACATTAGCATGTGTGAGTTTTCTTTTTTTAAAAAAGCTGTTAAAAATATTGCAAGCCGCTGGGATAATCCCAATATGGCCACAATGAAATCCATTTCCGTTTGTGTTATTAGTTGTGGTCCATCTCTTCCCTGTTGGGGCTCATAATCGGTATCAAATGGATCTTTATAAGTAACTCTACTTGCTCAGTCACCGACTAGCAATCAAACCGAGCGGTCATCAAGCGGAGCGATACTACTATAGTTGCGTTAAAAAAAAAACCATATAAATCTCTCATTCTCGTTGTTTCTCCTCTTTCAAAGTTACCGTTTTTCCTACACGAGTTAATAGAGTATTTAACAATAAACTAATAAGCATGGCCCCTGGGCCGACCTTGCTAGGAGACAACCGTTTTGCTCTCCTAGCAAATAACACAAAAAAAAAGAAAAAAAACCTAAAATTCATTCCAATATCGGAGTTTCCAACCTTACCAAGAACCGAAAAGCCGAATCCGAAATTCATAGTAATTGAATCCACCGAAGACAATAAACCACTCTCCAAATTTTCGTGCTTTGCCGTGCAAAAATCTTTACTTCTCATAAGCAAGGATATTATCAAAATAACTGAACTGCGCGATGGTAACCTTCTACTCTTAGTAAAAGATTTACACACTGCGAAACACTTCATCGAAACAACATCTCTGCCTGGCATTTGTGGAATCAAAGCCAAACTTCAGGAAAATTTAAACTCAACAAAGGGTACCGTGTATGCGCCCTATTTAAACAATGTCCCCGAACAAGAAATAATTAATGAACTTAGCTCACAAGGAGTAATTGGTGCATACAAATTCACTAAAATCATAGAAAACAAGTCAATGCCAACTGGAGTTGTCCTATTAACTTTCGATAGATATAATCTTCCAGAAAACATAGACATATCTTGGAGAAAACCAACCGTTAGGGAATATATTCCCAATCCAATGCGCTGTAAAAACTGCCAATTATTGGGCCATACAATTAAATTCTGCAAAAATCAACCTAGCTGCGATCAATGTTGTCTTCCTCCACATAACCCCGCTCCCTGCAAGAGAACGCAATGTGCAAATTGTCAACTGGATCATCCAGCGTCATACAAAATGTGCCCAAAATTTATTGAAAAAAAAAGAAATATTAAAAATAAAAATACAAAAAAAATGTACAATGCGTGAAGCGGAAAATATACGAAAAACACAATACAGTAATCCCACCATTAATAACCTGTATGCGGACGTCACAAAGAACACGTTGGCTGCAGATCATACTAATCACAATACCACAAACAAAAATCCCTCTACTAATCCAAGCAATACAAGAAACATCACCACAAATAACACTCTCGCGACAAAATCAATCACCTCACCTGCTATAGTCTCTAATAGGAACGAATCACCATTTCATTATTCCTTCCTTGAAACTCAATCAACTACCTCGAACACTCCAAACGAAAATAACACAAACTTATTAAATGAGCAACCTACCTCCGCCTCACACCTAAACATCCCAAAAACAAGTACACAAAAACAATATAATATCAACGAAAACCCTTTTAACTACACACAAACACCAACTGTAATAAATAATAGAAAAAAAAGAATTATTAACGTAGACGACTCTCTTCGGCAATATAAATATGCATTGGACGGTTATCGCCTAACCGATCCACAATCAGATTCAAGTGAGATGGAAACGTAATCCCTCTCTCCAATCGCCCGCTCTCATAACTCCTTCTCTCTTTACATATATATACATATATACTTATACATACACCTCTCCCCGCTCTTTCCTATTCCTAAGCTTGCTCATCTTTCCCGTTCTTTTCTTCTCCTCAACACATGTTCACGATACTACAATGGAACATGAATGGTTATTTCAACAATTATCACGAGCTTGAGCTACTCAGATTAGAGTACTCGCCTGATTTCATCTCTTTACAAGAAACACATCTCCTCGCAGATTTTTCACCTTACCACATGAGTACGTGGGTTGTTTTACAAATGTAACAGAATTAACGCACGCGGCACAAGGCTTAGGCATATTAGTAAAAAAAAATATATCACATAAACGTATCAATATTCGCTCTAATTTACTGATAATAGCTGTTGAAATAAACTCAACGCAAAAATTCACAATAGCCTCAATATATATTCCTCCGCATCAATCGTTTAAAGAACACGACCTCCTATATATAATTCAACAAATAAACACTCCAATAATTATAGTTGGAGACGTCAATGCCTGGAGCCCCTTATGGGGATCACCTAAGACCAATTACAGAGGAGAGATCCTTGAAAATATCATCATCACGAATAATCTTATTGTACTCAACGACGGCTATCCGACCCACCTCTCCACCCACCGAACATTTTCTCACATTGACGTTTCCATATGCTCTGCCTCCTTAGCACCAAAATTAGACTGTATTACATTAAAATCTACTCACGGTAGCGATCATTTCCCTCTAATCACTAAAGCAATTATAGGAAACTCGACCATTATATCGCCCAAGCCAAAATTTAAGCTAGAAAAAGCCTCGTGGAAAAATTTTAAGCGAATAGCTAACTCTAAAGCCTCAACTTACCCAACCTCTAGTAACATCAACAGAGAGACAAGTATTATCACAAAGACTATTCGTTTTGCTGCTTCATGTACTATTCCTCAAACTAGCTCACACAAAATAAAAGCTACTGCCTCATGGTGGAACGTAGAACTCGCTGCCCTCAGATTCAGAAAACAAAAACTGTTTGCAAAATTCAAGAAAAACCGTTCTATAGAGAACCTCATAGAATATAAAAAAATTAACGCTGAATTCAAAAAAAAGCTAAAATGGCAAAAAGAAGGAGCCTTGAGATAATAAGTGAAAAAATTAACCCTAATAGTGACCCCAAAAAGATATGGGTAGATTTAAAAAAATTTTCGGGAAACCACAAATCTACAAAAATCCAACTAATAACTTCTAACAATTCACCTATCACCGATCCCACAGACATAGCAAATGAATTTGCCACTACATGGTCCAATTTTTCTCACGACACTAACTTTCCTCCTGAATTTATCTCCCAAAAATCGGAAACATTGCAATACAATTATGCTAATCATAAACCGTCAATAGAGACGAAAAAAATAGACTCTCCAATCACTGAGTTAGAACTTTCAACAGCTCTCTCTACTGCATCTGGCAAAACACCAGGAGCAGACAGAATATCCTACCCGATGATAAAAAATCTACCTCCTTTGGTTCTACATAGGTTGTTAAACCTTTATAACAACATTTTAAATAAAGGGATTTACCCGCAAGCATGGAAAACTGCGATTGTTCTTCCAATTCTAAAGCCTAATAAAGAACATACTACTATCAGCAATTACAGACCTATCTCATTAACCCCGTGCTTAGGTAAAATCATGGAGAAAATAGTATCCACTCGGCTTATGTGGTTCGCAAACAAAAAGAAACTACTATCACCAAACCAATTTGCTTTCAAAAAAGTCAAGGGACAATTGACGCTCTCCTTTGCGTAGAACACTTCGCTACTACAACTCTTAGCACAAAAAACCATATAACTCTGTTAAGCCTTGACTTTGCCAAAGCCTTTGATCGTGTTGGATCACATATTGTTCTCAGAACACTTGCTAAGTGGAAAGTAGGTAACAAGATCTATAACTTTATCAAGGCCTTTCTTACTAACCGTCGATTCAGAGTAAATGTAAACAACGCCCAATCTGATACAATGAATCTGTTCAATGTCATCCCTCAAGGGTCACCATTGTCAGTTACACTCTTTATATTGGCATTCAACGAGATTTCTTGCTTAATATCAAAATATAAAAATATTGAACACATCATGTATGCAGATGATGTGCTAATAATTTCTAAAAATAAGAATACTCAAAACGTAAGAACGACTTTTTGCAAAATACTAGCCGATATTTTAAACTGGTCAAAAAACTCCGGTGCCTCTATTTCTTATGAAAAATGCTCATCTCTTCATATATGTAAAAAACGCAAATGTTATTTCGAACAGATAGAATTTAATAATGTCCAAATACCTGACGTAAAAACCCTAAGAACCTTAGGCTTAATTCTAGACACTAAGCTTACTTTTAAAGAGCACTGTATACAATTAAGAAAGAGCATTAGCCAAAGACTAAATATCATCAAATTTCTCAGCTCAAAACATAGTTTTGTTCACCAATCCATATTAATAAATGCCACTAGATCATTAATTTTATCTAAGATCGACTACGCACTAGCAATATACGGTTCATGCTCCAAATCGATATTGAAAACAATTCTGCCACCATACCACACAGCAGTCAGACGCAGTCTAAGAGCATTCCCTACATCACCAAGCAAAGCATTATTAGCAGAAGCCGGACTCCCAACGATTGAAGATAGGACACTATATCTCCAGCAACGCATAATCCCAAAACTGCTAGAATCCAGCAACAAAATCGTCTTCACGCTAGCGAATAAATGTTTTTCTTATAAAAGGGAATTCAAACGCCCTTCTACAATAATAAGATGTATTCAAATGGCCAAAAAAATGGGATTAAACATCAAACCGAAATTACGACTACAACAAAAAGAGCCGCCTTGGCTGTTATCCGAAAACAGCTTTGAGCTATCTCTCAGAAAACATCTCAAAAAATCAACTGCACCAGCTACCTACAGACAGATGTTTAACGAAACCATCGATCAACTGACCAAAAATGATTGGATACCCATCTTCACAGATGCATCAAAAAACGACGTCAATACTACCTTCGCCGTCGTGGACTCAAAAGGTAACAATATCAGCAGAGGACATCTATTCGAACTTTGTTCTGTATTTACAGCCGAGGCAATAGTAATCTTAAAAGCCACAGAGTACTCCCACACCCGAAATGGAAAACACATAATCTGCACCGATAGCTACTCAGTTATTTGCGCAATACAAAACATATCCAACACATCCTCCACCATAGCCAAAATTCGGGATTTTCTAGTGAAATACAAAAGCACCATTAAAATAATGTGGGTATCCGGCCACGTGGGCATAACAGGCAATGAGCTCGCCGACTATCATGCTAAATCAGCAAGCGATCAACCACTTATGTTCTTCAACAACTATGAACAAAAAGACCTTTTAAAACTTTCCTGGCAGGTCTATAAAAATCATAAGGAAAACGACTGGAGAAACTTTAATCACAGATATAGAGATATAAACCCCACCCAAGAGGCTCCTGCACTCAAATCCATAAACTCACACATTAAATTGGAAAAAATGATACGCTTACGAATTGGACATATGAAACACACACACGAACACCTCTTAAGTGGCAGGCTCCCAAATTCATGCCCGTTCTGCAATACACTCCCACCCACCACCGAGCATTTTCTTGACAACTGTACTGAGCTTACGAACAAACGCCGGCTAATATTTGGAACATCTACACCATCAAGCTTCCTTCACCCGCTAAATCCTGAAAACACAACACTAATATACAATTTTTTGGCACTAAGTAAACTAATTAATTTCATATAATTAAAAACGTTATATACATATATACATGTAAATAAGAACGCTCATCCTTATATCACAAGAGAGTCGAAGGCTTATAGGCTAGTGCTCCGGTTAACACTGTAATATTATAATTAACTTATAATATTTCAAGTTGTAAAAAAAAAATAAAAAATAAATAACTCTACTTGCTGTTCTCATTGCTGTAAATTCTGTAGTACGATCTGGAGTTGGCAGCCTTGGTGATACAAAATTTTCAGGTGCAAGCACTGGTAGTGTGGCTGTTGCAGTTGCTTTATAAATTTTGTTCTTCTCAGCATGTCGATTTAGACGAGATGTGTAATTTACGCATGCATAGCAACTGGTTGCATCATGATCACCTGGACGATAAATCCAGTTTACCGGCTTACAATACTTCATAGTACCTCTGCCTCCACTCAACCATGCCATGAGATTGTTATAACATTGGCGACACACTGTATTAGGTGTGTGATTTTCACCGGTCAAGTCCATTTCGTCGAAAAACAATGTATATGCTCTTTTGAATTCAGTAGTTAAAAGATTCTTTTCCTTTTAAAATCTTGTAGATGTTATTTTTCTGGTTTGATGACCGCAAACGTAGCAAAATAAATCCTTTTTTCACACTGCATATTTAAATTGTCAGTTGCCAATGTTGTGTGCGAATTATGCAGTAGCACTTTCACTTTTTTTTTACTTTCACTGTCACTTTATAACTTTCACCGCTGAGCTCTCGTTGACGTCGCGCTGTGCAATGCCTCGATGTGAGCGTCGTGTCGCTTTTATATGCTCACAACTTCATCTTTATGACAATGTGTTTCCAGGTATTTTTATATTTTGGCTTGTGTTTATGTGAATTAAATGCAGATGTTTGCTTATGTCGGTAGGCTGCAAAAAAAATTTCTGAATCAGAGTCATATTGCTACCTATGGACCTGAACACGGGAAAAAAGGTAAAAAAAAAATCGAAATTTTTTAAGTTTTTTGCGATTTTGACCTGGAAGGTTTGGATTTTATATGTTGGCAATTTTTGTTCCTTATGACAAGAGCTACAACTTTGCCTCAGAGAGTAAATCGAAATTCTGAACGGTTTACAAGATATGAGCCTGAGAAAATGATCAAATTCTTACGAAAATGATACCGAGGCCCCAAATCTTTGGGGGCCCATAAAACAAAAAGTGCATGACTTTGGGGAAAATTGGGAGACACGGGTCTTTTTTTTTTGTAGTCTTTTATCACGTAGTGGTGTCCGTATATGGTTATTTTGCCGTGACTTAAAAAATTACACACAGTGTAACCATATCGTAACACTCCATCGTGGTGATCTTCTTCAAAAAACACTCAGTACCCTAGGCAATCCCCGATTACCATATTGCGTCGCTAGTTCACATTTTTTTTTTTGAAGATTGTCAAAACAGTTTGAGAGACGGACAAAACTTTTTTACTTGAATGTCCATAAGGATAAAGTTTTGTCATCGGAATATTACCTTTGACAAAAAATGTTAAAGGAACTACCGGCATAATGTCATTATTTGGGCTTGCGGTTTACTGGAAGGTTTTGATTCTTAACCGACGCCATTGCGTTTCATATTTCTTTGGACCCTTAACCACTTGGAACGCGTTTCCAAATGTGTCATATAAATATTAACGGCTGCACTGATACCAAAAACGTGGACTTCACCATGTCTTCACTGGTCTGCTTAACGGCTTGTCTTAGACTCTAGAGGCCGGGATGATTTTTCAGAATTGCCAATTATGAAATGCCCTTGGGAGAGAAAGTAAATATCTTTGGAATCATTAGCTATGTGACAAATTTGTGCCAAAGGTCAGATAGAACACAACCTGTGTAAGATCTATGTTTTTTTTTGTGTTTTTGAAATGGCAGAGCACGATCGTAGATGATGGGCGTCAAATGGTGAGTCATTGATGATTTTACATATGCCTCCCCTTATCTTTTGGAATAAGGGGAAGCTTGTGAACTTAAATGCGACTGCATACTCTTCCTTTGCCGAGGATATTTGTTAATGTCATTTTATCGTCCTGTAGACTCCGGATAGCTTGGAAAAACTTGAATGAATGTTTACCCTAGCCATTGGTGCAAACTTTTCATTCCTCTCTAGTAGTCCGATCGCCGACCAGTCCCAAAGGAATATTTTTCTGACTTAACTGGTCAATACTGATGTGCTGCTCTCGATCTTTGTGAATTCGCTGCGTGATCCAGGTCTCTTGAACAATAAATATTGACTCTGTTGAAATCAAATTCATATATAAAGATATTCTTGACATGCAATAATGTTTTATGTGTGAGAGCAACAATATAGTAGCATGGACATTGCACCATGAGAGTTGATATATATGTCAACAAAGTGCTTCTTCCGGTCTTACAATTTTATATATATAAGATTTTTCTCGCTTATTGGATTCTTTCTCACCCATACACATCAGTAGAGACTCCAAAAAATGTTAAATGATAAAGCCAAAAAATGTTAAGAAAATGTAAAATAAACATGCCGGAAAATGTTATGAAAAATGTTATATAGTGGAAAATATGTTAAAAAATGTGAAAACTTTCTACAAATATGGATACTGGAAAAACTCACAATGACAACAACAAATCTAATAAAAATAGCTTTTAATTTTCTTTATTTATTTCATCATTTAAAAAGCTATTAAATTGAATAATATTTAACATTGATATATGTGCATCTGTTAGATTGTGACGTTTGTCGGACAAAATGCATCGGTAAATGAAAAAAGAACGTTCAACATGCACAGATGTGAGTGGTGAATACTTTGAATAAAAACAAATATTTCTGTCAGAAATTAGCATGAAAAGAAGATTTACAAAAACCTTAGCGTTTGTCAGGGACATGGTGTTTGAATTTCACTTGCTTACTGAATTTCGCTGAACCTCGACAACAGTTTAAAACAATGGTAGACATATCGTCGTCCCGGAGTTATCTCCTCGTATATCACAAAATCAAAAAATTTGAGATAAGCACGTTTTCCCGCGTACTTTTTCAAGATCTATCCATCTGTCGAGTCTCCAGGTTGCTATACCATATAGTTTACGAGATATTTGTGAGCTAAATAATTGTATATCCTTTAAAATGATAGTTTCTACGCGTTATAACATCGTATATCCATGTTTTGTGGATATACGATGATTTATATATGAAATTTGCGCAGTAAAAAGTTGTTGTGTTATCTCATCGTAATAAAAAAAAAATTTTTTTTAAGAAACATTTTTTTATGTTAATTTTAAATAAAAAAGATTTATTCGTGTGAAAAAAAAAAAACAAAAGAAGCAAAAAAAAAAAATTCTCATAGTAACACTCCTACAAAAATTTTCATTCTGAAAATAGTGTGGAATGCTTATTATAATATAACAAATTGCATTTCTTTAAAATGTTTAACGTCATCTTGTAGCACTACAGATCACGCCGCTCGATCAAGCGCTGTAAATACGTCCTCACGCTTATTGTTCCTTTAAATAGAATACTATAAGATGCTTTTGAATTATTTTTCTTGGTTTGTGTTATTGTCGGGCTAGACCGATTATAGATTCCTGACTTGTTCAAAGTCAAATGGAAATGAGTGCAAAACAGCACAACAAAGCTAATGCAGGTAGTTCAGGTCCTTAAAACAAACGTGGAAGGTACAGTTTCGTTGTACCAACAACAATACCCATATCAATTCTTTATTTTGTAGCTTAGTTGATTACATAACGTATAATAATTTAATTTCCCCAACAAAAATAAGAATTCGAATTTTTTTTTTAGAAATTTTTTTTTAGAAATGTTTAGGTCACGGAAAAAGAATAAGAAGAGAAATGTGTATCATTTAAATAGGCACATTTTTAAGGTATCAGGTATGACTTTTGAATGCTACCTTTAATGTATAAAAAACATTTCGCTATTTGATGCAGTGGCAAGTCGTTTTTCTCAGGAAATGCGGAGTTAAGTCATTTTTCAACAATAAGATTATGATTTGGACTCCTTTTTCTATTTTTAAATGGAAAACGGATACTTAAATAACAAATTTCCTATATGAACTCAATAAAAAGAATTTTTGTTAAGTCGATTTTCGTGTCAAAACAAATAAAACAAAAAAACATTATCAAATTTTTATTAATTTATTTGCTCGTATATCCACTTTCCAACACAGGTTGCCAAAAAAGTGGCGTATACGATGAATTGTCAAAAATTCTTGGAATGAAAAAAACCCTATAACTTAAAGAATTTTCGAAGTAACTTTAAATTAATGATCAGAAATAATAAAAAGTAAAGCATTTTATATAAGGAAAACAGAATCAACGATTTCCAACGAGCCATTTTTTTGATATGCCATGTTAAACTTTAAACTTCAATTTCCCAACAAAAGGTTGATTGTGATATACGAGGAAATAACTCCGGGACGACGATATGTTAACAAGTACTGGACTAATATTCCAATATCAGGGGAATTTGCTCTCTACTCGCTGAGCACCAACGCAAAACCCATCTTTTTGCACACAACTATAAAACAAATTCAGTTAAAAATCAGCGGAAAACGGTAAAATGCTGCTAGATTTTCAGATAACCGCAATGATGCATTTTTCTCCGCTGCCTTCAAAATCTTCAAAATCTGCTAGATCTACTGGCATTTGCTGAATTGGCATCACTGATCTATGCGTCTAATGTGTCAGCTGTTCAGCAAGACAAAACAAGAGCTATTATGTTTGCAGGGTTAGAAAATAAAGTAGTTTTACAATGTACAGCGTTGAATAATTCGGTATTTTTACGTTTTGCTCAATTTTATGTATACAGTTTTTCAGCAAAGTGGATAAAAATGTTAAAAAATGTTTAAAAAAAATGTTAAATAGAAAAATAGCCAGAAAATGTTTAAAAAAATGTTTTAACATTTTAACATTTTTTGGAGTCTCTACACATCAGATTATGGGATGCATGTTTTTTGAAAAAATTTCCAATTTCGTTTTGTCTGTTATCGCGCGCAATTTAAATTCGTTTTTAACGCGCGATACTTAAATGGAATCGAACAAATTGAGTAACTCAAAGAAAGAGAAAATGATGACACATGAAAGTTTGCAGCTAAATCCCATCTTGTGTTGAAGGATTACTGGCTTTGCATCGAGGGTCTGGAAGGCGACTTCACAAAGAATTTGCAGGCAATCTCTTCGCTTAGTTAATTGATTGAACCGAAAAATTACTCCTACATACAAAAATGTACATTGGTAAAAGACGCAAGGAAAACACTGGAAGGTAATTTTAAAAATGATTACACAAGTTTACAAATAAAGGCCAACTTTTGGACCAGAAAAACTGGATAGCGACCCTATAGGAATTTTTCGTGCTGATTCCGAATCTGGTACCCGTTTTTCTCTATCACGTCAAGTTTTTGAGAAATCGTTAAATAACGGTTTTTGACATTTTTACCTATAGTCTATGTCAATAATGAGGTCGTAGACCCTATATGCCTTAACCGATTTCAAAGTTTTTGGTACTCATATGAAAGAGGAATGACAACGCAACATATCCTTTATACACAAATTTGGAATTGATTCAGTAACTTGGAAGCTATAGGGCAAAAAACGCGATGCTGATTTCCAATTTTTAGCGATTTTGTTTAAAAACTTGAAATTCAAATGGTTATAATTTCCGAACCAAGGCTGGTATTCCAGGTCTTAATACTTTGAATGAAAGAACAATCAATTGAAAAAGTTTTGAGCCTAAAACAAAAAAAATCCGTTGCGTCGTTCTAATTTTATGAGGATTTTCGCTGAAAATGACAAAAACGAATTTTTATTTTTGGTATATTCTTCGCTCGTTCATATGTATATTTCAGTTACATATACATATAAATATACATATGAACGAGCGAAGAATATACCAAAAATAAAAATTCGTTTTTGTCATTTTCAGCGAAAATCCTCATAAAATTAGAACGACGCAACGGATTTTTTTTGTTTTAGGCTCAAAACTTTTTCAATTGATTGTTCTTTCATTCAAAGTATTAAGACCTGGAATACCAGCCTTGGTTCGGAAATTATAACCATTTGAATTTCAAGTTTTTAAACAAAATCGCTAAAAATTGGAAATCAGCATCGCGTTTTTTGCCCTATAGCTTCCAAGTTACTGAATCAATTCCAAATTTGTGTATAAAGGATATGTTGCGTTGTCATTCCTCTTTCATATGAGTACCAAAAACTTTGAAATCGGTTAAGGCATATAGGGTCTACGACCTCATTATTGACATAGACTATAGGTAAAAATGTCAAAAACCGTTATTTAACGATTTCTCAAAAACTTGACGTGATAGAGAAAAACGGGTACCAGATTCGGAATCAGCACGAAAAATTCCTATAGGGTCGCTATCCAGTTTCTCTGGTCCAAAACCTTGTATACCTGTGTTATTAAATGCGATAGTAATTATCAGAATTCGATGGAAGATAACGTTAATAACATGTCAAGAACTCCAAAAAAGCTTGAAAAGTCGGGTAGTAAGATTACTGACGATATTGTGGCCCCAATAATGCGCAGTGGTTTGCCGCGGAAAAATCATCTATTTGTAATGTCACTAGCCAACAGCGGAAAAATGTTGGCAACCGACTTGGGACGGACAAACTTACTTCAGAAAATTCATAACGAATCATCATATGAAGCGTAGCCGCGAATAACGTTGTTAGCGACAAACTTTTTGAACCTATTTTTCGGACTTTCGCTGTCAATAATACTCTAGCCCTTTGAGCTACCAAAAAAATGTTTTTATTTGGTCAAATCTTGGACATCCCTCAAGAATTCAGAACCAGAAAGAAGCGAAGTGGCCTTGTAAGTACTGAATGGCATGGCAAATTTGCAAAAATGTGAGATTTGTCACTTACAACGTTATTCGCCGCTCCGCTTCATATAACGAAGGAGTAGCATTGATGTCCAAATAAGGCAAAAGAAAATATGATACAAAGCAAAAGACAAGTCATGAGTTGTCATGAGTGCAATTGTAAAAGGCCACTTCGCAAAAAATTCCCCAAAAAATCTAAGGTCAAAACCTCCAGAAACAGTTTATTACAAGCATCAGTGAAGCAACCGCAAATAATAGAAAAGACTGGTGCATTGATCTGGGAGCAACAGCTCATTTCACAAATTATTTTAAAAATCTACATGAAATAGCTCACGAAAAAACAAAACAATATAGTGGTGGATATCCAAAATCAGCTTGATGTAAATTATGCTGAAGATGTTAATGTATGTTTGCAACCCACAATCGTATATGGGAAATGACAATGAAAATGTGTTGCGCGCTTCAAACGTATGAGCTTACTTTTACTTAATGTTTGTAATGCTGGCTACTCACGCTATACCGATCGAAGCGATTTGTCCATGTTGACAAAAAGTTACGCGTGTGAGGGGTGGTTTGTGCACCGATCCAAAGTATTTGAAATTTTTCATAAACCAGCGATTGGTTGACGCGTGAGTGGCGCGGTGTATGCACTCTCTCAAATCGATTGCTCTCAAACCGGTTTTGGTTTTATTTTCTATGCGTTTTCTTATTTTTCTGTAATCGTTGTCGCGTTAACATCGACGAGAGAAATGGCAAATGTTAGCAAAGCCTTTCTGGAGTAATTTCAGCTGACATGTTGACCGTACGACGACTAGAGCGAAATGACGGTTTACGGATCGGTGTGGCGTGTGTGGGCAACATACTTTATACCAATCGCTTTCATCGGTATAACGTGAGTGGCCAGCATTAGCCGAGTCACACAGTATGGCTAACTTTGATTTTCAATAGTCAAAATTGTCCCATCGTTGCCGAAAATTCAAAGCTGGTATCCAGCGATTCACTTATCGACGGTTAATATAGACTCAAATGTGAAATATTACGAAAACTGCGGCACTGCTCTAACTCTATCAGCTGACCAGAACTTATTGCATAGCCGAATAGGACACGCAAGTGAAACTGACCTGAAAATAATTAAGTTAGCAGCTGAAGGATTCGATTTTCAAATTGGTACTTTTAAACAATGAACTGTTTGTCCACAAGGACGACAAAACCGATAACCCTTTTAGGAAACTGGAGAACGTGCAACGAAAATGCTTCAATTGGTACACACAGACATTTGTAGATCAACGTAGATCAAACGAAGTCTTTTGGTAGAGCAAGATTTTGATATACATTTGTGGATGATATTTCGAGAAAAGTTTTTGTGTTTTCATTCAAACAAAATGCGAACCTTTTTCAAAATTTGTAAGGTTCAGGTTTAGTGGAAAACCAGCAAAATCTAAAAATAAATTTATAAAGTTCTTACAATAGCAAAAAATTCTGAAATAATCAATGCAGTAAATTAACCGCTGAACATGGTATAATACATCAGCTGACGGCACCTTACACACCTGAACACAACAGAGTATCCGAACGAATGAATCGAACTGTTATTGTAAAGATTCGCTGTATCATTATTGATCGAAATTATCGAAGGGCTGGTGGACGCAAGCAGCGGTAACAGCAGCATTTTGAGTTAACCGAACATCATGCAGGATATTACCGGATACTAAGCCAGAGGAAGGTAGGTAGGTAGGTAGGTAGGGTGCAGTGGTAGCTGTTGCTCACGTAGGCACTGTAGGTAGGCCCATTGTGATACCACAAGAATGACACGACTTACCCCGGTTGCATCTGTTTCTACGCCCCTGCGGCACTCGGGCACTGGAGGCAGTCTCATACCTTCAAAAGAAGGAGGGTCTGCCACCTCTGTCTCGAGAGCTCCAAGGAAGGCAGAAAAGCCAATGAGCGCGACCAGTGGATCTGTGGCGGCTTCATATTCTGAGGCTGCATCCAGAGCACTACCGGTTGCAATCATTGGCAAGAAGAGAGAAGACCGACGTATGAGTGCGGCAGAGGTTACTCATTGCACGCAACACCTGCGTCGGTTAATTAGGGAAGGCGGCACAAGTGCCAATTCAAGGGGTTATGAGGAGTGCGACGGTATCTTCAAGATCCGTTGCGCCTCTCAGGCCAATTTTGACTGGATTGTGTCCGCGGTCACTAATATCCCGCCGCTTGGAGGAACCATCTTTTCGGTTTATCGGGAAGATGGTGAACCCAAGCTTTTGCGAGCGATCCTTTGGATTCCAGGCATCAACTGGAATGTGAAGGATGTGCTCGACAGCCTTAAAGCACAGAACCCGGGACTCGACACAGCTAGGTGGAAGGTTCATTCCTTTAAGCACAGTAAAGGCCGTGATGGAAAGGACGGCTTTACGCTGGTTGTAGGAGTGGATCTGAAGTCAGCCGAGACCGCACGTTCTGTGTACAACCTACGTCTCAATCTGTTCTTTGGATGGGTGAAAATCCATATTGACTCCAAATGAGCAGATTGAGACGTTAATGTATTATTATCCATTCTTAGGATGAAGAATGTGATAATAACACAAATCAACTTGCAGCACTCAAAAGCCGCCTCCTGCCTCCTAGGTAGGCGAATTTCCTTGCTGCATACATCTCCACACATCATTGCCGTGCAGGAGCCATGGATACACAAACAGCGTATCTGTGGCTTGGGCGGGGTATGTGGCACTACGATACTATATGATGAACGCTCGGTCCGTCCGAGAGTTTGTCTTATAGTGTCTGGTGACCTTACGGTGAACAGATTGGCTCAGTTTAGTGGGCAGGATCTGATCGCTGCGAGGATAAGCTACAAGAGCGCTGATGGGTGGAAGCACATCGTCATTGCCTCCGCCTATCTACCGTTTGACTCAATACTACCCCCGCCGACGAGGGAAGTAGATGAGCTTACAAGCTACTGTAGTAGAGTAAATTTGCCTCTAGTATTGTGCTGCGACGCTAATGCCCAACATACTATTTGGGGCAGTAGCAAGTGCAATGGTAGGGGTTTAAAGCTGTTTGAGTACATCCTGTCTTCGGGCTTGTCTATACAAAATGTAGGCGCACGTCCTACCTTTGTGACTGCCAGAAGGCAGGAAGTTATCGATCTGACACTCTCTTTTAAGGTGGAAGATTTGATCAGTAACTGGAAAGTGTTGGATGAGGATAGCCTATCTGACCACAGATACATAGAGTTCACTCTTGGGGCAAGGGTTATGGACCCGGTGCCAAGAAGAAACCCTAGGAAAGCGGACTGGGAAAGGTACAGGTCTGAACTAAGGAACTGTACCTTTGGTCCGCTAAGTGTACGGAAAGAGCGGAGTATTGATGCTGCAGTGGAGCAACTTCACTGCAGTCTTACAGCCAGCTTTGAACGTGCTTGTCCACTTCAAGTGGGGCCTAGTAGAAAATCGGTTCCCTGGTGGAATGGTAATCTACAAAAGCTTAGGAATGAATCCAGGAGACTCCTCAATAAGGATTTGAAGTTAAGGTTTGAGGAGCCCTGGAATCTTTATCGTTCCAAGCAAAAAGAGTATAAAAGCGCAGTTCGCAAAGCGAAAATTGAAGCTTTTAAAAGTTTTTGCAGCGGAATTGAATCCGTCAGTGAATCCAACAGAATGGTCAAGTTTTTAAAGCGGGATCATTCGGTCAAGCTGGATACACTGAGAAGGGAGGATGGATCGGTAACTGAGTCGAAGGAAGAAGCTTATTTGGAGCTGCTCGCGACTCACTTTCCGGGAAATCCAACACTGATGTGCGACCACCCTAGTCCAATTGAGTGTGACTATGTCAGGCCGCACATAGATAAGCATAATTGGAGGATTGCGAGGCAGCTGGTGACGAAAGAGGTCATAAGGTATGCGGCTGCATTCTTTGAACCCTATAAATCGCCGGGGCCAGATGGAATCCTACCAATTATGATCAGGGAAGGAATTGAGATGCTGCTGCCTGTCATGAAAAAGATTTTTGTGGCATGCGTGGCAAGAGCATACATACCTACCCAATGGAGGACAGTCAAAGTGACGTTTATACCAAAGGTTGGTAGAGACGATTACTTTCTGCCAAAAAGTTTCAGACCTATAAGCATGATGTCTTTTATGCTTAAGAGTCTCGAAAGGATAGTTGAGCTGCACATTCGAGAGAAGGTTCTTTCGAGGCAGCCTCTATCACCATGTCAACACGCGTACCAGCGCGGAAAATCTTGCGAAACTGCCCTACATCAACTCGTCTCTAGAGTTGAGAGAGCGTTCGATAAGAGAGAATACGCTGCAGGTATTTTTGTTGACATTGAGGGTGCCTTTCATAACGCAACATTCGATGGAATGTGCAGGGCAACTGCAGCTTTCGGCGTAGATAAGGTGATAGTTGACTGGATCAGGTCTCTTCTGTCACATAGGACGTTGGTGATGCAAGCAGACTGCGATAAATATGTCGTATCAGGGGTGAATAGAGGATGTCCACAAGGTGGCGTTCTCTCACCTCTGCTATGGTGTATTCAGGTCGACTCTCTGCTATGCGCGCTAAACTGCTCTGGTATTTAAGCACAAGCTTACGCGGATGATGTTGCTGTACTGATCAGTGGATCATCGCTTCGTGACGTTAGCAGAAAAATGCAAGCGACACTAGATCGTATAGACGCCTGGTGCATTAGTAATGGGCTTTCCGTAAATCCTTCTAAGACTAGTGTAGTTCTCTTTACTAGAAGGAGAAGGATGGACGGACTGACTCTTCCAATGCTAAGGGGAGTTGATATTGCACTCTCAACTGAAGTCAAATATCTGGGAGTCATTCTAGATACCAAGCTTCTGTGGAGAAGGCATTTACAGGTCAAAATCTCAAAAGCGCTATCAGCTTTTTGGAAGTGTCAGAAGGTATTTGGCAAAACATGGGGTCTGTCGCCGGGTAAAGTTCTTCGGATTTACAAAGTGCTGATCAGACCCATGATATCGTATGCGTCGGTGATTTGGTGGAGCGCAATGAAACGGAAATCCTCTGTTGCGGCGCTTGCCAAACTTCAAAGGGCTGTGAATCTAGGTTGTACTGGTGCTTTCACCACAACACCTGGGCCAGCTCTCGACGCCTTGTTAAATCTGGAACCACTTGATGTCTTTATCAAAGGAGAAGCCATCAAGGCAGTCTGTAGATTAAAGCGCAATGGTTACTGGATAACAACAGGGTGGGACGTGAGTGATGTAGCGGGGGGAGCGGGCATTGATACAAACACAATGCATATGCCGTCTGACACGATCACTACCACCCTGATCTTGAAACGCAACTTTGAAGTTAAACTGGATGAAGCTGAAGATGTTTCAGATCTTCTGGTTAACGCAAGTTGCATTTATACTGACGGTTAAAAAACGGAACTAGGTTCTGGAGCAGGAGTATTTATAAGGGAAGAGGAGGAACAGAAACTCTTTTTTCCACTTGGGAGCAAAGCGACAGTGTTTCAGGCTGAGGTTTTTGCTACCTTAAAGCAATGGATCATGTAGTTGATAAAAGATGGCGGGGTAGAAGCATCTATGTCTTTAGTGACAGTCAGGCTGCGCTACTGGCAATGCTTAACCCTGCTTTCTCGTCAAATCTAGTGAAACAGTGCAAAAATAGAGTTAATAACATCAGTAAATTCAACTCTGTGCAGCTCAGATGGGTGAGAGGACACTCTGGTGTTGAAGGCAACGAGGAAGCTGATAAGCTAGCCAAACTTGCATCTGATTACACCTTTTCTTGGTCCGAACCATTAGGTTCTGACTGCCAACATAACGGAGGCTGTTCGGAGCAGGAGTTTTCCTATGTTCAAGAATGGCAAAATGAGTGTAGGTATCTCAAGAAATCTGTTGCCATCTTTGTGGTAGCAAACTGACAAATTTCTGTGTGCCTCCTAGGGGGACTGCAGTATTTTGGTCTAAATGCAATGGATCATGGTCGCTTTTAAAACGATCAAGGTCGATAGGAGTACGAAAATGCTAACTGTCTGTGCTGCAGCGAGGTGCGGTACTGGACATTATTTGCTTCGACCTGCCCGGCATTCTCATCAAATCTAGATGAAATTCGTACGTGTGCATATACGAATAGAGTCTATTTATCTTTCAGGAATTTCTAAGGTCTGTCATAGATGGAGTGTAGAATGGACCATCTTGGTCAGTTAATGGCAAATTGGAAGTCTGATAGCTGCCTTAAACTAGCTTTATTTTATAAACCCTTTTTTGTAGGAAGCCAGTATAGAGTCTCTCCAATAAGGAGGTGTTCGAAATGATTTCAAAGCCCGTTCACAGCTGATGAAAAGATGTACTTCTACATGAGGACATTACTTCTAGACATGGCCATCTTTGTGTACACATAGTGCAAATTTCTTCCTCTCCTCTACCTAGCGGAAAAATCTTGCATGGACCTTTTGGTTATGTCTGCCGAACAGGGCATGACCGCTGATTTTAAAACCGTATTAGGTAATATGGAGTACTCGACAAATGCTTAATCCTCTGTTCTCTGGAAGGTATTTATTCAAAACGGCTAAGATTATTTATTGACTGCACAGCATTCTCACAAAGCTTAGTTGAGTTGATGGCTTTTTTATATCGTTTACTGTTGTGACATATACGGAAAAGAATCTCAATTTCCCATCTTAGAATCATTGCTAATTTCCTTCATAGATACCTGGAGACCCTGTAAATGATACTTGAATGTTCCATCTTGTTAAGGTTCAGTACATTCATGGACAATTGGATGTTGATTGCTGCCCTCATCGAAGGCTTGATTTCTCAGTAAAAATTAAATATTCCTCCTAGTATTTATTGAGGATAGCCAGTTAGCCTCACGGTTAATGGCCATGTCTCTGCTTGATTTCAGAACCCTGAGTGATCGAAGAGGACGTACGCTAGGTTAGGTAATTCTCTCTCGAAAGCAGGGCATTGACACCACTTAGTCCTGAAATGGATTCTTCCTTCATCTCAGGATGCCGATGGTTGCGAGCAAAACATCATTTGCATGAGGTTTTATACACCAAACTTGTTGCATGAAGGTTGCCTAAGCGGCACTTGATGACCGGTGTTAAATTAAAACTTGAGAAAGTGGGAGAGTCTAGACCTTAGATCTCTACTATTCCCGATGGAAAACCATCTCTTTATTTATGCAGAAGATGCGCCAGAGTTGTCTAAGTAAGACGCCTTTTGGACCATAGTCCTTCACTTACTAACAGCGTTAAGTTCAATCCAGACGTTGATAACAACTTTTGCTTCTATAAACTTCCAGGAACACTAAGTGCAACATGAACGCTTATATGGATTGGACAAAGGAGAACAACTGAAATGCAAGCCAGCTAGCAAAGATTCATCGACTTCTAGGTCAGACCCTTCTGTCGTACAGGCGAGCTATCTGTGTCTCCTGGAGGCATGGAAGCCAGGAAGATCGAGTGCCTTGGCCATGTTCGACGGCCTATCGTGCAGGTCAAGAAATCATCCTGAGACCAGGCTGTTTTAAAGCCAAGGAAATTCTAAGCCTCAGTAGGCTTGAAATCAGCCTACTGACCGGATTCATGACTGGTCATGGACCAGTTGGGTACCATCTGAAGAGAATAAAGCTCTCAGATACGGACATATGCCGATACTGCATAGAGCAGTGCGAGACCACCACTCACCTGCTCTGTTCTTGCCCGGCACTCGCCACCAAGCGATTGAAATACCTCAACAAGGCGTTTCCACAGCCTGATGAGATAAAAACATTTAATCCCAGATCAATCGTAGCGCTTATCAAAAGCCTTAGATTGAGCTGGTGTTAACAAAACACGGGATAGCACAATAGATCACCTCTGGTCGCAGTGCACAATTGTCCCTCTCCTAATAATAATAATAAGGTTTAAGCTGCTGCAATAAATACCGCATCCTACCCTTGAATCGAATTTGGAGCCGTCGGTATATATTTGAATAGAATTCCGACTCATACTTACGCCTTCGCACCACTCCGCCCTGCTCGGTACGCAGGTGGTGAACCTGCATTCGAAGCAGAGCGAGGGGGTGCGGTAATCGATATCAGCGTTTATTTCATCAAAGACGAGATACTCTACGAAAGTGTTAACGAATTGGAGCTCCTGGTTGTTTCCCGATTTTTCTGGGAAAATTTCCATCAGTCTTTCAGGCAGAAATTTATGCCATTGAACTATGCGCCAGAGAATGTCTAAGAAGACGCCTTTCTGGAGCGCTCATAGCCATTCACTCGGTTAGCTAAGCAGCGCTCAAAGCCTTGCAATCCAACGTTGTGAGCTCAAAACTTGTGCTGCTCTGCCTAAAACTTCTTCAGGAACTATCTAAGTGCAATCATGTAACGCTTATATGGATTCCTGGACACGAAGGATTTGAAGGCAACGAAATAGCAGACCAGCTAGCAAAGAAGGGAGCTGATACAGACTTCATAGGTCCAGAACCCTTCTGTACTGTACAGGCGAGCTATCTTGACAAAATCCTGGAGGCATGGAAACACAGGAAGATTAGCAGGCACTGGGCCATGCTCGACGGCCTACGGCAGGCAAAAAATCTCCTGAGACCAGGCTGTTTTAAAGCCAAGGAAATTCTAAGCCTCAGTAGGCTTGAAATCAGCCTACTGACCGGATTCATGACTGGTCATGGACCAGTTGGGTACCATCTGAAGAGAATAAAGCTCTCAGATACGGACATATGCCGATACTGCATAGAGCAGTGCGAGACCACCACTCACCTGCTCTGTTCTTGCCCGGCACTCGCCACCAAGCGATTGAAATACCTCAACAAGGCGTTTCCACAGCCTGATGAGATAAAAACATTTAATCCCAGATCAATCGTAGCGCTTATCAAAAGCCTTAGATTGAGCTGGTGTTAACAAAACACGGGATAGCACAATAGATCACCTCTGGTCGCAGTGCACAATTGTCCCTCTCCTAATAATAATAATAAGGTTTAAGCTGCTGCAATAAATACCGCATCCTACCCTTGAATCGAGTTTGGAGCCGTCGGTATATATTTGAATAGAATTCCGACTCATACTTACGCCTTCGCACCACTCCGCCCTGCTCGGTACGCAGGTGGTGAACCTGCATTCGAAGCAGAGCGAGGGGGTGCGGTAATCGATATCAGCGTTTATTTCATCAAAGACGAGATACTCTACGAAAGTGTTAACGAATTGGAGCTCCTGGTTGTTTCCCGATTTTTCTTAATGGAAATTATTACGAAACCCATGCAAAAGGGCTATTAAGCGTGAAAACGACAAGGGAACTTATTCGCAAGGACTATTTTTGACCTATAATAGAGGATAAAATTCAGAAAATTTTTGCTAACTGCGTGCCGTGCATACCCAAACTGAAAACAAGGAAAACGAGAAGGTAAACTACATCCGCTACCAAAAGTAGACCCTAAGAATAAACAAGCAAAATGAAGAAACACATCCTAGTAATCATCGACGCTTTAAAAAAAATTTCCTGTCTGTTTCCAACGAAATCGACCACGTCGGCAGAGGTCAGAAGCAGACCTTAAAATCAGAGAATTGTACCCGACAATCCAACTGAAATCATTTCAGACCGCGGTGCACTATTCGTGTCGCAGGATTTTTATAACTACTGCAAACAGCAAAACATCATTCACATGACGAGAAAAAGTTAAATTCCGTTGTTATTGTTCGCTACCAAAAAGTGAAGTTCGCAAAACAAGGTATAATAACATTTTCAGAGAGAAAGAAAAATACATATATTTATGTAAAATGACTTTTTGGTGCGGCCGAGATATTATAATTTTTAAGGCGGCACTTATTTCCGACGATATCACAAAAAAAAACTAATTATTAAATTTAGGAACTACATAGACACATACATGGAGTTTGGTTTGGTAACCCTATTAAACTAACTCGGACGTGCGAACAGTTCCGCGCAATAAAAATTTAAATTTGAAAGCCTTTGTAACGATATTCTTCCTTCTTTCTTTTCTGTTGAAAGGGAAGGGGTGACGCTATTAATTTTTTTTTGCCTATAGTTTTTCTTGTTTTCTTTTTCTTTTCAATGAAATCGCACGAGGAATAATGTTACTTTTCTTTTTATTTATTTTCTTTTTTTTCACAATTATTGGGCTATGTGCTATTTTTGTTTTCGTCACCTAACCGAAGTCAGTCCTTTAATGAGGACTGCTTCGCTCACAATTTTGAATCCCTTTTATTATTATTTTTTCGTTGTCGAAGTCAGTCCTTTAATGAGGACTGCTTCGTTCACGATTTTTTAATTTTTTCAAATATAAGTTCTTTAATTTTTATTTTACGATTCTTCCGACTCACTTTAAATTTTCTTTTACGTTTCTAACGTTTATAACTTCTTTTATACTTTCTTTTTTTTCTTTTTTTTAATTTGTTTAATTTTTTCAAATATAAATTCTTTAATTTTTATTTTACGATTCTTCTGACTCACTTTAACTTTTCTTTTTACGTTTCTAACGTTTATAACTGTTTTATACTTTCTTCTTTTTTTTTTCTTTTAATTTTTATTTTTTCAAATATAAATTCTTTTAATTTTTAATTTTTTTCAAATATAAATTCTTTTAGTTTTTATATTACGATTCTTCTGACTCACTTTAACTTTTCTTTTTACGTTTCTAACGTTTATAACTTCGTTTATACTTTCTTCTTTTTTGTTTTCTTTTAATTTTTAATTTTTTCAAATATAATTCTTTTAATTTTTTCAAATATAAATTCTTTTAATTTTTACTTTATATTCTTATAAAAAAACCGAACCGGCCGTCCTCACGGCTTCAAAACTCCCAATCGACTCTCTGCGTTAGGAATTTTATTTTCCTTTACAATTTCCTAACGCGACTGAGCCGTCGACAGCTTGCTGGCCGCGACGGCGCACATACGTTGGGCCAACGTGACTTGGAAAAGCGATCAGCCTTTGTGCTGATCGTGGGAATGCAACGTCGGCAGAATTTTCCTTGCCGTTCCATGCGTCCGAATTTTACGGTTGTTTGAAATCAAAACCTTATAAAGTCTTGCAGATAACGTTTGCAATTTTTGTAGACAATTTGTTTTTGTTTGCTACATTTAGATTTTTAATGAAATTTTATATGTGCAGAATCGGCAAAAACTCGTTGGAAGTGGAAATAAATTCTTTTTTGAATTCTCACGCTTTGGTTAGAAGAATCTAGTTACAGCCAGATTGCTGGAATGTAATGGAATTACTTTCAGGCGCTCCCAGCGTGGTGGTCTGTGGCCACCGCCGCCAGGGGTTCTCAACCTACTTAGCCATAGTCGACACCTAACATCCCTCCCCCCTTATAGGGAGGATCGCCGGGCAAAATAGGAGAAAAAATATATTTGTTTTTTTTTACGGATAATAGGGTATTTGACTACTTTTGGGAAAGTGTCTCATTCAAACCCTTATGACCCCAAGATAAGGCAATCAAAATATTTCCTCAATATCTTTCGTGTTTACCAATAAAAATGGTATTTAAATTCACATTTTTATTGCTGCGCTAAAAACGTTAGTTTTTAGTTTTGTTAAATATGTGACGTCAATTGCTAGTAAAATAGAAAAAAGAATCTAGTAGGCTTTTCTCTTATATTTCGAATAATATCAGAATATAAGAACTTTGAAAATGGTGTACAAATAAAGCACAGGTAAGCTGATTTGTTTTTACTGGCTTTTGACGTCACTGAATTTCAACAAATTATAGATCGTTTGACAATGATTTTAACCCATTCAAAAAGTACAACGTTTAATATATGTTTTTAAAAGAAAATAAACATCTAATTGTTTGAAGTAATGCAAAAAATGCATATTGACCCTTAATTCTACAAGATAACCAAGGCTCATTACAGTATTTTAATGTTGTCAAATACCCTATTTCGGACACGAGACGCGATCCCTACATTCAAATTTTGTGACGTTCGGTTCTGGTTTTCTTTTGAGTTTTAAGATTTTACTGTAAAATTTCTTATGCTAGGTTGAAAAACTTAACGTACTTAATTAGAATATCTTAGGCTAAAATGAGAAAAAAAAAAAACTTTAACTTTAAGTTAATTCAATTACTTCTCCCTTGTCACTTCTTTACAACCTTGTATGACGCATAAACAAATCAAACAATTGAAATTGGATAAATTTAAGCAAAATATGCACGAACTTATATATGCACCCCTTTTTTTTCTAATAAATAACAGGAATGCAAAAGCTAGATTGTTTCTGTTCAATGAATTAAGGTATGGCGAATTTTATGAAAAATAGCAAAAAGCTTGTTCTTTTTTTTTTTTTTAACTGTTTCGAAGCAAATAGGGATACATACAATTAGTTTTAGAGAATACTACTACAATCAGAAAAAGCGTGTGATTATAAGAAAGACTAACAATGTTATTCTTATTGCTTCCTTACTTGTAATAATCCATATTGGCTGCTGTTCACGAAACTTTTTTAGTTCATGGGTTGATTGACACTGATGATTCATGCTGTCCCCGATTCCAAAATCGTTCGGGGGTGATGGGCACTGATGACTCTCACTGTCTGCGATTATTGTCGCGCCGCAGATGAAGAAAACTATGTCATTTATTGGCCAGTAGAAATCCAGAAATAAACATAAAGAATAACTGTGACGAAAACGGCTTTCGTTCCTATGAGGACTTCTGAACGATAGCGCAAGGTTTTCCTTATCAACTGCTATCGTGATCAATTTCTTTGAATCTCATGATCGGTCCGGCTGCAACTATTTCCTTTCCCACGCAACTGGTCCTTGATTTGAAAAATGTCGTGTGTTTCGAACACGTGTTAACAATCGTGATGAGACGCTCTGCTCCTGGGTCGGTGATTCGAACAATGTAGGGTGATTCGAACTTCTGTGAGGTTGTTGCATTTATTGGGGAGCCATGCTCCAGCCCCTTCCCCCTTATAGTAGCTTTGCTTTCTCCTCGCATCTCTCAGCATTGCGCAAGGTTTATCCTCCCGCAGAGATACGTTAAGAGTTAGTGGCGTGCTTAGGTTTTCGGGGTGTGCTTGCGAGCTTTTTCTTTGCGAAGCTCTTCCTGCTCCCTGAGCATGAATTGTTGCCTCGAACCGTTGCTACGACTTGTAGATGTAAAATTTTCGCCAAAACTTCGTGTGATCGCAATATTTCAGGTGAGAAATTTTTTCCAGTGACCTTGATGACATCAAAGGAGTGGATATTACATTGATATTGCATTCGTAGGCAAGTTAGCATCAATGAAAATTTCTTTATATAAAGAAAATCATGAGCCTTTTTCAATGATAATGAATGCTTAGATGTTCAATGATAATGAATGCTTAGAGCAGAGTGTTTCAAGATTTTTGGTTCGATATTGCTGACAATCGTTTTCTGAGCGCTCCGCTTCGCAAGGAGGCGGTATGATCTTGCCACAAAATGTGATATATATTTTGAAACGTTGATATTTTGGAATGATGAAACGGGACGCTGCAAACTGCGAACTGTAGAATAAAGACCAATGTTGACAATCCATTGATTTGAGATTACTGGCCGTCACTTGTTTCGCCTTTTGTGCCGTTTATAACAAAATTGTTTTTAGAACGGTGGTTGTACAACAGTTTCAAATGTGATGTAATGTGCCTTGGATAATGGTACCGGTTTGATTTTGCTTTATCTGGCCAATTAGTTTCCCAATTGAAATGAAAAGATGAACTCTCGTATTTTACATTTAGCTTTAATGGAGTTGGAAACGTCATATAAAGATGAAATTTTGTGCCTTGAAGTAATGTATTGGAGTTCCTGAAAAGTTGCCGCTGGTGATTTCCGGTTGATACGTAAACTTATTTCTAGTAAACTAGTATAGTTACACTAACAAATATGTTTTTTGGTATTTATTAAAAGAAGCGAAAAAGGAGGTTAGTTAAAAATTTATGCGATTCTGCTGGCGTCAAGAGTTACTTAAACCTTTGTCAAATAGATTAAAGTTTTATTTTGAGTAAATTTAAGTAAAATCCAAATGATGTATCATTGAAATTATTATTAATATATATATATATTTTTTTAATTTCATATAGGTATAAGATTAAGTACTGAGTTTAGTATTGAAAGTTAGCAGAAAATCTTTCATTATCAAATCGTTCCAAAAATTGGACTTCTGTTTTCAAATTTTTATTGTTTGACTTTTTTTATTTTATTTAAAAGCTTATTAATCGTGTAGGGTAATATCGCCATGTTAGGAGATATACTTGTCCAAAACTGCAGACAAAAAAATTAGATTTTTGTACAATTTTTTTTTTAATATAAAATTTTTTTTTTAATCAGAAAAAAAAATTTTTTTTTTTGTGACAGCATAAGTTGCCTGTCAAAATTTTTTTTTCCCAAAAGTATTAAAAAAAACTTTGGCTATCCCGACATATATAACTTACCGATAACTGAATATTTTGATAGTACATTCAATTATAAGTAAGTATATATAATTTTTTTTTTAAATAAGCCGAAAATGAAAACTGTAGCATCGAAGAATAGGAAAAATCTTCGCATCAAATTTTCAAAAATAGAAAAATTTATAGGCAGAGTAACAAAATGATGTACGATTAAACACAAGGAACCCGCATTAAAAAAATTTTATGGACAACGTTTGTCGCATTTTGGAGTACTATACTGTACGCAAGCTGTGTTCATAGATTTTTTTCTTTTTAACTAAATTCTTTGAAAACGAATATAAACGAAAATAAAAATATTAAATTGCTTTCGTTATTACTTGTGATATAGTTTCAAAAGGTTGTTGTGGTACGTTTTTTCTTTTCCCTTTATCAAAAGCTTGGTATTCACCGGACCAATAGCGGGCACTTCTGTATAAGGGCCCGCCCATGGTGATGAAAATTTGTTTTTGCGATTCTGGTTTTTTAGCCAAACCTTTTCACCGCTTTTAAATGATTGGAAATTTACTGTGGTATCATAATATTTCTTCGAATTTTCTTTTGATTTTTCTTGGTTTTTACGTACCAATTCATACGTTCTTTGAATTTGGTATTTCAGAATTTTGCTGTAGTCGTCCGGGTTATAGAGAGGTATGGGTTTTTTCTTCAAATTTACTGACAAGTCGACATCGAAACCAAAAAGCACCTTAGTGGGCGTATGTTTGGTTGCGGTGTGGACCGAATTATTATGAACGTGCATAGAATGGCATAGCCATTCGTCCCAGTTCGTACCATCTTCATTTACTACCATACGAAGATGTTCGGCCAAAGGCCGGTGACATCTTTCCAGTGCCCCGTTTGACTGAGGGTGATATGGACTAGTTGTAAGTCTTTTCACTCCCAATAACTTGCAAATATCTGAAAATAGTTTGGAAGTAAAGTTCGTGCCGTTATCGGTCACAAGAAGTCGAGGTATACCAAATTTCGAAATGACCTCTTAAAAAAAAATTTCGCTACTGTGCTAGCCTCTGCATCCGGCATGGCCGCACAAATGAAATATTTTGAAAAATCATCTATTAATGTGAGAATATTTCTGTTGCCTGAGGCGGTGGTAGGTAGAGGACCTACCATGTCCATAAACAGTTTGTCGAATGGTCTATGAGCCGTATCTGTTATAACCGTGGGCATTTTCGTTGCTTTGCTAGCCTTATTCTGCTGACATTTAGTACATGCCTTGACATAATCTCTGATTTGGCGTTGCATGCCGCTCCACTTAAATTGGCGGCGAATACGGAAATATGTTTTTAGAGCCCCTTTATGTCCACCCATCGGACAATCATGAAATCGTTTTAGTACATTTTTTATATCCCTGGGGTCTGTCAGAAAAACGGCAGAGTCTTCCTTTCCCAAATCAGGGTTATCTAACATATCCCCTTCTTCTTTATTTTTTAAACAAACTTCCTCGACTACCCCTGAACTATCTGACGGATCTGCCTTTTGCCTGGCCTGAGATCTGGTCACTACGGCTATGTTGGTATCTTCGTAGGGCAATGTACTTAGAGCGTCCGCATTCTGATTTGTTTTCCCCGGCTTATAACAAATTTTAAAGTCGAACTCTGACAACTTGTGTCGGAACCTAGCCAACCTAGACGTTTGGTCTTTTAAATTGGCTATTCCTCTCAATGGCTTATGGTCAGTGTAAATAGTGAAATGACGCCCTAGTAAATAGGATCTGAAATTTTTTGTTGCCCACACTATAGCCAAAAACCCCTTTTCTATTGTTGAGTATCTTTGTTCCGTCTGACTCAACGCTCTACTTGCAAAATAAATCGGTAGATCTTCTCCCAGAACTCCTTGTGATAGAATTGCTCCCAAAGCCTTATTGCTGGCATTTGTAGTCAGCAAGAAGGGTTGAGAAAAATCCGCATATCTTAAAATCGGCGGACTGGTAATAGCGGTTTTTAAGGCTACCATTGCGCTTTGACAAGACTCAGACCACTCGTACTCGACATCCGTTTTTTAGCAAATTGGTTAGAGGCAGCAATATTCGGGCTGCATTCGGAATAAATTTCCTAAAGTAGTTCACCAAACCCAGGAAAGATTGTAGTTGTTTTTTATTCCTGGGTGCTGGCAAACGCTTCGCACACTCTGCCTTGCTGGGATCTGGCAAAACACCTTGCTCAGAACAGCGATGACCCAAATAAACCACCTCTCTTCTTAAAAACTGTTACTTTTCTGTTTGTATTTTTAGGTTGTTGTCTCTGAGAGCCTGTAGAACTTTTCTCAAACGTATTTCGTGGTCCTTTAAATTTCTGCCGTAGACTACAATATCATCTTAGTAAACAAAACAATCTGTTCCTTGAATCCCTGTAAGAATATGATTCATTATTCGTTGGAATGTTGCCGGTGCCCCTGTTAGGCCAAACGACATTCGTAAAAATTCATAATGTCCCTGACCTGTGCTGAAGGCTCTCTTCTTTCGGTCGTACTCAGCTACCAATACTTGATGGTATCCGCTAGCTAAATCTAGCGTGGTAAAATAACGACTACACCCTAGCTGGTCGAGTATCTCGTCAATCCTAGGAATTGGAAAAACTTGTTTAATCGTTTGCTCATTCCATTTACGAAAGTCCACCACTAGCCTTCCACTTCTTGTCTCCATTGGGCCCACTTTTCTTGGGCACCAATATAATGGGAGAATTCCATGGCGAAATACTAGGGGTTATAATCTCTTGTTCGAGCATTTCCTCGACTTGTCTATTTATCTCTTCTTTATGCGCTTCGAGCAGACGATACTGTCTAATGTTTACTGGTGGATGGCCAGGGTCTGTGGGAGTTTCATGACGTAAAGTATTCGTGTAACTTAGATGATCCCGTTTTAGATGGAAAACATCCTGAAAATCTTCACATATTTTCAATAGCGACGTTCGCTCTTCATCATTTAGGTTAACATCCAGTGACAGGGTATTGACTAAAACCGGAAATCGTTCCCCACTGGAGTCAGATGCACACGTATTAATATTTAGACAAGAAACGGGTAATTTATAATTTCTAGCTCCATACTTAGAAAAATTTTCGCGTAACATGGCATAGTCGTCTAAAAGGCTATACTGTAGTTCGGTTTTCATATCTTATTTAGCCTGATCCTCTGAGGCATTTAAAACTGATACATATCCCAACCCATTCTGGGGTTTTGTAATACTTTCTCCAATATAAACGTTTGGTGCCACTTCTCTTTTGTGCACCACTAAATCATTCGCTAGTAGCCCTGTGCTAACTGCAATTATTCTGATCGATCTCGGTTGAATTGTGATTTTTCTAGCTACGTGAACATTACAAGAAGAATTCTTCAAAATAAACAGTAGGGTAGCTACCTGTGCTCCCTTTTCAACAAAGTGATACTTTTTCTTATCGTATCCGTTATGGTCTTATTCCAGAGTTAATCTCGTCCAAGGAGACCATCCGCTGGCAAATTTGTACCATAAGGGACTACTTGCATATTAAACTTCAATGACGGAATCTGATCGTATTCTATTTTCACTTCACCTATCGTGCTATAGTCTCCCCTGAAAGCTCCTACTGAACGCATAACCTTTTTAAAATCAATGTCTACATCATCTGCTAACGATTCTCTTCTAAGCAAACTGGTATCTGCACCAGAATCAATTAACAATGTGGCTTTTCTCCTATACGTTTGTTGGCAGGGTATTTCTATAAATGCATCTTCTACCGGAAGCTCGTGTCTCAAATTTAAACTGTTAGCTACATCCTTATTGTGACCTGATTTGAAGGTAAATTTTCGAAGTAATCTCCCCCAACTGCACTGTGCGTTTTTTGAACACTCGCAGTCGAATATTGAGGTTTCTTACCCCTGAAAATCAAAAAATTTGTTTTAACTCATTCATTTTGGACACAACAAAGTTCATAGAATTTATTAAAATCAATTGAAATATATACAATACAAAGTTGAAAATCGAAAAACAATTTTTTACTTTTGAGATGAAATTTCTAGTTTTTGTATCGCTGATGCCCCTCAGCTCAGAGTCCTTTTCTAAGGCATACACAAATGTTGTTATTGTGTCGTTGAATGTCACTTTATTTACAGGTTTATTGACCTTTAAAGGAGTACAATCCGTTGACTTTTGACTGCGTAACGTCTTTAATGGGAGATAGAGACTTTTTGATTGCGGGTTTTTCTTCCAATGGTTCTGGTGTCGTTACTTTCGGTTGCTGGGCTTCCAACAACTGGTGCGGCCGTTTATTACAATTATTTTCGGCATTCCAGTCTATTGGCCGAGACTGGGCCGCAATAAGTTTCCCTGATCCTGTAGTTGCTTGGTGCAGTTCCGGGCAATGTGACCAAATTCTTTACATCTGTAGCACTGCACTGGATTGTTGGGATTTCGTTCTTGTGTTTGTGGAGTTGTGCTACTTCGATTGTTCGTTAAGGAGTTTGCTGGAGTCGATTGTTGGTTTACCGCTTGCGAGTTTGGTGTTGTAGGTCTTAGGAAAGGATTTCGTCTGGAAAAATTTCGCCCATCCGTTAGTGCGGATTGTTGGCAGAATGGATTAGTTTCATGGCCTTTCATTAGACATACCTGGCAGAAAAGTTTTCCGAGCCGCTCGAAAGAATTGTTGTAAAAATGGCCGCGTCGTGAGCAGTAAGTACAGTTAGTTTGCGTCCATTAAGTCATTTCTTGGCCGTTCCGACTACTCTGATTGTTTCCTCTCGCGCGAAAACACGATTCAGTCGAGTGACCCTCCCGCTGGCAGAAAGAACACTGAGGTGTACTTGGTGGTCTCGTGGTATTTTGACCAGCCGAGTCCACTGTATTTATGTGCAAGGGGGTATCGTCAAACAACTCCTCGGCTTCCTCACCTATTTTTACGAGGTCGCGGATGAGTTTGTTTTGGCATCCTACGAAACGATGTTTGATTGAGGGCTCTCTTAAACCCATTATAAACCGTTTAGCTGCTGAATTTTTATATTCGTCTAACGCGGAAAGTGATTTCTGTTCACTCCATATATCGCTAATAATACTTTCTGCTTCATTCAATAAGGCCTCAACCCTACCCCCAAAAAGGCAAATAGATTTTCCTGCTTTCTGTTTACTCGATATCATTTCTGCTCTTATATCTTCGAGCGTTCTCTTCTTTAGAAAAATTTGTTTGACGAACTCGCACAGTTCGTCAATATTGGTAAAAACTTTGTTTGACAATGACGCGAAAGCATAACCCGCTAATCTTTGTTTCATGCACTTTATTGCATTCTGTGTGTCGTACTCGTTAATAGTTAATTTCGCTATTTCACAACCGGCGATAAATCTATGGACGTCTGCTCTAAGTTCCGGGCCCTTGGTGGCCGCGAAATATGGTACTAGTCGGTTAATATTTTTCATCACTTCACTAATATTTTTAGGGTTGGCCATTGTAATTTTTATGGGTGGAATTCTCGCTTCTTGAATTATATCCTTAAGTCCCTGTTGTGGAATGCAATTTTCAGCTTTATTTCGCTGACCGGATTGTTCTGATTGTTCAGGTGTTATTAGAGTGGGAGTACGGGAAGGAGAGGGCGAAGTGCGACAGAAATTCTGTAAACTTTCTCGTAAATTTCTAACTTCTACCTTGAGGTATTTTGTTTCCTTCTTCTGTTCCCTCGCTGCTGCCTTACTCCGCTCCAATTCCTCAGCTACTTGTCCTCCTACAGCACTACTCAATGCTTCTCTGAGAATCTCGTTATTTGCTTCAGACTCCTCAATGAGCGCTGCGCTTGATTTTATTCGTTTTCTCAAATCTAGGCAATTCTTTTCTAAAAGAGCGGCTCTTTCTGTCAACTGACTGATTTTCTCCTTATTCTTTTCTGTATTTGAACCCACGCAGTGTTTGGCGTTTTCTTAGAGAAATAAAGCTTCTTCCAAACGGGAATAACTTGGCAGCTAAATTGTCTTCTAATAAGGTAACTGCCTCTCTACTGGGATTGATTTGTTTAGTAAGGTCCCACACTTCCGCTAAAATAGTTGTTGCTCTTCTTCTGATTGCCTTAAATTCTGCTTCAATTCTCCTACTTCCTTTTCCATTTAGTCAGACTTTACGGTAAAAGAAAAATCCATTTGATTGTGTTTTAGTCATAAAGGTGAATTCAAAATAGAAGTATCAAACGAGTTCAAAAAACGGTTACTGAATCGCACCACCCAATGTTTTTTTTTTTTCTTTTTCCCGAACGAGGGGTCACTTGTTAAGAAAACAAAATTAAAATGTTGTACCCGGCCGCGAATATTAACAAACGATGAACTATCTAACGGTAGATAGACAGCCAGTAGAACCATAAAAATATTTTCTGACAACAAATTTTTATAATATATTTATATATATATATATTATATTTTTTTTATAATTTATAATTGTTTTTTTTTTATTTTTATTCCCGCTTGCAAAAAAAAATTTTTTTTCTCCCAAAAAAATACCCCGACAATCATACGTATCATCAAGACAGATTCAATTTTATAGCAATATCATACATAGTTTGTACAGAGAGAAGAAGAATAGAGAAACTAACAAAAAAAGATTTTCTCGATATATCTTAATTTATTTCCTGTTATAAATCCGAAAACGTGAAATAAATTTTTACCGCATCTGAATAAACGCACGACAGCACAACCAACATTTGCAGAGCTGCAACGATCGTTTTCTTTCTTTATTTTACTCAAACGATCGCAGCGTAGTCTTACGAACCCTTGCTATGTGTATGCATGATTTGTCTTTTTAAGGCAAGGGGAAACTAAAAAGTGAGCGGCAGCCGCGAGAGAACGCTGCGTCGCTAGCTTACACACAAGATCGTTTTTGTTCAGACAAAATTCAGTAAAATATGGGAAAAAATAAATTTATTATTGCTTGAGCAGATCGTACATGATTTCTTTGTTGAATTCTTACATAGAGCCACGCTTTAACGATCGAGGTTACTACATAACCAAATTCAACAAATCGATCATACGAAAGAAAACTGCAAAATTTTAAACATAAATAGATTTAACTGATGCACTTAAACAAAAAAAAATTAGTTTCTTGTTTTTTCTTAAATGTTCTTTTTCATTTTGAAACAAGAAAAGGAAATCGTTTCCACAACACCAATTTAAACCCAAAAATAAATAATTGATCGTCTTTAATTTTCGATTTCACGATATATATAAAAAAACATAATGAAATTTCATTGGAAAATTAAAATCAACATAATTATGAAATTGGAGAGATTACTTTGACTCACCATTTTTTCTTTCCCTGGAAACGAAGTTCGAAAAATGCGGCTGCGCCAGTGTAACGATATATTTCCTTCTTTCTTTTCTGTTGAAAAGGAAGGGATGACGTTATTATTTTTTTTTTTGCCTATAGTTTTTCTTGTTTCTTTTTTCTTTTCAATGAAATCGCACGAGGATTAATGTTACTTTTCTTTTTATTTATTTTCATTTTTTTTCACAATTATTGGGCTATGTGCTATTTTTGTTTTCGTCACCTAACCGAAGTCAGTCCTTTAATGAGGACTGCTTCGCTCACAATTTTGAATCCCTATTATTATTATTTTTTCGTTGTCGAAGTCAGTCCTTTAATGAGGACTGCTTCGTTCACGATTTTTTAATTTTTTCAAATATAAGTTCTTTAATTTTTATTTTACGATTCTTCCGACTCACTTTAAATTTTCTTTTACGTTTCTAACGTTTATAACTTCTTTTATACTTTCTTTTTTTTTCTTTTCTTTTAATTTGTTTAATTTTTTCAAATATAAATTCTTTAATTTTTATTTTACGATTCTTCTGACTCACTTTAACTTTTCTTTTTACGTTTCTAACGTTTATAACTGTTTTATACTTTCTTTTTTTTTTTTTTTTTAATTTTTATTTTTTCAAATATAAATTCTTTTAATTTTTAATTTTTTCAAATATAAATTCTTTTAGTTTTTATATTACAATTCTTCTGACTCACTTTAATTTTTCTTTTTACGTTTCTAACGTTTATAACTTCGTTATACTTTCTTCTTTTTTGTTTTCTTTTAATTTTTAATTTTTTCAAATATAATTCTTTTAATTTTTTCAAATATAAATTCTTTTAATTTTTACTTTATATTCTTATAAAAAAACCGAACCGGCCGTCCTCACGGCTTCAAAACTCCCAATCGACTCCCTGCGTTAGGAATTTTATTTTCCTTTACAATTTCCTAACGCGACTGAGCCGTCGACAGCTTGCTGGCCGCGACGGCGCACATACGCTGGGCCAACGTGACTTGGAAAAGCGATCAGCCTTTGTGCTGATCGTGGGAATGCAACGGCGGCAGAATTTTCCTTGCCGTTCCATGCGTCCGAATTTTACGGTTGTTTGAAATCAAAACCTTATAAAGTCTTGCAGATAACGTTTGCAATTTTTGTAGACAATTTGTTTTTGTTTGCTACATTTTGATTTTTAATGAAAAATTATATGTGCACATCGGTCTGCGAAAATACCCAGGGTATTCAAAATATTGAATACATTATATGAAAACAAAGGAAAAATTTGCGTGTTAGCGGAATTCCTCACTGAAAAATCAATTTACGAGGTATTGAAGAACACCCGGAAAATAGCAGGCTCGGATATAAGAATTGATAGAGATTTAAATGGCGATCGCTTGAAAAAAAAAAGTTATGCTTCAGTTGAAACGGGAGTTGTGGGAGTTTAGTAAAAAACATCGTATATTGGTGAGAGAGGACAAGCTTAAGATTGAGGATAAATGGTTCGTATGGATCGATAAGTCATTAGTGTACAACAGAAATGATGGGATGGATGCACTTTCAAACCTTTACAATAAGGATGTAACTTCCATTAATTTAGATTATGTTAAACTGGTGGAGAAAACTCTCGCAAAAAACTGAATCTAAAGAAAACGTGTAGTAATAACGGAAATTTTGAAAAGCCAAAAATACTTAATGATAATGCTATGTGTAAGAAATCGGTGCGAAATTATAAAAATTATGTAGAAATAAATATACTTAGTTATATATATAAATGGCCTTTTAATTAAAACGCTATACCCGGAACTTTTTGAATATATAAAGGAAGCTGATTTTTTCACGTTAATAGAAACGCACGTAGGTGAAGAGCGTATTAATCAAGCAAAAAAGTACTTTGGAGATGTGGACACTTTTTGGACACCGGCAGAGAGGTCAAGTAGATTGGGAAGAGCAAGTGGAGAATGTGCTATCGGTTTTAAGAAAGAAATTGCAAAAAAAGGCATAAAGTTTGAATTTGAAACCAGGGACGGAATAAATGTATTAAAATTCAGTAACGGCCAAACACACGTGAGAATTGTGCCCTTATATCCAAGAGGAGCTAGCTGGAGGGATGACTTTAAAAAGGTCAAGAATTTTATTGAAATTAATGGATCCACTGACGTTATTATTATTGGTGACATGAACATAAGAATCGGTCAACAACAGCAATATATACCGCAAAATATCAAAACGGATTTTATAGCTGTGTTAGATACCAGAAAGTCACAAGATAACATAGTAAATGCAAATGGGATCAACTTCCTGGAATTTTGTAACGACTTTGGCTTATACGTTTTAAACGGAGTCACACTAGGCGATGAGGAAGGACGTTATACTTTCATAAGCGCCGTACGAACATCAGTAAACGACATATGTGCAGTCTCGCAGCAAGTATTAAATATGATTAGGACTTTCAAAGTAGAAGATTAAATGTGGTCAGACCACTGCCCTATATTACTAAACATAAAGATACAACATAACTACTTGGATGTTCAAAAACTAATCTACTGCCATAATTGAGGTGGACACCCTCCAAAACTGAAGAATACAAAATACGTCTTGAACGCTGCATTGATGATGCAAAAACCCAAAACGAGAGCTTTAATACTTACCATTTGACTGATATAGTTAAAAAATCTGCCCCGATACAGCACGAAACATATCATATTAGCCCTAAAAACCAGGGCGTGCAACCGGAACCGAAACCGTAACCGTAACCGATTTTAACCGGTTTATTTTCCTAACCAAAATAAAACCGAAACCGATACTTTGTTTTTTTGGAAACCGGTTCCCGAATCAAAACCAAAACACCGAAAACGGTTCGAAACGGTTTCTGAAACAATTTCCAAATCTTCCCCAAAATTTAAATTTTTTTCATGGTCGCTCATTAATACGCCACGTAAACCTTCAGTCAGGCTGATCAGATACTTGTGTGCGCGTTTATGTACTCTTGCCTATACATTTCCCTTCATGTGTCGGTGTGCCGCACATGTGCCTTTTTCACTAAAACAATTAACTGACTCATTCAGTCAATGTTTATGTGACTCTTAATCAATTACATAATATGTCTACATGACCACTTGATACGTATTTATTCGACACGTTTAAGACTATCTGTCGTTTTTTTCCCCCAGTAAAAATCGTGTGGTCAAACAGAGACAGACAGACTTAAGTGTGTCGGGTGAACACGTATCTGCCGGGTCGTAAAAACATGGTAAATGACGATAAAAAAAATAGCCACATATTACACCATGTCCTAACTTCAGCCAAAGATGCACCTTTTGGAAGCTTTTAGATTTTCGGCACAAACATAATTAATAGGGTTTGTACGCTTTTACACGTTAAGACATATTGATAATGAAAAACAAATTTTGCAGGCTAGGTGCGAGGGTCCGATTTCTGTAACATGTTTCGAAAATATCCCATTTGAATACATGGGAAAGAAAGAGAAGCATTGATTGAAGTGTGAAGACCAAACAGTTAACAAACACCGTCTCTTTTCTTCTTTCGTCTTTCTTTACTTACCCTGTAGGAAGTTGAACTAGTGCAGAAGTATTCTTTGACTACTTCCCAAATTAAAAACACTACTCGCTCGTAATTTCCCCGCCAATGCATTGAACTGTAAACTTTTACTCTGAGGTGCCATTCGAAAATCGACAGTCGCGTTTGAACTAGTGCCGAAGTAGAGGCAAAAGGGCCAATTCAGTAAATTTGCTATACTACGTTGATAGGTGGGGACTGGCCCGCGCTGTCGTAGCTAACAGCGTAGCGCCCCGCGATCCGAAGGACCCAGGTTCAAATCCCGGGCCAAGCGAACGCCGATTTTTTTTTTAATTATTAGTAAAAATTGGAGTTCGAAGAGGAATTAAAAGCAAATATAGAAAAAAGAAAGGTTTCAAATTGGCTGAAAATGTTGAGCGAATTTGTGCGCAAAGTTGTGAGATAGCATTGGTGAAGACTTGTTTTTCAATCCACTTATTTGAGTTTTTCGAAACATGTCATTCTTCCAAATTTTTTCGCCTGCGACAGGAATCGAACTCGAGCTCTTCATATTTCCAAGCGAGTACGCTTTGACTACGCCACGGACCTATCTGACTCACGCACAGAAAATATATTAGATTAATGTGTGGGCAAATTTGAACTGTTGAATATGCCACTAGTTAGGTTCTACTGTTCGTGTCTCTACTCGCGTACTAGGTCTTTTTCCTATACTCGAGAACTACTCGCTAGGGCACAATTGACCACCCACTCTTCCTACAGGGTACTTAATTTTCTCAAAACATTTGTTCGTGAGTCTGACTCTAGAATATTGAAATTTCTTAACGTGTAAATGCATATTGACAACGCCTTTAATTTTGTGCTGTGAATATCAATGGTCTATAAAGTGAACCCGACACGGTACTGAATTGTTTACTGAATCCTGAAAGGTAAAGGTGCGTTTGATATCTATATTTCGAAGTAAAGATTTTATTTGTACTGCAACGACAGTTGGAAATATTGTTATAGGGTTTGCTTTGCAAGAGATTAATCTTGATTTTTTTCCGCGATTCTTAAAATCTTTGAAAAACCGTAACCGGAACGAAACCATACCAAAACCAAAATAGTTTTTTTCAGAACGAAACCGTAATCGAAACCATAATCATTTCATAACCAAAACCATAACCCGAACGTTATTTGTTTCGTTGGCACGCCCTGCTAAAAACCCATGGTTCACATGGAAATGTTAAAATAAGAGAAATACTGTTTTCAATGCTTTAAAGAAGTTCCGTAAATCAAATTTACAAATACATAGAGATATATACAAGGAAGACAAGGAAAAGTATAGCTCGCGCTATAATTCAAGTTTTTTTAAGTAGAATAAAGATATTTAAAGACCTAGAGGCGCTTGGAGATTTGAGAAAGCTGACTGGCAACGGTGAAAGTTGAGGAGGAGGCCGAAGGAAGCTGGAAGTGGAAATCGTGAGTAATTAATGCGCAGAGGCTGGAGACTGCATACTAGGGCGGAAAGCGAACAGCTGTTTACACTTGGTTCTGAAATACAAGAGCTTGATAAATAGTGGGGTCAACACACCGCTAAATAGAGGTTTGAGTAAAAGCTTGTGGACAGTAGGACTCGAGAGAGGTTCTTGTATGAGATAATACGTAGAAATAAAGCACAAAAAAGCTGTTAAGCTCTAGAATAAGCCAGGCTTAAAGAATAGCCTAAAAGTATGCACAGAACTCCACCGACTTCAACTAAAGTGCAGCAAAAAATTGCAGCAACGGCATCAGTAATTATGGCAGATAGCAAAGCAGCGTGGGTACAAAGCGCAGGCGACATAGATAACATCACAACACCTAAAGTAAAGAGAAAACTGGCAGAAACTTCGCCAGAACTATGTCTATATGATATAATGACGGCCATAAAGCAGATGCAGGATTCGGTCGATGAAAAATTTAAAAAAGTGTCCACTAAAGCAGATATAGCCGAACTTAAAGAGCAAGTGGGATCGGTCGTAAACGAAATGGAAAGCATCAAGCGAGAGAATCGAGAACTGAAAATGGAGATTGATCAATTAAAAAAAGATCATGAAACGGAAAAAGAAGAACTGCAACGTTTAATAGAAAAAAGTAAAGAGTGTAATATTGTTGTAAAAGGATTAGTAAAAGACGGCTCGCCAACAGAAACTTTTAAGAAGATGTGCACAGAACAACTGAAGCTGCAACAAATGGAAGTTCAAAAAATCCAGATGCTCTACGAAAAGAATAATAGAATAGGAGTATTAGCAGAGTTAAGAACGGCAAATATGGCAAAAGAAATACTAAAAAATGCAAAAAAGCTAGCTGGAACGCAAATTTATATTGAAAGAGACCTAAGCAAGGATAAACAGCGAAACAAAAAGGCATTACTAGGGCTGAAGCGGGCGTTGCAGGAGATAGATAGGTCCCAAAAAATATTCGTACGGAATGATAAGATTAATATTGGAGGTAAATGGATGGCTTTTAATGAAAAAAAAATATTAACGCACAAGGGGCAAGGCGTACAAAAATATATCGACGATATTTTTGGCAGAGCTATAAACTTATCTTTCAATGAACTGTTAGACCGCGAAACGCCAAAAAACTAAGAACGAATGTAAGCAGTGATAGTAAAAAATTATGTAACCCTAGAATAGATTTAGGATTAAGAAATGAAGATGTAAATGATATTAACACTAACGAGGAAAGAAACAGAAATTGTAAGAAAGGAAACAAAAAGCCGAACAAGAGAAATGCAGACTCGGATATGCATACTAGAAGGGAAATAAAACAAATACAAATAATATCATACAATGTGCACGGGTTTGAAAATAAACTGTTATATTCCCAATTTTTTAACTATCTAAAATCATTTGATATTATAATATTGCTAGAAACACACATAACGGAGGAAAGGACGGAGAGGTTCAAATGGCATTTTAATAACTATTGCACGTTCTGGAAAACGGCAACTAGGAGCAGCAGGTATGGAAGAGCAATGGGGGGGTGTTTAGTAGCGGTCAGGAAAGATCTGGAAAAAATCGGTGTAAAGCATATTTACGCTATACAGAATGGAATACAAATTATAAAAATGATCACCAAAGAGCTCTCTTGGTCGATTTTGCCGTTGTATGTCAGAGGAAACAATTGGGATAAAGAATTTAAGGTGGTCAAAAATTTACTGATTGAAAATCAAATTGAAAATCCTATGGTGATCGGGGACTTAAATGTGCGTATAGGAGAAAGTACACAGAGTTTTTCTGAGGAACTAAGGAACATCGGGAACATAGAAGAGAGGAGATCGAAAGATAAAATAATTAATGGAAAAGGAAAAGAATTCTTAGAGTTCTGCGATGATAATGCACTCATAATAGCGAATGGGCGGGTCGAAGGAGATAAAGAAGGAGAATTCACTTTTATCAGCGAAGTTGGGAGCTCGGTTAACGACATCTTAGCATTGACAGTTGAACTATGGGAAAGATTATCGAACTTTAAGGTGGATTCTAAAAGTTGGTCAGACCATATGCCCCTATGTGTATCTATGAACGTTCAGACGAGGCCAAGGGTAGAAGAATTAAACCTCTTACCAAAGTTAAAGTGGGTAGAGAGAAATAAAGAAGAATATTCAGGGAAAATAATCCAGTATTTAAATGAGTACAAGAGCAGAAAAGTGCATCTAGATTGTACAGATATGCAGAACATCATTAAAAACACCACGGTTCAGACCAAAAACGTAATGCATTTTAAAAGAAAAGAGAACTGGTTTGATGCAGATTGTTATCGGGCAAGAAAAAGGAATCTCAAAATGTTAAACATTTATAGAAAAACCTCAGACACAAGAGATAAAGAAATATATCTTATGGAGAACAAAAGATACAAATTGCTGTGCAGAACAAAGCATAGGAATTACTGGGATCAAATTCAAGTAAGATTAGAGAAAGTAAATAATAGTAAGGACTGGTGGCAATTAGCGAGAACGATTAGGAGCAGAACTTACCAAATAGGATCCCAGATAAAGGCAAATGAGTTTGAGGAGTACTTTAAACAACTATTGAACCCAAAACAAAACTCTGCTGATATGCAGTACGCCAAAATGATGTTTATAGATGACCTTTTAGATGCGCCTATATCGGCAATGGAAATTAGGAAAATTCTATCTGACGTTAAGCTAAACAAGGCACCGGGGGAGGACCGCATTCCATACGAGTTTTTTATCAATGCGCCTGAAGAATATATATGTACGCTGTCGGATATATACACAAAGAGCTACAATGAGGGGAAAAGCCCACAGTGCTTCAGCACAAGCGTTATATTTCCGATACATAAAAAAGGGGATGAGAACCAGCCATCGAACTATAGAGGAATATCATTTATGAACTCGATTGCGAAGATACTAATGGGTGTATTAGAGAAAAGATTAGTGGAATGGCTAGAGCGACATAATATTTTAAACGAATACCAGGCAGGATTTAGGAAGAATTATTCCACAACCGACAATATATACAATTTGGCAGCCATTGTTCATTTAGAATTTAATCAAGGCAAAAAAGTATACGCGTTTTTTGTAGACTTTAGCGCTGCCTTTGACAAAGTTCCGAGAAAGGCTCTTATGCACAAACAATTACAATTACAATACAATTTATTTAAATGATTTGCATGAACATTTAGGAGGAGGAGTCAATGTCGAGGGAAAAAATGTGCGCCTATTAATGTATGCAGATGATATAGTCATACTAGCCGATAGCCCAAAAAAACTGCAAGATATGATAAATAGACTGGAAGAATATTGCCACATATGGAACATGGATGTAAACATGCAAAAGTCGATGATAATGGTTTTCAGAAAAAGTGGGAGGTTAGCGAGGGAAGAGTCATGGACATATAAGGGGGAACCAGTGAAGATAACATCGGAATACACCTACTTAGGAATACTGTTATCGCCCAGGTTAGCTTTCAAGAAGCATGTGGACAAGAGGAACGCAGTGGCTAAGCAGTCACTAAATATAACGTGGAATAAGTTTTTAAATATGAACAAAGTGTCGGTAAATGCTAAGTGGAAAGTGTTTGAAGCAGTAGGAAGAGCCATACAAACTTATGGAGCTCAAGTATGGGGTTTCGCCCAGTTTGAGGAGGCAGACGCGCTGCAAAATTATTTCATTAAAAAAATCTTCAGGCTACCGCAAACGACCCCAAATTATGCCATCGCACTTGAAACAAACATAGAAAGCAATCATCTGTTTGCTTTAGAATTGCATCTTAAATATATAAAGAAGACACTGTTTCAGTACAACACACAACGCCTTCCGAATTTTCTAACTAAGAAAATACTACAAAGAAACATTTTCTGGGCACAGGAGTTAAATGCAAAAATTTCAAATACTAATATGCAATGGACACCAAGAACATGTACAGTGAGAGAATGGGCTCAAAAAAGCATCGAGCTGGTTAACAAATTAAGATCAGAAAGTAGAAACAGGAATTTGGAGAAAAAAATGAGCAGCGAAAGACGTATTTATAAAAATTTAAGTGTTGATTTGAGCAATAATTACTTTCGGTTAAGCAACAGAAAAATAGGGTGGATAATGAAGGCAAGATGTGATCTCATCATGCTTAACGGGAATGCAATTGGGCAACAGGCGACGGGAATTTGCTCCCTGTGTAACATGAGAGAAGTAGAAGACTTGAGACATTTCCTAGGAAGGTGTCCCATATTACGAGAGTATAGAAGTCTATTTCTGGGACAATCAATATTGAGTGAAGATGGTATGCTGGACATTTTGAATGGCATAAGTCGGAGTTGGGATGAATTAGTTAATTTTCTAACAAGCGCACTCGCATATAGGAAGAAAATATTGGATGAAGCTTTTTAAATATAAAATACAAAAAGCCAGAACTCCCGACAGACGATCAACTGATCATTGTCGAATTTCTTTTGTTCGGTTAGGATAAGAAAGGAGCTTAATTATATTTCATTGCATTTTATTAAAATTACTTAGTCATAAGAGAACAAAATAAAAATGAATTGTAAATGAATGGTAGTTTAAGAAAAAAAGGAATAAAAGAATAAATAATAATAATAAATAAAATAATAATAGAGATATATACTTAGAGGCTAAGAAAAAATACGCATCAGAATGCAGCGAAGCTCGTAGGAATTACTATACAAATATAAATTGCAGTATTAACTCAATTCGTGACAGCAAGCAGTGGTGGTCGTTTGCAAAGACGTTAACCAAAAACACTTATCAACCAACAACACAGATAACAGCGGAGGACTTCGGGCAGTACTTCAATGATCTATTGAATACCAAACAACAAGTATCGTGCGTCTTATATGCACCGATGTGGTACGAAGATGCAGATTTGGATGCAGATATAACGCTGGAAGAAATAAAACAAGTATTGAAAAAATCGAAAGATTATAAAGCACCAGGTATCGACAAAATCCCAAGGGAGCAACAGAAAATTTTTGGAGAGAGCTAGCGGTGGTGTTGAGCAATATTCTGAATTCAGACGAAATAGAGGCTTTATTTGTTAATAACATCATCTTCCCGATACATAAGAAAGGGAATCCGAGGGATCCGAGTAATGATAGAGGAATCACCTTCGCAAATACTATAACTAAGATTTTAACAGGGATAGTGGGAGAAAGAATATCAAGGTGGGCTGAAAAGAAAAAATATTAACGGAATATCAAGCGGGCTTCAGAAAAGGCTACTCAACGATAGACAACATCTACAATCTCGCGGCAATAACCCATCTTAAATTCTCTGAAGGAAGAAGGTGTATGCTTTCTTTGTGGATTTCAAAGCGGCATTTGATAAAATACCTAGACGCCTGCTTAAATACAAAATGCATCAAATGGGTATATCTACAAAAATTGTCAGATTCATCGAAGTAATTTATAGTAAACCTCTTTCATCGGTCTGGACTGGAACGGAAACCGCAGACAGTTTTGAGACACTCACAGGTGTAAAACAAGGATATCTGTTGTCACCTCTTCTTTTCATCATATTTTTAAATGATCTACATGACTGGCTTGGGGGTGGTTTAGACGTGAAAGGAGTTCATGTGAGAGTGCTGTTATACGCAGACGCTGATGCACGCAACAGTATGGCTAAACTAAGCATTAATACCACCTGGAAAAATTTTCTCAACAAAAAGGAAGTCTCGTTGCAATCGAAATGGAAAGTATTTCTAGCCGTTATCCGAGCAGTACAGGGGTACGCAGCTCAAGTCTGGGGTGGCGTTGGTTTTGATATTGTAGATAAACTGCAACGTTTCTTCATCAAAAGAATACTTATGCTACCAGAGAGCACTCCAAATTATGCGCTCTCAGTGGAAACCGGTACTGAAGATGGCCACTTATACACTCTACAGCTACATTGCCAGTACATAGCTAAAACACTGTTTGAATGTGGAGAACACAGGCTACCGAGAAAGCTCTCGATGCTGGTTCTAAGGAAAAATGTATTTTGGTCACAGCAACTACAACAGGTTGGAAGTAGATACCAACTGAACTTTACGGAGGCGAAGAGTTCGAAAATGGAATGGCTATTTTACTGCGGATGTCTTATAAATGAGAAACGCAAGGAATCTATAAAAAGGCGGTATTACACGCCACGGGGAGCGCAACACGTCTGTATAAATACCTAGACCACACCGTAAAGGCAAAACACATCACAAATGCGTCAAGTCTGCGATACATACGAACCATTTTTAAAGCGAGATGTGGACTTTGCAATTGAAGGGCAATAGCTGTGATATAACACAAAGCAGAATATGTACAATGTGCAACACGGGTGAAGATGAAACAGAACTACACTTCTATGGCGTTTGTCCGGTACTTAAAGAGCTTAGAATCGGCATATACAACACACCTAGGTTGGAGCTGCACGAGGTGGTCGACTTGCTGAATGGAAAAAATGATGCTGGATGGAAAATGTTGATTTTGTATACAACAATGGCCCTGAACTATATAAAACTCCTAACTGAGGAGTTTAACTAGCTAAAAATTGTTATAAGATGCTTTTTTTTCTACGGGCATAAGGCTCGATAGAAAAATACCAAATTGCCGACGGACGACAGTTTATGTCATCGTAGTATGTTCTTTAGATATAGGTACCTACTGTACATTTTTCTTGAAAAAGAACTTTAAACTTTAATAAAGAACTAGTACTACTACTACTACTACTACTACTACAGACACATACATGCAAACATGCATTCAAACAAAACAACAAAATGTAGTGCTGCCAGACTTAAAGTTTTCATAATAACTCCGATTAGTAGATTTTGTAAATATATAAGGGCATTTTAGGTAACTTATAATTTTTTCCCGCTTTCAAAGTATCCGTCAATTCGTACATAATTAAAACTAATTTAAAATCATCGTCTGTACTCCGGGGGCTGCGGATGTTATATCGGTGTGGAAAATATCGATACTTGAAAACATCTTTATATATGAAAATTCGCATTTTCGAGACTATCTCATTTGCGAGGGAAAACCCTTGAGACGTATGCTTCAGTTTTAGTATATTCTGCTTAGCTGACTTCGCACTCTAAGGACTCAACGCTGTTAAAGTCAATTGAAAGGAAGTAACGAGCTCATTTTTTTGAAAAAAAGAAAACCAGAGTTGAAATTTCGATGACAGGTGGACAGAAATATAGGAAATGTATGACGTAAATGCAACCCTGTGAGTCCAATTGCTTGTAATAAGCGTATGCGTTCAAGTAGCGAAAGTAAGTCAAAGTTCTTATTGGTTTTTATACCCAGCTTAAGCAGGCTGTATTAGTTTTGTGCGAATCTTGTAACAGCCGGATCTAAGCTCCGTAGATATAGACATATCTATATATATTCTTGATCAGGATCAAAAGTTGAATCGATTTAGACACGTCCGTCTTTTTGTCTGTCCGTCCGTCTGTGGTCGGATCCCCTCCGAAACGGCTGGACCAACCAAGTCGAAATTTGGCACACACCAGTAAATCGAGATTCGAGTATGATCCTAAGTTAAAATGGGAGACATCCGCCCACTGCCACGCCCACAAATTAATGTTATGTGTTTGCCGTAAAATACTTGTAACTTCCGAACGAAAAGGGACATATCCGGAAAAAAATGGACGCCGCCCTCCTCGAGCCACGCACACAAATAAGGGTTTATCGTAACTTGTGAAGTAAAAGGCGTAGAAGCTTCAAACTCGCATTATAGGATGACCAAGGCGAATGAAAGGTGTAGGAACAAAAATTTATTTAGCCCGCCCACTGCCACGCCCACAAATAGAGAATTTTCATAACTTCCGAAGTAAAAGCCGTAGAAGCTTTAAATTCCCAACATGGGTTCACCAAGGCAAGTGAAAGGTTTAGGAAAAAATTTTATGTGGCCCGCCCACTGCCACGCCCACAAATGAAGATTTTTCGTAACTTCCGAAGTTAAAGGCGTAGAAACTTCAAATTCGCAAAATAGGTTCACCAAGGCGAATGAAAGGTGTAGGGAAATAATTTATGTTGCCCTCCCACTGCCACGCCCTCAAATAGAGAAGCAAAACTTAGTGCGCTCATAATGTGGGGACGCTGGGTATTTCAAAGTCGGGCTTGACCGACTTTAGCTTTCTTACTTGTTTTAAAACTGAATTTTGGGTTCCATCCCCTAACTGGCCAAATAATGACTCTAGTAGAAAAAAATAAATTTTCGAGTCAAATGCCGCAAACCTCAATCTATGACGAGTTTTTAAAACTATAACCAAAAATATCGGTTAGTGGTTTCTATTCATAAAATTAATTCAAAACAAATATTTTTTGAAACGCATTATTCACTGTTTTCACGTTTTCATTCAGTTTTATAAAAAGGTAATAATTATAACATATTATTAAAACATACCAAAAACGAATCCAATATTCTTCATATTAGGCTGGTTTAAAAGGTAGTTTTGTAAATTTTTCGAATATGCATACTGAACATACTCGTTCTTGTTCCTACGGCATCTATATTATAGAATGAAGTTCGTGAGGCATTTTTCTTTAATTTAAGCCTATTTTTGTATGGGGACCCCCTAAGGAGGGGAGATAGAGGGTAGGTATGTTTGAAGAAAATGTTTGGGGTAAAAAAATAATGGGGGTCGGTCGTTTATACCATCCCCCTAGGAGGGGTTTGACTGTAGTGACAGCCATTTTGTATGAAATTGTGATAAAATTAAGGTAATTTTGTATGGGTGACCCCCTAAGGAGGGGAGATAAGGTGTCAGTATGTTGGAAAAAAATTTTAGGGGGACAAAGTTGATGGGGGTCGGTCATAAATTTGACTCCTCTTGGGGCACTCTGGGGCTAGTTACGACGGTGGGGGGAAAATTTATAAAAGTATTTTTTTTGTATGGGAGCCCCCTTAAGGAGGAGAGATAGGTGGCATATTTGTTCAGAGAAAATATTCGGGGGAGAAAAATAATGGGGTCGGTCTTATATTTTACCCCTCTAGGAGCGACTCTGGGACAGTTTTAAAGCTTTTCATGGACTTTTTCTCGTTTTAACCCATCTTTGACCCCGGTGAGGAGCCATTTGCCGACACCCCACCCTCCCCATTTTTTTGCTCATGCATTTGTATACCAAACCTCACAAAATAAGAGGTTACAGCGTATCGAAAACTTGTTACTAAGAATCTCCATACAACACTATGTCACCTAATGCCTAGCGATGCCATATGGCATCGACTTATAACACCCGAACCAGGTGACATATCGATTTGCTCCAACTTTTTTTTTTCTTATTTTTGACCAAAAAACCAAATCCTGAAAAAATGAACTAAATCGCTAACGCGCATCAATTTTGAGCAAATCAAACAAATACACAATGACGCATACATCCATCAAATGTTAACAAAGTCAAAGCCAAAACAGAACAAACAAAATACACAATCGAAAAAGCCTAACATTACAAGTGACATTTTTCAAAATGTGTGCGAAAAAATACTGCATGCACACATCAATAAATTGCCTCATATGAATTTTAATAAAAGCGCGGAAACTTTGAATATTTTCAAAAAGAAAAAAAAAAACTTAGGGCCAATATTACCAAGTATATTTAAAAAAAGTTTAAAAATAAAATCTGATTTTAATTTTCACCAAAGAAATTTTTAAAATATAAAAAAAAAAAAAATTAAACTACCCCAATAGGTTGTTTAAGTATTTTTTTTTAAAAACCGCAACAGCCCTGTTCTAGGCGGTAGAAAAGCAGCTGATTATATTCATTGTAAAATTTTACGGAAAAAATCTGTGAAATACGAAAGAAGCAAAGCTTTAAATTTATGGATTCGGACTACAGCGATATGAAACTGATGAAAAATCGCGCGCACGCGGCTCAATGCTCAAAAATAATATTTCAAGCAGCTGTGAATTTGACTGACTACCCTGACAATGGAGCGTGCTGCCACATTTTGCGATATTTAAAAAAGTTTCATATTGAAAATGAAATTTAAAATAAAAAATAAAAAACCCAGATTGGTTTATAAACCTCACTGATGTCTTTTTTCCGTGGGAAAATAGATAGATTTAATCACTGGGAAAGAAACTTGCTCTACCTGTCAACAGAAAGAATTTTAATCCAAATAAAATAATAGCAGACGTTGTGCAGGCTATACAAACCATCGAAGATGAAATCTCAAAAAAACATGGCGAGAAGCAAATTTTCCTACAGAATAGCCAGTTATAAAAGGAATCTCACAAATAATAACAGGGAAAAATTTATCCTTGCCGTATACAATAGCACACAACAAAATATACTCCAACATAAAGATAAAATTGCCATCACATCAGATAAAGGAAATAAAACCGTTATCTTAAGCCGCAGGCACTACCAACAGAATATGGACACCCTTCTGGGAGATAAATCTACTTACAGAAGCAATCGTACCGATCCAACAGAAAAACTTCAAAAACAAAACAACAACATCGTCAATGATCTCTACAAAAGGGTCAGGCCACGAGAAACGTGACATAGTGGGTCTGGGATTTTGAGTTTTGGACCTTACATCCAAAGATTATAGCCGTTCATAACTCCCCATAATATATAAGAGAGAAATTCCCTCAGTTGTTGTTGTTGTTGCAATTTGAAAATCGAAAATTTGACAATTTTTCAATATTTCTCTTTTATTCATAATTTTATATCTAAAATATGACTTGAGATAAATGAAAAATTCTTTCTTTACTCGTTTAAGAATAAATGAAGAAAAAAATTAAAATTCGAAAAATAGTATACACTGAAAAAAATTGTTCGGAAATTCGAATTTAAAATAAACATTTGCGATTTGTATATAGAGCCGGAGCTAGAAAAATAACCAATTGTAAATTATTACGTAGACCATTGAGCTGCGTTTCAGAAACAATTAAAAAAAATTTGTATTTCCAAGGAATTTCCGACACAGAGCGTTTTTTGTGAGACAACCTTCATATAAGAAGGCGCATAACCATATGAAAATCGGTTTCTCTCCACTGCAGCTTTTATTTACGCATGAAAAGTTCATGAACTGAGCATTTAAGTGCTTATGCACTAAATGAGTTTTAAGAACACATTGTTTTTGTTATTCCTTCGGTCTTAGCCAGTCGCACAAACTAAAATTGCTAACAAAAACAATACGAACAGTTATATAAAGTAGATCAATCAGATCAGACGTTTTTGCTACCTTCATATTATTTGTAGTCTGCAAACATGAAATCAAAGCTTTTCATATGGTTTTGCGCCTGTTTATATGAAGGTTGTCTAACAAAAAACGCTCTGTGTCGGAAACTCTTTGGAAATACAAAAAATTTTTTTTTGTTTCTGAAACGCAGTTCAAAGGTCTACATATTTATGTACAATTGGTTATTTTTCTAGCTCCGGCTCTATATACAAATCGCAAATGTTTATTTTAAATTCGAATTTCCGAAAAATTTTTTTCAGTGTATACTATTTTTCGAATTTTAATTTTTTTCATCATTTATTCTTAAACGAGTAAAGAAAGAATTTTTCATTTATCTCAAGTCATATTTCAGATATAAAATTATGAATAAAAGAGAAATATTGAAAAGTTGTCAAATTTTCGATTTTCAAATTGCAACAACAACAACAACTGAGGGAATTTCTCTCTTATATATTATGGGGAGTTATGAACGGCTATAATCTTTGGATGTAAGGTCCAAAACTCAAAATCCCAGACCCACTATGTCACGTTTCTCGTGGCCTGACCCAAAACAAAACAAATTGACTTTTCTCTAAAACTGAAACTTTTTTGTGGAGCTGCAAATGCACCTCGTCTATACGGTCTTCCAAAAGTACATATGGAAGGAATACCACTTCGTTCTTTATCCTCCTCAATAGAGGTACCATGCTATAAAATTGCGAAACACGTTGGAGAGATATTAAAAAACTTGATATCGACTAGATACAACAAATTTAAAGCAACAACTAAAAGATATCACAATAGACGAGGTGATTTAAATTGTAGGCATAGTATCTGGGGGCTGCCGCAGAGCAAACTCTTGGGGAAATATTCTACATGAATTCTCCGCAATTTTTCCAATCTCGATCTTAAGCCCGGATGATCACACATATATTCCATATTCTTCGAGGCATTCACCTTCAACCATCGACTTAGTAGTTACAAATGTTCCTCAATTTTGCTCACAGCTGTGCACAGACGATAACTTGAACTCAGACCATCTGCCAGTACGTTTCGAATTAAGCACAAATTATATTTCGCAAGATCGTTTAGTCTTTGATTATGCAAATGCCAACTGGCACCAATATAAAGCATTCCTTAATAATGAGCTTAGAAACACCTTTTCAGATGTAGTCCTCGCTACTGACACCACCACGATAGATAAAAGTATAGAGTTTTTCACCTCCAAGCTACTAGAGGCCCGTGAAATTTCTGTAACCAAAATACCACCCAAAAACCAAAATTATTTAAAACTCCCTCACTTCATAAAGGAAATGATTAGAGCGCGAAATTTTTTTTAGTCGACAATGGCCAAACTATCATGAATATTCTGACCGTCTGCAAGCAAAATCCCTCACTACTCAAATCCGCCAAGAAATTTTCAATCTTCGAAACCGCAGATGGAATCTCAAATTACAGGGCTTAGAAAAAAATGGCAAACCTTTCTGGAAAATAAATAAAATCCTAAAAAAGAAAACCCAGCCAATATCACGACTTATTTCAAGAGAAAACAGAACACTCAATACAAGTTCTGAAAAGTCTTGTGAGCTTGCAAAAATCTTTAAAGAAAATCATAATGTATCTGTGCATCTGAGCTCAGACGTGCATGAAGCAAATGTGAACTATGAAGTTGAACAGTTTCTTGCTTCTGAAGTAGTAACTGATAACAGCGTGTCTGTCAATCTAGATACAGTCACTTCCTTAATAAAACAAGCAAAAACCAGAAAGGCTGTTGGCTTGGATAAAATTACTAATCTGATGCTAAAGCAACTGCCAAGCTCTGCGCTAAAATACTTTACTTTTATATGTAACTCTTGCTTAAAACTGCAATAATTTCCAAAAGCTTGGAAACTAGCAAAAGTTGTTCCTATATTAAAACATGACAAACCAGCAAATAAGCTAGAGAGTTACAGACCTATCAGTCTTCTTAGCTCAATTAGCAAGATTTTTGAAAAAATAATTAAATTCAAAGTTTGGGACTTTTTAACTGATAACCAAATACTGCCAGATGAACAGTTCGGCTTCAGGCCATTTCTCAGCACAACACATCAAGTAAAACGCATATGTAATCATATAAAAGACAACTTTGCTCAGAAAAAATGAACCTCAATCGCACTGCTTGACATCGAAAAAGCTTTTGACTCCGTCTGGCACAATGGGCTTATTTACAAACTAATTAAATATAAATTTCCCAAATATTTAATTAAAATTATTAAAAGTTTTTTATGCGACCGTTTCTTTTACGTCTGCGTAAATAGTAAATTATCAGACCTGACCTCTATCTCTGCTGGAGTTCCACAAGGGTCAGTGCTAGGGCCGGTTCTTTTTAAAATTTTCTGCGCGGACATCCCTAAAACTCAGCCTTGTCAATACGCGATGTATGCAGATGATACAGCAATCTATGCGTCTCACAAAATCGGGAATGTCAGTGTAACCTCTTTACAGTGTGCGCTAGATGTTTTTGGTCAATACAAGTGGAAGATCAAATTGAATGCTCATAAGACTCAGGCCATTTTCCTAACTAGAAAACGAAGTCCAAGAATGTTACCTAGCTTCAATCTTAAACTAAACAATATAAATGTTCCATGGTAGCGTAAAATATTTAGGTGTTATTATGGACAAAAAACTGACTTTTAAGGAACACGTAACTCACTTCAAGAATAAAGTTTCAACAGGCATAAAAATGCTATATCCTTTAATCAACAGAAAATCAAATCTGTCTACTGAAAACAAAATAATCATTATGAAGGTTGTCTTCCAAGCCATACTAACATATGCCTGCCCGGTTTGGGGATCGTGCGCAAAAATGCATACAAAATCTCTCCAGATATCAGAAAATAAAATATTAAAAATGATCCTAAATCGCCCTTGGCATTATCCCACTGACAGACTACACTTTGAGACAAATATTTCAACGATTGTAGAGCGCATTAACATTATTGTTGGCAGATTTCAAACTCAATGCAGAAGTTCAACCAACGCGCTAGTAACCAACTTATAATTCCCATGGATTTAACTATTTCAGATTATCTCTTTACTGTTTATTATACTTACTTAACATTTATTCCTTCCATCCCTTCTATTCTCGGTTGATTCTAAAACCATATTCCCTATGCGAAGGTTTTATGTAGCCTTTCCTTCGATACACTAAAATTTGGACTCTACTTTCAATGCTTTGCTAACATCCCAAGTTATAAAATGAAGGCTTTGCCATATTCTTGTATATAATTTTTTCTTTTTTAACTCTAAGTATGTTTTTACGGCTTAATAAAATAAATAAAATAAATAAAATAAAAATAGGTTGATCAACGCAAATGAAAGTTGTAGGAAAACAATTATGTGGCCCGCCCGCTGCCACGCCCACATATTGAGATTTTTCGTAACTTTTGAAGTAAAAGGCGTAGAAGCTTCAAATTCGCAACATGGGTTGATCAAGGTGAACGAAAGGTGCCGGAAAAAAGGTATGTAGCCCGCCCGCTGTCACGCCCACAAATGGAGATTTTTCATTTATTGTGCGCCAATATCGTCGGGACGCTGGGTATTTCAAAGTCGGGCTTGACCGACTTTAGCTTTCTTACTTGTTTCTACATGTGTTTGGTATAGGAAATTTACTTGCTGCCTTAGAGCGTCGAGCCCTTAAGCGCACATGTAAGTTACATACCTGCAGAAAAATATTCTACGGCAGCAGTTTTGTCTGTATTTGTATGAAAATTAGTCTTTTAGCTTCACTCAACTTACACGGCATCTCGACACGCAGTTTTTCATGGGATGCCATTTGTTAAAGTGTAGATATTGCCAATGGAGACCGCAAGATAGCAATTAATGTCTTGCAATATTGCTTGCCATGAAGTTGATAATAAGCGCCATTTTGCTTTTTTGACAGCTGAACATCATTATATCGAAAATTTCAAAGTGTGAAGAACTAAAAAAATGAAGTGGCGTGCATCAGACATTATAAAGTTAATTTTGGAATTCTCCACTATCTTCCCACAAAATATCTCTTAATAGATGCGTTTCCAAATTTTGCATCTCACGTCCTTCTAAAAGCGGATTTTTCCTTTTTTCTGCTTCTTCGAATAAATCAAATATATTTTTTAAAGCATCAAGTGCGCGTGCGCAGCGCATTTCGTCGCCATTTCACATATGCCGATCGCATAACATAAACAAGCCTACCTTGGCAATGTTGCCAATGTTAAGACATAAATTTGACAGATGGTACGTCATGAACAATTGAATTTCGAGACGTAGGGTTAGATGTACATTCGATTTAACAGTATTCTGTTTTTAAAATAAAATTTCATAGTAAAATGTTCCAACAGCTCTGTTGAAAATTTATCGTTTGAATTTCATACGCTTTCCTATCGACCTAAAATGCCTTTGCTTTATTAGAATTTTTCAAAAATTTTGATACCAAATTAATAAACCTGGTTTAAAATCTTATAGCGCCTATCATTTGAATGTTGAAACCTTCAAAAAGTTTAAGCTAGGTTGAAGACGCTAAACCTGAATTTTGTTTTCGTTTCGTTCTATTGATTTTTTTTTTATTTTTAGTCAGTTATGAAAGATTTTTCCTTTTGTTACAAAGGTTAAATATGTTTTTTGTAAATAAAATTAATATTAAGACGGCGGTATTTTAAGCGCCCTACAAGTGTTGTTAAAGACATTCTGATATGTTCCTCAAAAGTGCAGCAAAAAAAAAAAAAAAAAATCGGGTTGGAGCGTTTTTCGCGAAAGTTGATAAATTTGTCTAGGAAATTTGAGTGTCAAGTTAGCTAAGCACTTTTCACGAATCGACTCTAGAGTAGGTGGATAATTTGCCGCTAATTAGTCGTGAATTAGTTGTAAAAATAAATATTTTGTCGTTTTTTGGTTTTAGTTTTTTTTGAGTGCTTTGCCAACTTGATATCAAGTTAGCAAAGCACCCCTCCAAAAACTGACTAGAGCGTCCGTCGAAAAATGGGAATAGCATAAGGTTTTGCCGCTAATTAGCCGCTAATTAATTTTGAAAAAATTAATTTTCTAAATTAATTTTTTTTTTTTTTTTTTTGGGTGCTTTGCTAACTTGTAGTCAAGTTAGCAAAGCACCCCTCCAAAAACTGACTAGAGCGTCCGTCGAAAAATAAGAATAGCATAAGGTTTTGCCGCTAATTAGCCGCTAATTAATTTTGAAAAAATTAATTTTCTAAATTAATTTTTTTTTGTTTTTTTTGGTGCTTTGCTAACTTGTAGTCAAGTTAGCAAAGCACCCCTCCAAAAACTGACTAGAGCTTTCGTCGAAAAATGGGAATAGCATAAGATTTTGCCGCTAATTAGCCGCTAATTAATTTTGAAAAAATTCATTTTCTAAATTAATTTTTTGTTTGTTTTTTTTTGGATGCTTTGCTAACCTGACGTCAAGTTAGCTAATTAGCCGCTAATTACTTTTGAAGACATTTCTTTCTGCAAAGAAATAGAAAAATAAACTTTTAAGTTTCCCGTGAGTGAAGGTTTCTTTATTGCAAACTTTTTTGCCAGGATTTTGTTTTTTTTTTTTTTTTGAGTAGCAAAAGCTTTTATTCAACAATTTTCCTTTTTTTTAAATACTTTTTGATGTGTAACTCTTTACTATCGCTTTTGGGAGTAAATTGGTGAATGCTTCGGCAACGGTAAGCGGAAGTCATACAACTCAACCAAATTATTGCTGTTGATAAGTAAACTTGTTTTTCAGTCACAGATATGTATGAAGCGTAAGGGGCTCAGTGGTGGTGTACTCGACTCCCATCATGGACGGCTTTTACAATTTTTTTTAAAATTTTTTATTTTTTACTTTTATGCATTCATATAGGGAATTATTTATATAATAACTCGGGAACGTTGACCTGCCACTGCCACACCTATAAATAATAATTTATTTTATAAAAATATTACAAACAAATTGATTTAATATTTATATATTGAATTAAAAATAAAATGGAAATATGAATTTCAAAAAGATGAAACTGGCGTTACGTTGAGAGAAAATTTAGTTTAGTTAGCGTATGAGCGTTATTTGGTTTCGTTCACAAAAAGACAAAAATCAAACTAAGTCCGGTTTACATTCACCGCTAATTGGCCGATTTTGTGGCACCGATTTTCTGTTTGTAGGCAAGGATCAAAACAACAATATAAATTAGCTAAGGGTTGGCTATAAAGGGCTGAAAAATTGGTAAGAAAAAATAAAATAAAGAACGGCGTTTTAATGGAGAAAAAACATTTTTTTTAATGATATAACATTTTTTATAACATTTTTGGGCAATTACACTACTTTACAGAATTTAAAACTTTCGCGAGAGCAGAGACGAAGTGATGGTTTTAAAACTAAATTGGGATCGCTGATCACGAAAATGGCATCCGTTTTTTTCCCCAAAGAATAGTTTTTGAGATATTGGCAAAAAACGTGTTTTTTGGTTACTTAATGAAATTTTGCCAAATAACTCCAAAACGGCTATTCTAAATAAAACAAAATTTTATCAGCATGAAGCAGAAAACTTTCCCCTTTGCAACGATGTATCATTTGTTACAATCGGTGTCTTAGTTTTTGAGCTATAGGCATTTGAACTTGAAAAAAGTTGACTTTTTTGGGTTTTTTTTGCATTTTCAAAATTTCATTTTAACTTTTAAGTAAAAAAAAAATTTTTTTAATTTTTTTCGGTAACAAAAAATAATAAACATATATTTAACGTATATAGTAAACAAAATTTCTTCCAAATCGGTTGGAAAACAAAGAAGTTATAAGAGGTTTTCCAAATTCTAGTCAGTTTTTGGAGGGGTGCTTTCCTAACTTGACTACAAGTTAGCAAAGCACCCAAAAAAAACAAAAAAAAATTGATTTAGAAAATTAATTTTTTGAAAATTAATTAGCGGCTAATTAGCGGCAAAATCTTATGCTATTCCCATTTTTCGACGAAAGCTCTAGTCAGTTTTTGGAGGGGTGCTTTGCTAACTTGACTACAAGTTAGCAAAGCACTCAAAAAAAACAAAAAAAAATTAATTTAGAAAATGAATTTTTTCAAAATTAATTAGCGGCTAATTAGCGGCAAAATCTTATGCTATTCCCATTTTTCGACGAAAGCTCTAGTCAGTTTTTGGAGGGGTGCTTTGCTAACTTGACTACAAGTTAGCAAAGCACCCAAAAAAAACAAAAAAAAAATTAATTTAGAAAATTAATTTTTTCAAAATTAATTAGCGGCTAATTAGCGGCAAAACCTTATGCTATTCCCATTTTTCGACGGACGCTCTAGTCAGTTTTTGGAGGGGTGCTTTGCTAACTTGACTACAAGTTAGCAAAGCACCCAAAAAAAACAAAAAAAAAATTAATTTAGAAAATTAATTTTTTCAAAATTAATTAGCGGCTAATTAGCGGCAAAACCTTATGCTATTCCCATTTTTCGACGGACGCTCTAGTCAGTTTTTGGAGGGGTGCTTTGCTAACTTGACTACAAGTTAGCAAAGCACCCAAAAAAAAACAAAAAAAAATTAATTTAGAAAATTAATTTTTTCAAAATTAATTAGCGGCTAATTAGCGGCAAAACCTTATGCTATTCCCATTTTTCGACGGACGCTCTAGTCAGTTTTTGGAGGGGTGCTTTGCTAACTTGATATCAAGTTGGCAAAGCACTCACAAAAAACTAAAACCAAAAAACGACAAAATATTTATTTTTACAACTAATTCACGACTAATTAGCGGCAAATTATCCACCTACTCTCGAGTCGATTCGTGAAAAGTGCTTAGCTAACTTGACACTCATCTGGAAAATAATTGAATGCAGCTAAGTTGAATATACTGTAATGCATTTTCACTGGTGAAAAACAGTTGAAAATTACAAACAGCTGACAGTTTAAAATGTATCACTATTAAGAATAAAAGTACGCACTTATTAGTATAATTTGCTGCACAACAGCAGAACAATAACCTTCGATTGTACATTTTTATATTCAAAAACCTAAAAGGCATGAAAAAAAGTTTTGTCCTATGGCCGTCTTGTATACATTTACTTTTCGATTAAAAACAACAATTGTTTTTTGCGAAAAACCTTGCTGCGAATTATATTTACTAACATTTATTAATACCATAATGAACTTCGTTCTTATCTGGTGTCCTATGACACAACTCAACTTGTTTTTAAGTAAAAGTATTAGCCACGAAGTTTCCCTTTACTATCATTTGGTAAGATATCAGTGCAAATTCATCTTTTAAGTCAACAGATATATGTCGGATTACTTCTGAGCGAGATAATATTGCTAAGAAATTAAAAGATAGCAAATTGGAAAGCTTCACGGCTATATGGTGATCAATGTTCTCTGGCCTTATTGTGAGGCAATTCTCTTGATTTCTTCATCGATATTAAAGTAAGCCTTTACACCTCTTCATAAAATTGTATCCGACTATTAAATCGCATGGAATAGGAAAGTTTTTCGTCGACCAAATGGAACTCATGTGGTATCAGAAAATTTTTTTTATTCTAAGACCCGTTTCAACTTTTGTAAATGATTTTATAATTCCAGAACCTATTCGAGTTATATTTCTATTGTACTAATTTTAAATTGGCACATCTATATGTACCTTTTTTTCTTCGCTCAAAGAAATATCAGCGCCTGTGTCGACATTCATTCAAATCAGTTTTTATTTTGGCACTATTTTTCAGATGTTCATTTTAGTGAAAAATTTTATTTGTAGTAAAAGATTTCTGATGGAGGCTCTTTTTTTAATTCGTATTCGTATTAGGGGCCTCTCAGCATTCTCATTTACTGGGAGCTTATCGCGTTTTCCGGATTTATTGTTGTGACTCCTTCATAACTTGCCACTTGAATCGTTTGGTCTGGGTGTGTTGAACTTACTGTTATTCTGGTAATTATTTCGTCTACCTCTGCCAAAACAGTTACTGTTATATAAATTTATTGAGGTCTCTAGGCTCCATTGTAATTGCTGTTAACTCGTTGATACATATTCTTACAGCTTTGACCACGAGATGAGTTATTATTTCAACCTCTGTACAACATAACAGAGTCGGTTGCGCCAGTACTCATATTTTTGTTAACAAATTTGTTTACTGCGGAATTAATATCTGTAAATTGTCCACTTTCCATGATTAGCTTTACTCTTTCACGGAAGGCGTTTGAGGTTAGTACTTTTATGAATTTTCCAACGACTTGCAGAAATCTTCAATCTCCTTGGTAAAGACGTTAGGGCTTTTATTGTTTTGCTCTCTGCTAAGTTGATTCGCCGTTTAGTTTTACTCCTAAGGTGTTATTTGTTTGAGACATAGTAATTTCATTGGTAATTTTTTTCTAACTGACCCTTTTAACTTTTAAGTTTTAATAACTCGTATTGCCACATCTTTAAGAGTTTCCTTAACCAGTTCCAGGAGTTCAAGTGCGTTTATAAAACTTCTCAAATTCTCAGGGTTACCATCGAAGTCTGGCAAAGTTCTTGTGGCCTAACCCACAAAATCTGCAACACTAGAGGGCATATTTGATATATTTAATTTTTCTACTATTCCTGCTGATACGTCCAACGAATTCGACTCCTCCGTCATACCAATTTTGTTAAAAAGGTTAACAAGATTGCGTCAATTATGAAAAAGTTGCTCAAGATATGAAAACTTTGAGGTGTGAAAATTCACTCCACTCTTATCTATAAAAATTTTGGGACGATTTCTCGTTTTCAAGATATTAAAACTTTGAAACAAAATTTGATTTTTTGTTGCTTTCAAATCTTCAGGCTACCTTATATCACTTTACCCATGACACAAATGAAAAGCTGCTTTTTTGATGTGGAATTTAGTACATTTCAATCTAAGTATTAGTCTAATGCTCCTAGCATATGTAGTATGTTATAGTCGGTATTTCGGTATGTCGGTATGTCGGTTTGTATGATAAAAATATCATTTCTGATTTGAGCGCATATATGTGTTAGGATAATCAGTGCGCGAAAATAAAAAATAAAAAAAACAACTATTGTTTTTGCCAGAAACAATATGGATAGCCGCTAGATAGATAACCTTATGTTTGTGAACAAAAAATGATAAATAGGAAAAAGTCTACGCACAATGATGTTGTGAAATACGAGCTTTGGTCAAGAAATTTGCCGGAAGGAATGGGACAAAAAGAGAATGTGAAAAGTTTACGGATCATGTTGAATGCAATCAACACAATGGAATATGCGTACCGTAAAACATGAAAAAGGTAATGTGCATGCCAAAAGTGCCTGTTATTGTTATAAATATAATATTTTAAATGCAATATTCATTTCAAACTTTTAAGGCTACAAAATGACTTTCGAAACATTAAACTTAAAAAAATTCAGAGAAAGATTCAGTTGTATAAGCAAGAATTTTATTAAATGTCCTACAAATCCGCATGTTTTATTAATTCCTTTAACAATGAGACCATTTGGACAAGCACTGTGATGTAATGTGTGCAAACCGGCCCAGCTTTCACAATACATACGTTCGTCTTAACGGCGTTCACGGAGTCCAAAAAATTAATGTCCATTTCATTATTATGATCAAAATGCATACTCCAGGCATTTATCTAAATTAAGTGCAATATTTAACTAATGGTCAGTGGGAGAGGCCGGGGAAAGTTGGTCGAATTATTCTTTCGAAATTTCTGTATTCTTTCTGGTTTCACTTTTGAAAAACCGTTTGCGCTGTTACAAATATACATCCCGTGAGCATATATCTGAATTGTTTCATCTACACTGGCGGTCATGAAAACCGCACCAATGACAACACTTGCATTCAATTTGAAAATTTTGGGGAATCACCGAATTTTTTCTTCATTAATAGAGGGGGTTTCCCGTATTAGACTGTTCTTAATGTGTTGACAAAGAAATTAAGCAATTTGCGAGTAATGAGCTGTAGCAGTTTGGTTGAGAAGCTCAAAACAGTGAAATGGGTGCAAAATATAAGCAGTTGGACCGCGATAAAAAATTTCTATTGATGCGTTCGTGAAGACGGGTATGTCCTATAGGGCAATTGCTAAGAGAGCGGGTTGCTCCCATTCTACTATAGTATAGTGCGATTCATGCAAAAAAAAAAAAAAAAACACTTCAGAGGTCCTGGAACGCAAAAAAGGATCTGGTCCCAACCGATCAACTAACAGAAGAATAGATAGCATAATAAGAAAGATAAGCTTAAGGGATCGATTTAAAAGTGCTGTTTCCATACGGTCAGAAATTGAAAAGCACTATGGAGTGAAAATAAGTGTTGAAACTGTTCGCAGAAGATTGTGAGAAGCCGGTTTGTTCGGAAGACGTCCTGCAAAAAAGCCGCTGCTGACTAAAAAAATGAAAAAAGCGCGTCTTGAATGGGCCAAAAAGCATAAGAACTGGACACTTCATCAATGGAGAAATGTTTTGTGGTCGGACGAAAGTAAATTCAATTTGCTCTGCGCCGATAACTTGCCATACGTGCGCCGCTTTGATGGAGAGTGGAATTCAGAACATTGCATAGTCAAAACCGTCAAGTTCCCTCAAAGCCAGATGGTCTGGGGATGTTTTTCCTATTACGTCCGTGGTCCTTTGTACGTCCTCGATGGCACAATGAATGCCCAAAAATATGGGCAAGTTATAAAGAACTTTTTAGTTCCGGCTCTCGAAGAGCATTTTGCTCACACTTCGGACGCAATTTGTCAAGACGATTCTGCGCCATGCCACCGAGCTAAATCAGTAAGTAATGGCTTATATCGATTGTGTCATCTTCGGAAACCATAAAATATTAAAGAGAGTATTAACAAAAAAATTTATTTTTTCTACAGCTGGGAAAAGTGTTTGAAGAAATCGAAGTTTCACGTTTAACTTGGCCGGGAAACTCCCCCGATCTAAACCCAATCGAACACTTATGGCACACTATGAAATGCAAAGTAGCAGAACGGAAACCTCAGACTAAAAACGAGCTAATTTCAGCTTTGGAAAACGTTTGGCATAATGATCTTAGCGCGAAAACTCTTACGGACCTTGTTGATTCCATGCCTTCAAGGATAAAGGCTGTTATACGGGCTAGAGGAGGCGCGACAAAATACTGATTTCTGCTACGTTGTTAACCGAAACGCTCCTAATAAGATAACGTTGAGACACACGAATTAAATTGCTTACAAATCTGAAAAAAAAATTTGAGCATTATGAAATGATTTTTTGGTTTTTCCTTTTAATTTTGTTTTTAGTTAAAATTCAAGTTTCAGTTCCATTCAGGAATGCGTATTTTCGCTTTTTCGTAATCGAATAGAATAACTCTAATATTTAAAAAAAAGTAGTTTCCCTTAACTTAAATTTGCATCATTTAAAAATTTCACAATATATTGAAGTGGTGCAGTTTTCATGACCGCCAGTGTATTAAAACAAATCAAGGAAAAAGCTATAAGCAATCGAATTCGGCTGAAAAAATTGGCTAACAAGCCCCATACCCGGGGTAGACCGATTTTAGGAAAATTAGTGAAAGACACAAAATGCATCAATGCAAAATAATTTTTATTGAACATATAATAAATTGTTTATTTCTACACTATTTGGGTACATAAAGAAAAGTCCGATGTTAAGTTTATAGTGTTTTGTATATTTGTAGACTTAGTTGTGGCGGCTTTACCCAACTTTTTCATAGCTGTCGCTACTCTTTTTTCCTCTGACAGCATACGCTTACGTAAACTTAGATTTGTTCCTTTTCAAACGCCATCTTTATTGAGCAATCGGTTAAAAATCTACGCCGATTGGCGTTTACGACTTTAACGATGCTTTGAATCATTTCTTGCAATCGCCTTGCGTTCAGCCAACCCCCCATACAAAACTCGTTCAACCGAACCGGTACACCAAATAAGGGTTTTGAGTACACTTTGTAGCGGTATCACGTTTTTGGAAATCGAATGTTATTTGATTCGTCTAACGTCAATTACTTTACAAAAACAAAAATTTACTCAGCATGCTCGAAAAAAGAAAAGACGTGGTCCCTTGCAAACGGCAAAACGAAAACCACCTCAAATGGCGTTGGTAGATGGGCGACTTTATACCCTACCAAAATAACTACAGATGTCGCAATATCCTCTTCAAAAAGGGCACTTGGTTAACTCTCCACTTTGGCCAACAATCCCCGATCTGCCCTAATCGCAAATTTAAATTTTTTTTATTAATTGCCAGAACAATAGATGCTTTAGGTAAAGGTATTTTATTTGACTTTTATGCCATTTTTTTTATTATATTTTATTTTTCCTTTTCTTTATGTTGGTTTTCAAAATATCTTCGTTTACAGCGGAGTTTTGGGTTAATCAATTGACATACGAAACCAGCAACATATAATTGAAGCAACTAAACTTTTGGACGAAAGCAAAATTAATGCGACCAACTTTTTCATGTTACGTCCTTTTGTAGATAAAAACACGTAAAACGCTCTAAGTCTTATTTGCTTTTTCCCTTCCTAGTCAAATATATTGATGGTCAATTTAGTTTCACTTCGATATTCCACTTTCTTTTTTACACGATTTATTTACTTGGATCGCACAAATTTGTCAATCCAATTATCACAATCGACTAACTTCTTTCTCCGAAAACTCCAACTTGAAGTTTACTCAAATTTACTCGAATTTAGGTCTGCTGCCGTCTTTGCATTTATATGCACCTCTTTCGCTCAGATCAGCGGTTTTTTCGCTCGTGCGGCATCTCCCCCGTTTATGGTTTGCTCCAAATTCTCTGTTATGCTGACCTGTTAAGCTTGGTACGTTCACTTGGATTGCACTTGCTGTTAGGTCGTTCGGCACAGCGAGCGATCGCATTTGATAATCACACGCCCAAGAATAGCTCTTAAGGAAACTAAGCCTCCCAACATATTTAAGGAAGGCCTTGAAAAGGAGCAACAATATTTGACAATTAGTAATGAACCATCGGACAACAAGGAAACACCGAATATGTCTGATGATTGCTTAATATGCTAGGACAGGCGTCTAAGAGTTGTATTTTTGCCTCGGAGGCACATAAAGTTGTGCATCGAATGCTGATCTAAACTTCAGGGGTCGCAATTGCCAACAATCAATCCGAATGCAAATGTCCCTGTTGTAGAGCAGAAGTGATTGATACTTTGCAATGTTTCATTTAAATATATGCTAAAAAAATTTTTTTTTTTTGGGGCAACATAACATAATCAAAATATGACCCAAAGTAAGAATAAGAAAACTTGGCCCTAAAACATTTTTGTATTTCACTAGGCCCGGGATGGTTTTAATAAGGCAAAAAGGCTCCTAGTTAAGGCTTATTTTGCATTTACCGTTTTGGCGCCGTTTTGGTTGGGGTTATATTTGATCGCAGCATTTTTTACGTCAGTCGATAACGCTAATGATTGGGACCATTTTGGTTTTCGTTGCTTAAAACGTTTATGTTTCAAAAAATATTTTTTCATTGCCTACTAACAATTGTGTCATTGAGGATAATTTTTTCCATTGCTAGCCAGAGCGAATATTTGCATATAAAGCGTATTTCCATATGCAAATGCATATTTGACCGTTTGAAGCATATTTTCATTTGTCTTTCATGTTCGTGCTTATATACGAATTTTTGAAAATATACAACCCTATTCTAAATAAATATTCTCCGGGAGTGTTTCCACAGAAATTTTTCACCGCGGAAGAAGGAAGCATTCTAAGCGTTGATAAAAGAAAAAATGCAGTGACCTTTTCTAAAAAATGTTCGGAGTACTTAATTCCATAGTATTTATTTCCGCAGTGTTCTTAGAAAGAAAGATTTTTGTTCTAATCCGCCCGGAAAAACTCCCAGGAAGTGTTTCGAATTGGGCTGGAAGCCATTACCTAAAAGTATGAATACATTTATTTAAGGTTTTACCTTCAAAGAAATATCCGTACTAAATTAAGCTGTAAAGTCATTAAATGAAAAAAATATAGAAACCTTTGCGAATACTTCACGGGGCACTGCAAATTTAGTTATCACCTCAAAAATAAAGGCCTATCGAATGAATCGGTGTGTCGATTCTGCAAACTGGATGAAGAAACGCAAAAAAAAACATCCTCTGCGACTATCTATCTCTGGACAGCAGCAGCATCCTCAACTACGGGGACGCGCTTATTGCCGCCTTTAAATTCTGGAACGTCTTTAAACCGTCCACAGTGCTTAAATACATAAGGAGCCGCAGAGTAGTAAATTAAGATGACATTAAGGCTATCACAATGTCCCTGCTTTGGGTCGCGGTGCACACAACTCCCCCACTCAAAAAAAATAAATTGAATGTTTTGGTATTCGTTTCTACCTTCAGTAATCGGCCGAAGGTAAATGGTAAATTTTCGGATTTGGTTCACCACCTTGTGTCAGACTCTGTTAAGATGTTTATGGAGAAAACCCTTTAAAATAAATTAAAATAATTCATTTTAAATAAGTTGTTTTCATGGATATTTTCTTCTATTTCCAGCATATGTTGCGAATTTTTAAGCAATTAATATACGCAAATTGGCAATTTGTTCGTGCATATACATAAACTTCCGCTCTGTTTATAACATTTATTTTTTTATATATATTTTTTACGTTGACTACTAACAGTTATGAATGAGAGCATTTATTTTATTTGCTGAAAACTTTGATTTTCCAATAAATTGATTTTACGTTGCCCTTAATTAATAATGAATGAGAATAAAGCTTTTTTAGGCAACGTAATAAATACATATAACCAAATAAAAATTTCTAGCAAGGGAGAAAAATGTCTTTTGTAACGGTTTTTCAAGAGTGAAATTGATTTTCGTTGCTTGAAATTGTTATCTCAAGAAGAGTTTTTTTTTATTTCAAATTTAAATTTTTATAGTTAAGTTTTATTCTTTAGAGACGAATTTTTTTATATAAAATTTTAATATTTAAAGCTAAATCTCCTTTTTTATGTTTTTTCGTAGCTGTTTAACATCTGGCTTGTTATGCAAGTTGAGAACCAACCCGATCGCGATTACAAAACTGTTATTCTAGCGTTGCATTTATGCAGATGCAGTTACCATTGCAATAACAATTTACAGGTGCCGCAACAAATGAAGATTTTCTTTCACCCGCTTATTTTACCTTCTTATCTTTTCAACGTATATCTGGATGCAAATATGGCAAACTAATATATACAAAACACTATCGCGGCCTGAACTGCGTACAGAAGGTCCTGGCTTTTGCGTTGTGTGTTAAAGTATTTTATTGATATAATTTTCATGCTTTATAACTCTCAACTCCATTTACTCCAAACTGAATTTTAGCCTAACGAAACACTAAGGTCGCCGTTGCCACTGATGAGTGCGTGGGTTAGAGTTGAGACGTAACAACTATTTTTCACAAAAGACCTTTTCCAAATCCCGATCTTTGGCTTTTATTGGCATAAAACGATGCTGCATTATCGATTTTCCGGCCAATGCTAAAAAATGTTGCATAGTTCCAGGTCGTAACTTCTGGAACTCTTGCATAAGTTTGACGTCGACGGCGTGCCACTGATCTATTATTGTCGTTTTTTCTCTCCGCCTCAACTAGTCAAGTTGAATTTACACCCGAAAGACGTCATTATCGGATCTGTTTTAAGTTTTTGCAATTGTAGTTCTTCTTGATTTTTATTTAATTCAGAGATTCGCAAATGAAGTCGGGTATTTTTTGTTGTTCTTGTTACGTCAGGTTGTTGTTGTCGCCGTTTGCCAAAAGAGATTTTTTTTTTAATTTTGGTAGTTGTTGGAAAGGGGTTTGAAGTACGGGAATGTTAATTTTGTTGCATTTGTCTCTTGATTTGCCGAGTGCCGATGCACGTACGTGATACGTGATACGTATAAAAAATTAGCACAACCTTTATTCGGATTTATATATACGAACAAAAATTTGTTACAAACTTTTCTTGCATTATTTTTTTTTTTTCAAGTAAACTGTGTAGATTAATTTTTCCAAACTAGAATACGTTCATCAACATATTAATTTACTATTATACACAAAATCATCGTCCGTAAACGGACACCAATTTTTTTGTGCTGCATGAGATTACGTTTAAATCTAAAGTAGCAGGTTTTCCATTGCAAAACATATCCAAATCGCTTTTGGTTGTGCTAGCGTTTTTTCTATTTAAAATTCACGAACAATGCTGCGACTTAAAATATATGCCCTTAGTTGAGCTGTGTTATACACACGCAACTTTTTTGAATGTTTGTATATGCCAATGCAAAATGTACCAATATATTGAAAAAGCGTTCTAAAAATACATTCTAGTTTGTGTTTGCAGAGTGATCATACCGCGTCATCGTATTAAAAGACGATTTACATATTTTCGAGAAAGCATAAATTATTACTCTGAGTTTAAAGAGAACTACTTATTAAATTATTTTGGTTAAGAAGATGACGAACTACATCTATACGAAAAAATAAAAAATAGCGTCAACGTCGCATTTGATTCACAATTCGAATATCACGAGTAATATATTCAGCAATCCAAAAGAGATGTACGATTATCTTACATATACAGATGGATGCATTTCCAGGAATTCTTTTCGGGGAATTAAAAAACCTGTCTCCAAGAATTTTATGAAGGGCCACTGTCGCGCTATGACTGTAAGTTAAAAGTCAGTTTAAGTAAAAAAAAAGTTAGTATAGGTCATTTGTAATAATTTTCTTCTGAATAAAAAACTGTAGCCAGAAAATCATTTAAAAATTTCTATAGAAAGATATATTCTTGTCACACCCCTTGTCGTGAAAATCGTCAAGCAAATCGACATCGGAAACTGTACGAGTGCTTGTCGAGGTAACGCTTCGATAATATCTGAATTAGGTTTTGTAGTCACATTAATCTTATTTGTTCTAAATATAAAATTTTATCTACACAATTTTTGAAATTTGGAACGAATTCGTTTCACTAAACACTTAAATCGAATTTAAATCGAAATTCATTCATTCATCGGAACGAGTAAGTATCTGATGCTCTAGAGATCGAATATTCTTAACCGGTTCCGAGATTAACCGAAGATAAACAAAAATTAATTAAGACCTGCACTTTAAAAAATCACCTTTTTGGTCTTGAAAAATTGTTGTTGTACTTTCACTACTATAGCCAAATATATAATAATATATTAACAAAAGATTCTTACACATCACAAGTGTACATGATTTTTGTGGCATGTGAGCTGAAATTTTAATTTAACTTTTTTTCATAAAAAGCAAAACTCTGTTTAGAGCTTAATTTTAATGAAAATAACGCGAAACTTCTAAGGAAAAATTTTACGTAAACACAACGTAAAAGGCATTTCAGACGTGAAAAAAGTATTGAATTTCAAAGACAGTGGGGTCTCAAACGACAGATAAAGTAAATAGAAATATGGTGGCATCATTTAAAATTTCTTAAATTGAGGTTAGGAGGTCGCGCAAATGCATTTAAGCAAAAAAATAATATATTTGTCTATAACGCAAAACTTTACTCAATCACAAAAACGAATTTATATGCAAATAAATGTTTCGAATCGCAAATACATTCTATTAATCAACTTGTCGGTAAAAAGTCGGACTCCTTCGGGAAAAACCATTAATTTACATAAATTTTTTGTTTTCTGCCTCTAAAAGTGTATAGAAAATTTTTTAAACCGGTCAAATTGAAAAATCTTAATTTACAAAAACTAAGTAAGACTTTCGTAGCAGAGTGACCTATAAACATCAATTTAAAAAAATTTTAATTATGCCTTAATTTTTCGATTTACATTTTCTTTCGTTTGGGACCTAGCCGTCTTCGAAATTCAATACCTTTTTCATGTCCCATATAAAACATGAGAAATCATTTGGTTAACTCTTTGATGCCCGATGTTGCATATATAAACCATTATCTCTTTCTGCAACTGTGACTATGAGAGATACAAAAACTTGTTGATTTCAATGGCATTTGGTATATTAATGGTAAAAGAAAATAAAGCGTTACCCTTTTACAACGAGAGGTAATTTTTGTTGAAGTTATTTGAAAAAGAGTGTAGACGCATATCGAAAAAGACTTGGGTAATATATTTTTTGAAATTTTGCTTTTCCGATGAATGAGCATCTACACAAACTGAAAACTGTGGTTAACTAAGGACAGAGACGTAGGTCAAAACCGAAGAAGTGTTAACTACAAAATATTTTTTATTTCATCTAGAATCTGATTTTAAATAAGTTGAAAAGGAAATGGGTTAAAATGAAATGAACACTTTTTGTTAATTCCGTTTAACTTCAATTTTTATTTATATGTGAAAAATCATTTTAATAATGTTTCTACGTTTATTAGAGCGAGGTAGATAGTGAAGTTTTCATTTTTAATTTTTTTCGCTCGATATTTTGCCGGCGACATGACATAAGTCACAAAAAAAAAAAAAAAATGACATAAGGCCCAAATAATAAAACCCAAAAATTTATGACACAAGGCCCAAAAAAAAAAAATTACATAAGTCCCAAAAAAAAAAAATGAAACAAGACTCAAAAATTTCACGGCGAAATTGTGCCTTTTGTCATATGACATAAAACACAATTTTAATATTTTTTTAATGTTTGAGACTTATGTCATATGACATAAAACCCAATTTTAATTTTTTTAAAATTTTTGGGACTTATGTCATTTGACATAAGGCAAAAAAAAAAAATGACACAGGGCCCAAAATATTAAATTCGAGTTTTTTTTTAACTTTGACCGCCGATATTTCGCAAATGCGGTCTTTCCGCAATTTTGCGTTTAAATCTCCTGGTGACGATAATCTTTTCTATATAAATTTAATATGGTCTATCTCGATTGGTACTTGACGATGTCTGTCGTGTAAAAAATTGATATAAATTTAATATGGTCTATCTCGATTTCTACTTGAAGATGTCTGTCGTGTATAAAATAGAAAATACTCAAAAACTTTAGAAATTTTAATGTAGGACACAGACTTAATGCCTTACGCTATTGTGATGAGGGGGCTTCGCACCCCCGCTTTCTGCTAGCGTTTTTTTATTTTTTATTAGAGTTTTTGTGTAACTTTGACCGCCGATTGACCGAGTGATTGACTTTTACAGCTTTTCGTGCATAAGGATTTAGTTTTCCCCCAACTTTTGCCCTGACCAAGGGTTTCAACCCCTTTTTTCCGCGTAGTCCGTGTGCCCATCTCCAATCCAAACTAATAAAATCAATGAACCCACACTGCCTCTTAAAACTAAAAATTCCAAAAATGACATAAGGCCCAAAAATTTGGGTTTTATGTCATATGACATAAGGCACATTTTCGTCATTTATTATTTTGGGCCTTGTGTCATTTTCCTTTTTTGAGCCATATGGCATAATGACATAAGACCGAAATATTTTTATGTTATAAACCCCAAATTTTTGGGCCTTATGTCATATGCCAATTTTGTATGGAAAATTTTTGGGCCTTATGTAATTTTTTTTGTGACTTATGTCATTTGTGCCTTATGTCATGTCCCCTATTTTTCCCTACTACGAAGAGTATCACCAGGAACAGCTGTCAAGAAAAATATTGAAAATTTGTATACCGAAAACCTTTTTACCACATTTTTAAGCAAAAAACAAGTAAGGGTGTTATAGTCAGGCGAGCCTGACAATAAAATACCCGACACAGACACACATGTTTAAATAATTTTTGAACAACGCCCAAACAACAGGACCACTAAGTAAGAATATTCAAGAGGTTGTTTGTTTAATTTTTTTATGAAAACCGCCCTTTGCCACGCCCACTTTTCCATTTATTTTGCAATTCTAATCAGGGGCTTAAATATACACTCAAATTTTAAGTTTCATTGAAATATTTTGAAAACCTCCGATTTTGAGGCAGTTTTGGGATTTTTGTGACAGACCCTAGTACTGGAGGTACCCTTAATAATGGACCGACCAAAGAAATTTTTTGGGAGGATGTTTACGGCTACAAAGGAAGCATAAGTGCCAAATTTCGTTCAAGTCCCATTTGAGTTTCGGGTGTAGGGGACAATTTTCGAAAAACACCCTTCTGCCACGCCCACTTTTAAAAATTTTGAAAATCGTATTACTTGCCTTAAAACATGTTCAAATATCAAATTTCATCAAAATATATTGAAATACTTCGATTTTAGAGTAGTTTTTGTGATTTTCGTAACAGAGCCTAGTACTGGAGGTACCCCTAGAAATAGTCCGATCGGGTCCATCCTCGAACGTGTTCTTACTTATGTAGCCGTGAGCACGCATACCAAATTTTGTCAAGATAGCTCAACTCCTTCGATAAGATAACTGTATACAGACGGACAGACGGACATGTCTAAATCGAATCTGCTGGTGACGCTGATCATTTCTATATATATTTTGTATGGTCCATTTCGACTGGTTCTGGGTGTTACACACAACCACACAAACGCAATATACCCTCGACACAGAGTTTGTCGGGTATAATTAACTAACATAGAAATAAAAAAAAAAAGATTCTTTACTTATAACTAGAGCTCGGATTTTAAATATTTTGAATTTTTTGCATTATTGAATAATTTGTATTTTTTTGAATTTTTGAAATTTTTTTTTCATACCTTAACATATTCAAATTCCGAGGCATACTAATAAAATTTAAGTTTTAAATGAAAAACAATCAGTTCAACGAAAAAATTGTTGTATAGTACAAGAACAAAAAAAATCAAAACAATAAAAAACAAGAAATTTAAACATTAATAAATAATAAAATAAACTTATTAATAAGTGCGTCATAAGTGCATATTAAAAGAAAAACAATTTAAAATAAATTTGGTGTTCGCCGCCGACGTCGGCCGTACAGTGCAACAGAAGCGATTCAACAATAAAATGCTCTGCTGAACCTTCACTCTGTAGCTTCTGGAATGCTTTCCCACACACCGTAGAAAACATATGCAATGAATACACTGACTTTCCTCCTACAATCTCCAACACTCACAAATCAATTTTAATAAATAATCTCAGTGACTTTCACAATCAAAACCTGTAAGGTCATTTCAAACGGATTTTCTTGATATAATATCAGAAATTTGTACAACGCAGACTGCAAGTTTTATTCAGGTCTAAACCGAATGAAAACACCAAACGCAGTTCTAAATACTGACATTTGTCTTTCCTCCGTCCAAACGAACTCGGCATCTTTTCTTACCAGTGATGTCAAAGGTAGAAGAAGCGCTGCTGCGTTTGATATGAATTTTCGGTAAAAGTTGTCAGTCTAAGGAACGCTTGCATTTCTTTCTTGTTTTTCCGTATCGGGAAAATTTTGATGCATTCAACTTTACTTGGGTCCGGCAGTACGCTTTGGCTGGAACACTTCTGACCCAAATAGACCACTGCCTTCCTTAAGAATTTCTGTCTGTATTTTCAATTGACTGCTTCGCGTACTGCTTTAGTACTTAGCGTACCCTTATTTCGTGTTGCTTGAGGTTGCTTCCGTAATTGACTATGTCGTCCAAATAACAAAATAATCAACGCCTTGCAAGCAGTTCAGAACATTTTTCATAATCCATTGAAAGGATACAGGGGCTCCAGAGGGTCCAAATGGCATTCTTACAAATTCGTAATGTCCTACTCCAGTGCTGAATGCTGTTTTCTCTCTGTCTTTCTCATCCACAAGCACTTGATGGTATCCGCTTGCCAGGCCTTGCGCTGTTAAATTTCGGCTGCAACCGAGTTGGTCAAAAATCTCATCAATGCGTGGTATATGGAATACCTGATTGACGGTTACGTCATTCAGTTGCCGGAAATGGACCACCAATCGCCATTTCTTTTTCCCGCCCGCACCTTCCTTTTTCAGCAATAGAATGATTAATGGGTTCCAAGGTGATTTGCTTGTATCAATTATGCCTTGACCTTTTACATCTCCCACCTGTTTATTTACTTCCGCCTTATTTTCCTCCAGAAAGCGACACCACCGAATATTTGTGGGTGCCTTCCCGACCTTTGTGGAAAACATCCGCATAGTTTCTGCATATATTGACTATGAACTTTCTTTCCTCGTCGTTCAATTTTAATTCCAATTTCAAGGAATTTATTAACAGATTTGTCCTCTCATCTGTCTGATCGCTCTCAACTACGTTGACTTCTGACCTCCTTTTAATTCCGAATTTTTTTCCGTGCTTTTCGTACTGTCACGAATCCAATTCCATTCTTTGGTCTTCACAGACTCCCTCCTAGGTAAACATGTGAAGCAATTTTTGTCTTATGCACGACTACTTCCTCCGTGAGTAGTCCTGTGGCTTCGTGTTATTCCCGCTGCTCTTGGGGGCTTGTTATTGTTTCGGCTATACAAATCCGTTTCCCCGTACTTTTTAATGGCACTCTGGCCACTAGTTGACCTCTATTCTTGAAGATTAACTGTTTCTCAACAGTGTCCAAGACAGTTCTTTACCATAGTATGTCTCTTCCCAGGAGACCATCTGCTGGCAAACTGCTATTACGTGGCACTACGTGCATCTCCATATTAAATGCTGGGATCGCGCATCATGTTTTATCATTACTGATCCAATAATATTGGAATTTCTCTAAAACGCTCCTCTTAAGCATTTCGACTCCTCCTTATTTATTGGCACGTCTTCTGTTAAGACTTCTCTTTTCACTAAACTTGCATCTGACTCTGAGTCGACTAATAGGGTGATGCTGCCATTGATAGCCTGATTACAGGGTGTTTCGATGTAGGCATCATCCTCTTGAGTCTCCGCTATAACCGTGCAATTTGCAAATCGGAGCGTGTTTCAATCGCATTGTGAGTCCACCAGTCTGATACTGTCGTTGATAGCCTCTTCACAGGATAATTCAACGCATTCATCTCCCTGCGAGCCAATATATATAATATATATAACTTGCTTCGAAGAAAGAAAAGCATTAGCCATACATTGGTATACAAACTTTAAATGCGTCTTGCGTTTTCTTGCCATATTTCAGACATTATAATAACAATGTTGGGCGTACCCACACTCACTGAAAAACCCGAGAGAATTATAACAAAAAAAAACCGACTGGCTGAAGTTTAAAAAATATATTAAAGACTGTCCCAGAAATAACTGTCCTTTTGTTTTTTTTTATTGCAAGAAAACAAATGATGTTTTTGTAAAAATTCTTTCAGTTTATTATTAAGTGAACATTACAAAATAAAGAAAAAATTTAATTACACTAAAAAAAACACTTTAAAAAATTATACACTTTTTTATTAAGGTCCTCCATTAGGTTTTTTTACCGACCTTTTATGTCCGACGCCATTTATGTCGACGCCATTTATGTCGAAATATTTCGATGTTCTTCGAAGTTTGTTTGGTCTTCTTAAGGTTCCTTTTCATTAAAGCCCAATATTTTTCGATTGGACGAAGTTCGGGACAATTCGGAGGATTTGCTTCTATCGGTACTACAGTGACATTATTGGCTTGGTACCAATCCATCGTTTTCTGGGCGTAGTGAGATGTTGCTAGGTCAGGCCAATATAGTACTGAACCTTGTTGTTGACGTACAAAAGGCAGCAAACGCCGGTCCAGATACTCTCTGATGTAAATTTCGGTGTTGATTGTGCGATCCGTCACAAATTCCTTACTTCAAAACCACATTTGCAAATAGCCTGCCACACCATGTATTTCTTTGAAAATTTGGTATGTTTTTCGGTGGTAAATTTAGAGGATGCTCCACCCCTTCTAACCGCAGTATAATATCCGTGTCTAGGTAGCTGCTTGAAATCCGCTTTGCAATACGTTTCATCGTCCATGATCACGCAGTCAAATTTGGGCAGGTAATCGCGATACATTTTTCGAGCCCTCCTCTTGGCTTCGGCGTCCTTTTCTTCTGACCTATCAGGTATTTTTTGTACTTTATCCCTCTAATGCATAATTTTTTGTTTTTAACGGTAATTTTTTTGTAGACTTATGTTGGGTCGAAACGAAAAAATTTCTTATCTGTTTTGAATTCGGTGGTGTAGTTTCGGAGAAATCGGTGAAAATATCAAACCCGCCAAAAGGCGGACCTATGCATTCCCATCAAAAATTTTTAGTGCTTGCACTTTAGTTTGTTAGAAATGGAAAACCATTTTTTATTGAATATGAGCACAAGAAAGGCTAACAATTGTTATGAAATAAAAAAAACATTTATTTTTGGATGAATTACAAAGATTAACTTTACATTTCGTACAGAATGCCTGAGTTTCAGAGTTGCAACCAGGCAATTTACACTCTGTTTTTCCAGATCGCTCTAAGAACTCACACTAATGACCGATCTGGTCATAACGAATATCACAAGCTGGGAAATAGCTTCGCTTCGAATTTGATGGAGCTTGAACTGGATATGCTGAATGAGATAGTGGTCGCCCGCGTCCACGCGGTTGAATAGAACCAATCATGCAGAGAGTTTCAGCCACTTCAGAACGAAAGTTAGGCAATTCGCGACATGATTCTTAAAACGAAGTAAGAAGTCAAAATCATTAGACACAGAAAACGTGAATCTCTTTGCACCTCAGAAGAGAAAAAATTTTTCCTGGAATGCATGACTCCGCCTTTTGGCGGGTTGCAGTTCCATGCTCTTTTATTATATTTCTTTTATTATTTTTGCTTACAATTCCTTTCTAGAAGAAAGAGAATAAAAATTCTAACTTACCAGTATTTTTTTAGTTCGCAATTGTCACAATTTATGCTTTTTTTTACAATTGAAAATCTCGTACTTACAAAAAACAATTTTTACGTCCGAATTCGCTGAACTTTGACTTTGAAATGACGCAGCTTAAAAACGAAATGTGCTAGAGCCATATGGTGAAAAGCAAAAACAAAGCGCAAAGTCTGTTTGACAGTTTGAAAAAAGCGCGGTTAAAATCAGATGTTTTTATTTTATTTTATGGCCCGTTTTCAGCAGCCCGCCAAAAGGCGGGCGCATGCATTAGAGGGTTATAGCTCCTTAGGTTGTAAAATTTTTTAATCCCTTGAATACTTGACTTCGATATTCCCGCTTTTGCTGCCATATCACGAACCGAAGTGCCTGGATTCTGGGTAAACAGCCGCTTAACGTTCTGGGCCACCGCTTGGTTCGCTGGACCACTTTTTCTCCCTGATCCGGGTGTTTTTGATAAAGGGGTAAGCTGTTTGTGTCGTTTAATGGTCCTACCGACATTTCTTTCGCACACGCCAACTTCCTTAGCGATCTTTTTGTACGTGGTGTTTGGATTTTCCAGGTGTTTGTAAATAATTGCTTTCCGCTTTTCTTCTTGTTGAGACGACATTTTTTCAGTAGCTCTTTTATTTCACGAATGAGTATTTTTTTTAAATCTGCTATATTTATACTTTACTAGCTGGCACCAAGGCTCGCTCCGCGAGCCTTCGCGCCAGCTTCGTATGACCCGCGCTCGTTTCCTCTCCCGGCACAGGTTGATATTGGGCAAAAGTAGTAAAAGTGGTAAAGTAGTATGTTTTTAAATACTCTAGGTTTTTATTCATTCTTTGTGTGAAATTTAAACATTATGCTTTAAATTTTTACTTAAACTATTATCGACCAATATTTCCTCCTCGCCCACGAAGAGGCGGCATTGTTTTATGTACTTAACTGTGAATATAATACACTGACTATTCACTGAAATGCGCTTACTCCCGATTTAAATACAAATACATTTTTTTAAATGATTTATATTTATATTTATATGTTTATTTTATATTTATGTTTATATCTATAGCTATAAACCATCCTTGGACCACGACTATTACGCTGTGCAAGGTTTCATAGAAATCGGTCCAGCGGTTCATGAGTTATAGAATGACAAAGAAAGTGGCATTGATTTTTATATATATAGATTTTATATTTATGTTTATATCTATAGCTATAAACCATCCTTGGACCACGACTATTACGCTGTGCAAGGTTTCATAGAAATCGGTCCAGCGGTTCATGAGTTATAGAATGACAAAGAAAGTGGCATTGATTTTTATATATAAAGATTTTTTATTTATGTTATATCTTTAGCTATAAACCATCCTTGGACCACGACTATTACGCTGTGCAAGGTTTCGTAGAAGTCGGTCCAGTGGTTCATGAGTTATAGAATGACAAAGAAAGTGGCATTGATTTTTATATATATATAGATTTTTTATTTATGTCTATATCTATAGCTATAAACCATCCTTGGACCATGACTTCTACGCTGTGCAAGGTTTCATAGAAATCGGTCCAGCGGTTCATGAGCTATAGAATGACAAAGAAAGTGACATTGATTTTTATATATATAGATTTCATATTTATGTTTATATCTATAGCTATAAACCATCCCTGGACCACGACTTTTACGCTGTGCGAGGTTGCATAGAAATCGGTCCAGCGGTTCATGAGTTATAGAATGACAAAGAAAGTGGCATTGATTTTTATATATATAGATTTGTATTTATGTTTTTATCTATAGTTATAAACCATCCTTGGACCACGACTATTACGCTGTGCAAGGTTTCATAGAAATCGGTCCAGCGGTTCATGAGCTATAGAATGACAAAGAAAGTGACATTGATTTTTATATATATAGATTTTATATTTATGTTTATATCTATAACTATAAACCATCCTTGGAGCACGACTTTTACGCTGTGCAAGGTTTCATAGAAATCAGTCCAGCGGTTCATGAGTTATAGCATGACAAAGAAAGTGGCATTGATTTTTATATATATAGATTTTATATTTATGTTTATATCTATAGCTATAAACCATCCTTGGACCACGACTGTTACGCTGTGCAAGGCTTCATAGAAATCGGTCCAGCGGTTCATGAGTTATAGAATGACAAAGAAAGTGGCATTGAATTTAAAATATATAGATTTTATATTTATGTTTATATCTATAGCTATAAACCATCCTTGGACCACGACTATTACGCTGTGCAAGGTTTCATAGAAATCGGTCCAGCGGTTTATGAGTTAAAGAATGACAAAGAAAGTGGCATTGATTTTTATATATATAGATTTTATATTTATGTTTATATCTATATTATAAACCATCCTTGGACCACGACTATTACGCTGTGCAAGGTTTCATAGAAATCGGTCCAGCGGTTTATAAGTTATAGGATGACAAAGAAAGTGGCATTGATTTTTATATATATATAGATTTTATATTTATGTTTATATCTATAGCTATAAACCATCCTTGGACCACGACTATTACGCTGTGCAAGGTTTCATAGAAATCGGTCCAGCGGTTCATGAGTTATAGAATGACAAAGAAAGTGGCATTGATTTTTATATAGATAGATTTTATATATATGTTTATATCTATAGCTATAAACCATCCTTGGACCACGACTATTACGCTGTGCAAGGTTTCATAGAAATCGGTCCAGCGGTTTATGAGTTATAGGATGACAAAGAAAGTGGCATTGATTTTTATATATAATATATAGATTTTATATTTATGTTTATATCTATAGCTATAAACCATCCTTGGACCACGACTATTACGCTGTGCAAGATTTCATAGAAATCGGTCCAGCGGATCATGAGTTATGGAATGACAAAGAAAGTGGCATTGATTTTTATATATATAGATTTAGGTATCAAATATGTTTGTATTGAGTTAACACTTTTTTATAAATAGCCTAAAAACAAAAGAACAGTTTTCTCTGGGACAGTCCTTAGCTCTCATTTGAACGAGAAAACGATATTCCGGAGTGAAAGTAATGTTGAGGAAGCCATAACAGAACTAGACGATATCATAATATCGGCCGCAGTTCACGCTACCCCAAAATCAATCAGAAACCCAATAATACCTCGAAGATATACTTCAAGCGAGATCGAAACACTTATTCGAGAAAAAAGACGCCTACGAAGAGAATGACCGCGTCAACGATCACCCTCCGCAAAGTACAACTCAACACAAGCAACTAAGCGCCTAAGAAAAGCTCTTGATAATGATCTGAGAACTAATTTAGAAAACTTCACACGAAAATTGAGCCCAACAACCGAGACTAACTACTTTCTATGGAAAACAAACAAAAAGGGAAGGCACCCAAAATAAACGTATCACCCCTGCGTACCAACACTGGAATTTGGGTTAGAAAGGATGAAGAAAATGCTCATCTTTTTGCTAAGTACCTAGAACACATTTTGAAGCCTTATCCACCTACCAACCCTTACCGTTTACCCCAAACTAACCCACGTCTAAACGAAAATATATCTGCAGTATATACAACAAAGACGTTCAAACTATCATTAAAGAGCTAAACCCAAAAAAGGCAGCAGGCTTTGATCTTATCACGCCACAGATGATAAAACAACTCCCGGCTGCAGCCACAAGACTCATATTTAATGCTATATTAAGAATAGGATTTTACCCTCGAGCCTGGAAAATTTCAAACATCATCATGATCCCTAAGCCAGGAAAAGATCCCTCATTGCCATCATCATATAGGCCAATTAGTTTACTGCCAGTATTCTCAAAAGTTTTTGAAAAATGTCTCTTGGCAAAAATTTTACCGACTTTGCAAAGCTCCAGAGTAATCCCCGAGCACCAGTTTGGTTTTCGAAAAAGCCATGGTACTATTGAACAGGTAAACAGATTTACTACCGAAATCAGAAACGCGTTCGAAAAAAAGAAATACTGCTCTGCCATATTTCTGGATATTTCACAAGCCTTTGACAAGGTTTGGCATTCTGGTTTAGTGTTTAAAATAAAACAAACACTACCCAATAATACCCACAAAGTACCTCAAGGCAGCGTCCTCGGGCCATCGTTGTATTTGATATACACGGTTGACATACCTGTTTCCCCAGAGCTGTTCACATCTACATGTGCAGATGACACAGCAATTTTGTAGGCACACAACGACCCTGCGGTCGCCTCTCGAGTTCTTAATAATCATCTTCATATTGTTGAAGACTGTCTTGCGAACTGGAGAATAAAAGTAAATGAAAGCAAATGCACCCACATAACCTTCACGCTGCGTCGCGAGACATGCCCTCCAATTATGCTTAACAACACACGAGTTCCACAGTTCAATGAAGTGAGATATCTAGGCAATCACTTAGATCACCGACTCACATGGCGCAAGCATATTGAGGCAAAACGCACCCAAATGAAGCTGAACGCCCAAAAACTGCACTGGCTACTCAACAGTAAGTCAAGATTACGGCTCGAACACAAAAAGCTTCTTTATAACGCAACACTTAAGCCCATATGGACTTATGGCTCCCACCTCTGGGAAAAAGCGAGTAACTCTATAACAGACATTATACAACGCTCACAGTGTAAAATCCTTCGGACTTAAACGAACTTATTTCATTTAGTCGCAAATACAGCACTCGGTTGTCTCAACATCCGAACTCATTAGCCAAAAATTTGTTATTAACAAACAGCTACACACGGCTCAAGAGGCGTGACCTGCCTTCTCTCTATCAGCACTAATTCTTCAATTACCCTCTGTAACAGCCTTTGAGCAATTAGCCACACTAAAGGCACCCTAATCCATGCGTTGGCTTGGACCGGAGGCCAAATAATATAAATACATATTGTTTGGGCCCGTAAAGATTTATTGGTCTTGCGACCGAAATGGGGCAAAGGGAAATCGTTTTTAAATTAACCCGGTAGCGCCTGAATTAGCCCAGTTGAGCGATTTAGTTCATTTTTTCAGGATTTGGTTTTTTGGTCAAAAATAAGAAAAAAAAGTTGGAGTCAAATCGATATGTCACCTGGTTCAGGTGTTATAAGTCGATGCCATATGGCATCGCTAGGCATGACAGGGTACTGGTTTTTTATTTAACTGAAATTCCAATTTTATGAAATAAAACAGTGGTTTTCCAACGTTGTTTGGTTTTTTATTTGAAAATTTAATGAATTGATGTAAAAAAAAGTGAATATATGGCTTGAAGCAAGGAATGCAAAGGCCAACATCGCACTTTTCGCACTGAGTCCTTACTTGAGATTTGCAAAAATCACCTGCGCATCTACGCCTTTGCGTAGTTGATATAACAAAATGATCAGTCCGATCATAGCGCAAATTGCCTTCAGTTGTACCTTTTGCGCTACGCCTCCTATCACCGCAAGGATGACCTGAAGACATAGGAGAGACACCGTAATGTTTGCAGTAATAAACTGCAACTTCACGTTTGAATTGCGCAAAACTCATGGTTTGATGCTGAATACGATGAAGCTGCCAAGCATTTTGTATACTGGCATCGATGAACCATGTAAAAATAGACGACCACCATTTTTTTCCACGCCAGCCGATTCGATATGCAGCAACATTTTGATCGAATCGATCAACGCCTCCCATGAACTGGTTATATTGAGAAACCACGCAAGGTCGAGGAACTGGGACTTTTTTACGTTGTTCTTTGGAATAACGCAAAGCTTGGGTCACTGGCTGGCTACCATATACATTGGAAGCCAAAGCAACAGTGGAATTATCAACCCACATAGTAATAAAAACGCCGGTTTCGTTCATGCGAAATGATTCGAAATGACCGCGCTTCTTACCTTTACCAAAAGAAGACTTTTTATCTAATGGACAAGATACCGGAATACGATTTTCGCGTATAGTTCCAGTGGCCAAATGACCAAGTTCCTTCAAATGGACCAACAATGGAATCCCAGTAAACAAATTGTCGAAGTAAAAAGCAAACTTCAATCTTTTAGTTCTTCAGGGAAGGCATCAATCATTTTTACAAGTGGAGCAGCGCATTTCCCAAAAAGATTGTCATAGTTGATGTTATCGGATTCAAAACTACTTCCTTGATACAAATCGAAGTCGATCAAATAGCCACTCTGTGTGCAAAGCGACCATACTTTGAAACCAAACCTAATTGGCTTGCCTTTCACAAACTGTTTGCAACCATGTTTGCCAAAGTATGAAATCATGCTTTCGTCATACGATAAATGCTGCTCAGGATGAAAATGTTTGATGAAGTTAGCTCGCAGCAGGTTTGACAATAGACGAAGCTTCCAATATTTGTCAAGAATAACTGCTGGAGCTCGTAGATTCTCTTCAAAATGCAAGCATGTTTTGATATTTTCGAAACGATTACGACGCATACTTTTGTACACCATTTCATTCCGTAAGTCATCGTGTGTGCTCCATAAATTACGGAAAGCATACTGACCACTATATCCACTCACCAAAAGATTACCAATAAAAACACGAAGCTCTAAATGAAATCAAATGAATGAAGAGTTCACGTTGCTGTCGAAAAACTTCTCAAATTGTTCATGAGGTGCCAAATTTTTGCAATCCTCATAGTTGGCTGGTGGAAAAATTGGGATGACAGCACATGCATTGTTTACTTTGGACCAAGTCAATTTGGCTTTCAAATCAATTTTTTGGGGAACTTGCGATTTTCTTCTTCGATATGTTCGCCTAGGTCGTTTTGATGTTGATGGCTTATGCATTTCTTCATCTGAAGATATATCATATGATGCTACACTATTTGCTTTGCTGTTATTGAGAATTTTAGCTAAAGTGGAGTCGTCAATGACTTCAACTTCTACCCCAACTCCTTCATTTGAGCCATTCACAACTCTGCCACTGCGAAGAACGATTTCAGCTGGTGCTCCCATTTGTCGAGCCGGAACATCGTCTGGCACACCACCCATTTCTTCATCATCAACGTCATCTTCGCCACTCAGATTATCGTATTCTAAAGGCGGATCAATAAAAATAGCATCAACTGTATCGATATTTGCATCATTTTCAGTGTCTGCGAAATTATCAACGAAATCCAAAGCATCTTGCAAGTTGAAACCGCTAACAAAACAGCAACATAAAGCAATTATAAATAAACAAATAAACAACAAAAGCAAAAATATGTCATTTACAAACACAAATAATGCACAAAAGCACCAAAAACAAGAAATAAAAACCAGTGCCCTGTCACGCCTAGTGATGCCATATGGCATCGCCATATGGCATCACTTGACTTTGCAACAACATAAAAAAAAAAATTTGGTTTTGTTTTTAATCTCTTCTGACATGTTTATTGTGTGACACACAAGCTAACAGAAAAACATAGTTTGATTGAAAAAAAAAAAATATTTTACAAATTATTTGGCTACTTACCTTTTGACTTGCTCCATAATGCGATTTTTTGTTGACTTTTTTTTCACGATTTTTGGAATCTCACTCCAGCGAAAGTTGAAATGATACTGACAAAATAAGATGTGCGTATGAAAGAGTCAACGTTTCTCTTTCTAATGCGCATCAACACACTTGAAAATATGAACCGGTTCAGAAATGGCGATGCCAGAACGCGAACGCTGTTTGTGATGCCATATGGCATCGCTAGGCGCTACCGGGTTAACAAAAGATCACGTGCCTTAGACTGCCGTTGTTTCTGCTGCGGTTGCGGTTGACGTTGCTTCTCTCGCTGCTTCTGCTGGATTCCGATGCTGGTGGTGCTGTTGTTGTTGATTATGCTGTTCAACAAGTTGCTGTTGATTTTCGATTTAACACAAAAAAAAAAACGCCCGAATTATTCTTTTATTCACGCGAACGCGGCCCGTTCTTTATTTTTTCGTTTGTCGGATTGTTTGGAACGGCGGGCTTTCGCGGTTGTGTCACATTGAAAATCTACTTGGTAATCTATTTAAAACCCACCGGTGTTGCCAGTCAAGCCCGGCGGGAAAAGTGGCGAGCAGCTGGGCTCGAAGTGCTGCCCTCATTTTTCCCGTTTTTTCGCCGCTGGTGGGATTTAGCTGCGTAGCGACAGCGGCAAAAACGGACATACTGCCCGCCTTGCGTTACGCAAAGAAACTTGAAGGGGCTTGGCTGGTAACGTACAGATTCTAGGGGGCGAGGCGATGGTGAGCGACGACGGTAAGTAGGTAACACGCGTCGACGCTCCTTTGGTGATACGCGGAGCGTATCGTGCTGCCAAAGTGTAATACTTTGGCTCTTTTATCACTAATTGAAAGCTCGTCCTGGGTCGAAAGGCAGGATAGTGTTTGCGCAGCTGGCATATGGTTCACAGGGTTCGCTGGCTTTGGGACCACTCAAGCACAACCCGAAGACTGAACTTTGTGGTAGTAGACTGTCACCGACGTTGAATCGAATTCCTGATAGCATTACTCGCGGGAGGATGTCGGAGCCAATAACTAAATCGATACGTCCTGGTTCCATAAAAAGCGGATCTGCAAGCTCCAGGGAAGGAAACTCAGAATGCGGAGAGGCGAAGGTGAAAACGCATACCTTTTCCGCTGTTGATTTCTGCCCGCTAATGCCAGAGAATTTGCTAAAGTTTTGCAGTGTGGGAAGATTGAGCAGTTTTTTTTCTGCTGTCGTCGAGGAGTGTGCGCTGAGAGCCTTAATCCAGGAGCGCTCTCACAGTAAATCGCTCGCCCTGATAAAAAATATGCGCGCGGGCGGTAGGTAGAAGTATTTCAGTATGGCCTTCAGCCATATGCGTGTTTGCTTTTGTGTGGACGTACGTGCCGAAGGAGAAAGCATCATCGAATGTTGTGCGGAGTTGCTCGTCGTCAACGAGCCTAGCGTCTGGCATGACGGCGAGAGAGATGAACCATTCGTTGATGCCGCAGGGCCATGTCCATGCGAGGGGGCGTTGGGTCGCAGAACTTGGTTGTCGCTGTCGGTCACGATGTCGGAGACGATCTTCCCAGGAGGAGAGCTAGATATCGGCGATTGTTTGGTACGCTGGGATCCTTGATCCAGGAGCGCTCGCACGGTGAATCGCTCGCCCTGATGGAGAATGTGCGCGAGGGCAGTAGGCAATAGGACCTGAGTGTGGCTGTCAGCCACATGTGCGTTGGTTTGATGGGCAAAAATCGAGGATCCAATTGGGGACGGTGACGTCCCCAATGAAGCAACAGCGGAGCTCGTCGTCGACGGGCCGGGGGTCTTGGAGGACGGAGGAGAAGCATCTTTCGGTGAGACCGCGGGAGCATGTCCATGAAACAGCGTGTGGTGCAGCTTCTAACACTTCGCACATCGATAGGGGCTTGTACATTTTGCCGAGCGATGGGAGGCAGTCAAACAATTATAACATCTGTTATTTTGCGTGATAAATCTATGACGATCTTCGACCGTCATTTCCAAAAATTGTGGGCACTGTCGCAGTGCGTGATCATTTCCACATAGGTGGCACACGTTCGCCGGCTGCTCGCGACCGAGAAAGATGTTTGTAGGTGGTGAAGAAATTTTCACATTAGAGGTGTGGTATTGCATGCTAGACGTCGAATCCACCGAGTTTTTAAGGAGATCCAGTAGCTCAAGAAGATGGGGTTTGGCGTCGTGATAATTCTTCCAACACGCCTCTAGAGCATCCGAAAGATTTGTAACTTCGTCCGAATTGACAGCATCGGAAAGACAGGCGTCGTCGCAAGCCGTTCGAAACCTTCTCCACACTGAGTCGAGGTCCGTCCTCGCGTCTTCCAGCAGAAATCTCGGTGAATTTTCATCATACCTCCTACTTAATCTACACGAATCCATGAATCCATTGAAAGCGTCGTTGAAATTTTCAATCAAAATCATGTCCATTGAACGATTGAAACAGGGACCGAAAAAAACCATAGTAGCAGCGCTGCGATATAGCGGACCAACGTTCTTTCGTCTAATTTGCTTGATTTTATTTCTCAACAGGCTAGGCAATGCAGCCTACTAATAATTTTCGTGTGGTGAATGCAATAATTCAAATTCTTCTGAGTGAAGAAATTGCATGCGAGAAAAATCCGCCTTGCTTCGTACGCCAACTGCGAATTCAAATCGAAAGATCGAAACAGCGACCGAACAGACAAACGGTAGCAGCGCTGCGATATAGCTGACCAACGAGCTTGTCGTCTAATTTGCTTTGTCTTCTTTTTTCTTGCGTGCAAAAAGCCGTTAGGCCGATCAACTGTAGACACAAAGCAACACAAATACACGCACTAGTTACCCCGCTGCCGCTTACCTGTTGGATTCCCCTTGCCACGAGAGCGAGACAGGCACTTAAAATCGAATGAGAAAAATCCAAGCACTGCACCTCCAATGTCCGTTAGTACTTTGAAGGGCATTGGAATGCTCACACCGCGTGCACTGGAGTGGGCTCTGGATGCAATTTTTCTCCCAGAAGCCAGGACTCCTAGCAGGATCGCCAATGTTTGGGCCCGTAAAGATTTATTGGTCTTGCGACCGAAATGGGGCAAAGGGAAATCGTTTTTAAATTAACAAAAGATCACGTACCTTAGACTGCCGTTGTTTCTGCTGCGGTTGCGGTTGACGTTGCTTCTCTCGCTGCTTCTGCTGGATTCCGATGCTGGTGGTGCTGTTGTTGTTGATTATGCTGTTCAACAAGTTGCTGTTGATTTCCGATTTAAGACAAAAAAAAACGCCCGAATTATTCTTTTATTCACGCGAACGCGGCCCGTACTTTATTTTTTCGTTTGTCGGATTGTTTGGAACGGCGGGCTTTTGCGGTTGTGTTACATTGAAAATCTACTTGGTAATCTATTTAAAACCCACCGGTGTTGCCAGTCAAGCCCGGCGGGAAAAGTGGCGAGTAGCTGGGCTCGAAGTGCTGCCCTCATTTTTCCCGTTTTTCCCCGCTGGTGGGATTTAGCTGCGTAGCGACAGCGGCAAAAACGGACACATATATATATATATATATTTATTTATTTATATTCTAGTATTAAGATTTTTCACTTATTGTTAGTTCATAAGTTTTTTTGAAGATACAATTATAAAAATGCGTGGAAAAAAAAATATTTCAGACTTCTTCTTTATTCTGGCAGCTTCCATCTTGCATACGGGGTAGCTGAATACTGTAGCAGTGTTTTTAAAAGATATTTTCTGTTATAATTTTCTTTTCGTCGGTCTTATCGTCAAAGTATATTTTTATCTTTCCGCTCATTTCGTTTTCAATATAATTCGTTGGTATGTTTCGCTCTTTTATTTCGGAAGGTAGAAGCCTGAAAAATTGAGAAATTGAAAATTTTGTTGCCAAAAAACGTAGATGTAGGCGCAAATGGCAATGAACCCGCGCACCATCGTCCAAATTTAAACTTAAGGAAGCTGAAAAACGCTAAGAGCAGCCCCATTCATGTACAAAAACAATCAACAACGAAACCTTGTCCAAAACCTTACACCCTGAGGCTCAAGTAATATTTCTTAATGGCTAGCGAGCAGCGGTTTAAAGACATCAAGGCACAGTGAGTCACCAAGTCGACGACCAGATTATGGTTGGAAACGCTGTGACGAAGAAAAAGCGACGGTCTTTGCATTGCGCCTGAGTAAAGTGTGACAACCAAATCTGAGTACTTTCGAATAAAGCCTCTTAGTAAAACCTGAAAACACACGCAGAATTCGCGTTAGCTTCACTCAAAGTGAAGTAAATAACACAATTAAATTAATTAGTATGTAAAACAGCCCCAGGGCATAATCTTATCACTTCAAAAAATTTTAAAAATATACCTTCTGTAGCAATATCGTTTTTTCAAATTCTTTTTAATTCTATCATAAAGTGCGGTAACTTTCCAAAAGAATGTAAACGGTCGGAAATTAAAATGGTACCCAATGCAGGAAAATACCTTACAAGAACATCATGTTATTGCCTCGCATCAATTCGGTTTTTAGAAAACAACATGATACTATTGAACAGGTAAATCGTTTAATAAATGAAGTTTGACTTGCCTATGTGCATCGGGAGCACTACTCAGCAGTATTCTTGGACGTGCAACAAGCGTTCGACAAGGTCTGGCATGAAGGATTGCTGTGCGATATCCGAAGTTTATATCCTTTAAATTTTGACTCGATATTTGAGTCATACTTAATCCAAAGAACATTCCAACTGAAACATAATACGTTTATAGAAAAAGTTTTTCAATTAATTCAGGGGTCCCTCAAGGAAGCTTTGTAGGGTCTTTTCTTTATCTCTTGTATACTGAAGATATTCCTTTTATTGATCGAATAACAGGATTAACATACGCTGATCACACAGCGATATTAGGTACACACAAGGATATAAGAGCTCCCATTTCTTAGCTCTTAAATCATCTAAGCGAAATCTAGGACTGGCTATCTAAATGGCGAGTTAAAATAAATGAGCTAAAATGTCGGCATGGACCATTCACGCTTAACAGAAAATCTTCTCCGATCATTTTCCTTAATAGCATACGCATCCCTCAAAGTGAAGAAGTTAATTACCTCGGAAATCTCTTGGATAAACGATTGACATGGCACAACGAACATTTGATGCAGAAGGGATCGATACTATCTCATAGGGTCCTTCCCAAATAGGTGAAAATTTGTTTTTCCTATTTTTATTGTTTATTCATACTTTAGTGCCTACTTTAGAAGTCTCCTCTTTACAGGTTTTATCGTAATTAGTTTTCGCTTTTTCTTTGGAAGTTATTTGGTTTTTTCTAACTATTTCATAACTTATTTTAATTTAATTGTTCAAAATTTTGCTATACTCACCGACGTATTGTTATGGACATGCATTGCATGATGCAGCCATTCATCCCGATTTGTGCCGCCCTCGTAGAAAAAATTTCTGAGAAATTCAGCAAGAGGTATGTGACTCCTTTCGAGAGAACCATTTACTTGGGGGTGGTAGGGTGAAGTATGCGACTTCTTGATTTTAAGACTCTTACAAACTTCACTTAATAGTTTTGACTTAAAATTTGTACCGTTGTATGTAACCAATGATTTCGGAATATTTAATTTCAAGATAAACTCATTGAAAAAAACATTCAGCTACTGTGGCTGCTTCTGCATCCGGAATAGCAATGCATACAAAATACTTTGAAAAATCATCAAAAAATTTTAACATTTACTTATTTCCCCTTACTGTGATTGGGAGTGGACCGACTTTGTCCATAAAAACATTATCGAATAGTCTATGGGGGGTGTTTGTGATAGCCCTTGGCATTTTGTTTGGCTTCGTGCTCTTGTTTTTTGCCAGAGCTTACAAGATTTAATATACGATTTAACTTGGCGTTGCATGCTATCCCATTTATACCGTTTCCTGATTCTTAAATAGCTTTTCGTGAATCGCTTATGTCCCACAATCGGTGTATCATGAAAAATTTGTAATAGGTGTTGTATATACTCTGAATCCGTCAAGAGGGCCGCAGTGTCTTCTCCCTCTAAGATTCCCTCAATTTGTTCGTTTCTTTCATAATTTTCTTCCAAATCTCTTTCTTGTGCTCTTGTTACTACGCTGACATTATTTTCTGTAGGTGTAATTCTGCTCAGGGCGTCTGCATTAAGGTTGTTCTTCCCTGGCTTGTGACAAATTTTGAAATCGTATTCCAATAGTCTTAAACGGAAACGTCATAATCTTGTATCCTGATCCTTCAAATCAGCTATTTCTTTTAATAGTTTGTGGTCAGTATATATTGTAAAATGTTTTCCTAAAAGATAAGTTCTACAATTTTTAACTTCCCAAACTATCGCCAGGAATTCTTTTTCGATTGTAGAGTATCGCCTTTCGGTGCCATTGAGCGGTCTCCTGGCGTAATATATTGGAAGATATTTTCCTGACTCCCCCTGAGATAAAACTGCTCCTCATGCTTCATTGCTGGCGTCGGTAGTTAAAATGAAAGGCTTTTCAAAATCTTTGTTGGACTGGTTACGGCGATTTTTAATTGTTTCATCGCTGTTTTGCAATCGGAGACCATATTAATTTTGACTCTTTTCTCAATAATTTTGTTAAAAGCAAACATATTTTCGCGGCATCGAGTATAAATTTTCTATAATAGTTAACCAATCCCAACATGCCTGTAACTGCTTACCGTTTTTCGGTGCCTGTATTTTTTTTAACGCATTCAACTTTTCCGGGGTCTGCCAAAATCCTTTCTTCTAAACGTTTGTGTCCTAAATAAATTACTTCTTTTAGCAGAAAATTGCAATTTTCGGTTTGCAAGCTTAAGCTATGTGTTCTTAAGACTTTGAGGGCCTGTCCTAAATAAATTACTTCTTTTAGCAGAAAATTGCAATTTTCGGTTTGCAAGCTTAAGCTATGTGTTCTTAAGACTTTGAGGGCCTTTCTTGGGCGAACTTCATGTTCATTTAGGTTTCTTACGTAAATGACTATGTCATCTAAAAAAACAAAACAGTCAATTTTTTGGAATCCTGTTAAAATACTTTTCATAATTCTCTGCAAAGTTGAGGGAGCTCCCGTGAGACGGTAAGGCATCTTAGTTTATTCAAAATGTCCTAACCCAGTGCTGATGGATGTTTTTTCTCTATCCTTTCCGTTTACCAAAACTTGGTGGAAACAACTGGCTAAATCCAATGTAGAGAAATAACGACTTTATCCTGACTGATCCAGGATTTCGTCGATTCGTTGAATTGATAAAGCCTGCTTAATATTGATTTCGTTTAATTTTTACTGACTTCCACCACAAAACTCCATTTTTTTCTCACAATCTCTTCCTGATTTTTTCGAAACTAAAATTATGGGTGAATTCCACGGTGATTAACTCTGTGTGATGACGCCATCGTCAAGCATTTTATTAACTTGTGTGTGAATTTCTGCTTTATGATGTTCGGTTAATCTATATTGCCTTAAATTGATAGGTGGATGTTCTGGTATTGTGGGAATTTCATTTAAATGCACCCACTAGATGATTTATCTCAGACATATTGATATCTATGTCTTTAAGGGTTTCTATTTTAATTAAACTTGTTTCAGAGCCTGTGTCCACTGACAAGGTAATTTTTTCGTTTAAAACCTATCTACATGGAAGTACTATAAGTCGTGTTACACTGGTTCTGATATTTTGAGTCCACAAAGTTCCTTTTGATAATGCGTAATTAAATTTTCTATGGCATGCTCATTTTCTTCTAATATATTGACTTTGCTTATTAAAGGGTCGCTGAAATGGACTTTTTGCGAATTTCTATTTTTCAAAACCATTTCCTTTCCAAAACTTTTCTGCTTTCAGTGCTTATGTCGTATTTACTTTTCTCGTTCTTATTATTCTCATCAAAATAAATTTTATATAACTCTAGTTTCCAATATTTATTTATTTATGTCTGTTAGCGCAACTTCGATTACCACAGCTTCTTCAAGCATTACCGTTTTCTTCCGTTTAAATAATCAGGACAACATCCACGTCAAATAACAATTCACTTTTATTTATGATGTCAAATTTAAGTAATAAAAATTTAAAGTAATTAATTGCGTGGAATATACAAACTAATAAAAAACTCTGAATATTAAAGAATAAAAAACGGGAAATTAAGAAAAAGGAAAGAAAGCTTAAAAAAGTTCTGTGTCGCTCGCGGGCTTCTGTTGCACTGACTCGTTTTATCCCTTTTCGTAGTTAGCACTCTACGGTCGGTCGTATTCGTCGGCAACATTCTCCCCTCCGCAAACGAGCTATGTTACACGAGATTTGCCTCTTTGACGCCGACGTCGATAACCGCCAATTTCGCCGTAGGTCTCACCATTATGCCGTTTTTGGTTGCTATAGTGGCTCTCCGCACTTGACCATCTTTAGCTACAACTGTTTCGGTGACCCTACCTTTAGGCCAGCAATTTCGAGGAAGAGTCTCATCGATTACAATGACAATATCTCCGACGCGAACGGGTGGGTGTTTGGCAAACCACTTGCTTCTTTTAGTGAGTGTTGGTGCGTATTCCTTAACCCAACGCTTCCAGAAACGATCAGCAAATAGTTGCGTTTGGCGCCAACGGAATCGCAGATCTGCTGGTTGGCTGCTCAACGTTTTCATTCCATCTGCCGCGCCCAGAAGCAAATGGTTTGGCGTGAGTGCCTGATCATCGTCTGCTTCTAAGGAGACATAGGTGAGTGGCCGAGCGTTTACTATAAACTCGACTTCGCAGAATGCAGTCTTCAGGCTCTCATCATTGAATTTCTCCATGGGACACATGCTGTTAAGAACACTTTTGATTGACCTCACTAGCCTTTCCCAGGCTCCTCCCATATGAGGCGCACCGGGCGGGTTGAAGTGCCATTTGATAGACTCGAATTTCGCTTGAACATGCATGAAGTCAACAGTCTTCAACTCTTCTCGGATAACCTTTTCCGTGGCTTTAAAGTTGGTGCCGTTGTCGGAGAAGATTTCCAAGGGGGTGCCTCGCCTCGCGATAAAATTTCTCAGGCTCATCACACACGAACTAGTATCAAGGCTGTATGCTATCTCGATGTGGATTGCACGCAACGTCAAGCAGGTGTATATCACACCCCATCGCTTCTCTCGGTGTCGACCGACTGTAACGGAAATGGGCCCAAAGTAGTCCACGCCGATATAAGAGAACGGGCGTTCGAAGCTGGCTACTCTTGCATAAGGCAGCGGCGCCATCTGAGGGATCCGGGGTTTAGCTGTCTTGATCTTGCACCTTTGGCAGGCAGTGCGTACCTTTTTGTACGCGACACGTAACCGTGGAATATAGTAGCTGCCTCTTATGACATTAATCGCAGCGTCATGTGAGCAATGGTGAAAGCTTTCGTGATAGTGTTTGACTATCAATGATGTTACTGTGTGCTCCTTAGGTAAGACGATTACGTCTCTTCTGCAGATATGATCGGCTCGACCTTGAACGCGAAGTACGCCCTGCTCGTCGATGTATACATTTAGCTTGATTAGTGAAGATCGCCGCTCGATCGGCTTATTTTTGCTTAAGGTGTTCAATTCGTCTGCATAAGCTGATTTTTGGATATCCCGAGTAATGGAGATTTTTGCTCTTTGGATATATTCATACAAGACTCCTTTTGGTTTCGGTGAACGTTGGCTTATCGCTTTCAATTTTTCCATGTAAAGAATAACGTTAGCGACGGCTCTGTATAAACGTTTCCAATTCGAGAAGTATTTATAATTGAATAGCTGTTTGCGTTGCTCGCTCGTATGAAGTAAATGCTTTCGAGTTTCGCTATGATCCGCTTGCACCAAGTCGTCACACGTAGGCCAATCCTCTTCGTCGTTTTTCAAAAATTTTGGTCCGCTTATCCAAGTTTTGACGTCAGCAGAATATTGTTTTTTCGTGGCCATGTCGGCTACGTTGAGATTCGATGGTACCCATCGCCATTGCCTTGCTTCAGTCGTCTCTAGAACTTCGCCCACTCGGTACATGACGAACTGTTGAAAGTTCCGAGGGTCCATCCGCAACCAACGAAGGACGGTCTTCGAATCTGACCAGAAAACCCGCTTGTCAATTTTAAGCCGACGAGTTTGTGACACCATGTTCGCCAAACGTGCTCCAACTACAGCGGCTTGGAGCTCCAGCCTTGGAATTGAGACAGGACGCAGCGGAGCTACCCTTGACTTCGATATCACGATCGATACGTTTGTTGCAGAGTGAAATTTAGTGCGTAGATAACACACTGCGGCATAGGCGTCCTCGCTTGCGTCAACAAAAGTATGCAATTCTACTGAAGTAGCGTCATGTAGATGGATTGCGTAGCAGCGTGGTATGACAATGTTTCTCATCGCGTCCAAGGTTGTTGACCACTGGGTCCATTCTTGCTGGAGGTTCGGGGGTAGCTCATCATCCCAATCGATTCCTGCGCGCCAAACTCTCTGTAACAATATTTTCAGGCTCATCGTATGCGCAGACAGAAAACCCAAGGGATCAAAAATTGACATAAGAGTTTGCAAAATCTCCCTTTTAGTGGGCATGATGCCGTTAGCGAAAATGTCTCTCTTCAGTCTCGCAAATCTGAAAATATACTTGAATTCGTCTTTATTGGGGTCCCAGTACATACCCAGTACTTTCTCAGTATTTCCTAGATCCACAGGCGCTTGAAAGCTTTCGCTACTTGGCTGTAATAGCTTTAGTACCTTCGTCGAATTTGATGACCAACTTCGCAGGTGGAATCCTGCCGCGGCATGAATCTCGCGAACGTCTGCCGCCAGCTGGAATGCATCTGCTTCGGTGTCCACGCTATCGATGAAGTCGTCGACATAGTGGGCCAATGTGATAGCTTCAACTGCTCTCGGATGGCTCTGACTATAACAAAGAGCATTCTTGTCGCGCACATAGTGAGCTTTGTATGGGGCACAACATAAACCAAAAGACATCGCTCGCATTACGTATACGCTCGGTACCCTCGCCTCTTCAGTGTCGAACCACAAGAAACGCTGAGCATGACTGTCGCGGGATGGTATATTTATCCTGTGGAACATCTCGGCGATGTCTCCTCAAATAGCCACTTGACCAACGCGAAACGATAACAGGATGTTCACTAAGGGCCTTAAGAGATCCGGACCGGTTAAAAGAAAGTCGTTCAGCGCCATTCCATTCGCTTTCGCAGCCGCATCCCAGACCAGACGTACTTTATTTGGTTTATTGGGGTTCCTAACAGCGAAAATGGGGAGATACCAGACGCGATCGCTGCAGCGCTCCTCTTCGTTGCGAAGTTTGTAGGCGTAACCCTTTGTAACCAAGTTATCGATTTGCACTTGTAGTTCTTGGCGTGAATTTGGGCTCATTTTGGTTTTTCGATTCAAGCATTTCGCGCGTCTCAACGCCATGTCGTAGCTTTTTGGTAGATTGGTGTCGTCGCTTCGCCAAAGCAGTCCGCATTCGTACTTCCCATCGACTTTTACGCACGTTTTAGTCATGATTTCAACGGCTCTGTCCTCTTCAGCTGACGTTATTTGCTTTAATTCAGGTGTGTCCAGGTTGAAAGCCCTTTTGACTGCTTCATGGAGCTCCTCTAGATTGCATTGACATGTATGGACGTTGAGATAACCCTGATTGGTCTGCATATGTGGCCCTTGAATTGTCCAACCCAGTCTACATTTAGATGCCATGGGTTCATTCCAGCCGCCTTCCTTTACTTTCGTTGGTATGGCTACTTTCCAATTATTGACTCCGATGAGAAGCACTGGCTGAGCATTGTCGTATGAATGCACCGGTAAATTACGGAAATGTCGATATTTCGCTTTAAAATACTCTGCATTAATCGTCTGCCGCGGAAGCGAAAGGCTCGGAACAGTGTGCACGTTATTTAACTAGTACTTATTTTCGCCTCCAGAAGCTGAAATTTGAAAGGAAACGCGCACCGATGCGTCTTCTGTACGTGTTGTGTCACCTGTCCACCTTAGACAATTAGGATCTGCTTTTCCACTCAATTCGAGCTCGTCAATGACATGCTGTTCCACTAATGTAACAGACGAGCCTTCGTCTAAGAATGCAAAAATATCAATACTTTTTTCATTGTTGTAAATTCTTACCGGGATTATCCGAAAGTTCTCGGATTGCGAATTGCTGTTGTGAGCACTGACAAGCTCAGCTCGATCTGCCTTTGCCTCAGTTGGCTTGCTTGAATCCGGCGCTCTATGGAGCAAAGCATGATGTCTCGCTGTACAACCGTCTTTGCCGCACTCCTTTTTAGAAAAACAACGACCTTTATGCTCTTTTAGGCACTGACGACATAATTTGTGAGATTTCACTATGTTCCAGCGCTCATCCAGAGATTTGCTAACAAACTGCTCACATTGAGCGGCTTTGTGCCCTGATGTTTTACATACGCTGCACTGATTTACACTGTCGTGACGGTCGTGTGCATTGACGACGCCGGATTTAGTGGAACTAGGATAAACGACTGACGCTGCGGCTTCAGCAATATTGTAAAGCCAATCGCTGAAACTTTTAATTACCGGAACTGATTCGTCGCGTGTGTGCATCGCCCAACTAAGTTTATGTTGATTTGGTAGCTTATCTACCAGTTCTTTTAGTAGCAGAGGATTATTGAGGTGCATTTCCAATTGACACGCTTCCATTGTCGCACAAATGTTGCGAACTTGGAGCGCAAAGTCAATAATCGCGTCGAGTTTATCCTTAGGAGGAGGCGCTTTCCTTATTTTGTTCACCATTTGTTCGATTATGTACTCCGGCCGCCCGAAGAATGTTTTCAACGTCGCGATTACCTGTTTTACCATAGATGGCATAGTGAGTTTATCCTTCACCACCTCCTTTGCTCTCCCTTTGAGACATTTCTGCAATCGGAGCATATTTTCAACGTCCGATAAGGCTGCTATTCTAGTGCTGCTTTCGTACGAGGAATAAAAGGCTGTCCATTCCTCGGGGTCTCCGCTGAACGATGGCAAATCTTTTGGAATGGCTTGCCTTATTGCGATTTGCTCGTATGAATGCATATTTTCATTTGAAAAACAGTAAGCGCTTGTTGTGATTTCTCCCGAATCAGCTGTTTCTGACAATATGGCATACTTTCTCTCTAAATATCTTTGATGAGCTTCTCTCTCTTCTTCAAGTCGTGCAAGCATCAAATTTCTATTCGTTCTATCTGGGGCTGCAACGTTTTTATCGATAGGCACTGATCGATTGTTGCACACTTTTGATTGAGCGGCTGCATTCCAATTAATCGGACCGTGTGGAACAGGACTTCTACTAATGACGTTTTCGCTGTTCTTCGAAGTTTGCTGCTTTTCCAATGCGGCCGCAATCTCGCCAGATGCTGTGTTTGAGGGCGTTGACGTATGGGTCTTTCGCCGTATTCCATTAGAATCAACTACGTGATCGCTAGGCTCATTATGCCTTGCGTTGTTGTCACAAGAATCGCAAACCCACGAGCGGTTGGAAACGTCGCCATCTACACCTGCACAGCGAAAGTGATACCATTTATGGCATCCGTCGCATTGCACCCAGTTGTTGTCGTCTTGTTCTCCTAAACAAACGCTGCACGTGGCGGTGTCGTCCAAAGACATTTCCAGGATTGTTCACAAGGTGCTCTTTTAATATAATTGTACCGTAATTTAGTTATGAGTCTTTCGTGAGAACCGTTGCTCTCTTTCTATTGATTCGATCACGTGATCACGAAACGTATTATACGAATATGTATGTATGTATGCGCGTTTAAGTTTCTCTTTTGAACCGTTGTTCTTGCACAAATTGAACCACGTGAAATGAATGCTCTAGAAGTTTTTTATTTAGCGAGATATCGATGAGCCGTTGCTCATATATTGTTATTCGCGTTTTTTATAGCCCGATATTCTTTCTTATATATTTTCCGAACCGTTGTCCGCGAATTTGTACATAAGAAGTTTTTTAAGAATTGTTAGCGCAACTTCGATTACCACAGCTTCTTCAAGCATTACCGTTTTCTTCCGTTTAAATAATCAGGACAACATCCACGTCAAATAACAATTCACTTTTATTTATGATGTCAAATTTAAGTAATAAAAATTTAAAGTAATTAATTGCGTGGAATATACAAACTAATAAAAAACTCTGAATATTAAAGAATAAAAAACGGGAAATTAAGAAAAAGGAAAGAAAGCTTAAAAAACTTCTGTGTCGCTCGCGGGCTTCTGTTGCACTGACTCGTTTTATCCCTTTTCGTAGTTAGCACTCTACGGTCGGTCGTATTCGTCGGCAACAATGTCTTTATTATCGAGTTTTGGCCTCACTGTGTCGTTTTTCAATGTGGCGTTCCAGCCTAATGGCCTTGACCGAGCCGTTGGGAGTTTCTCTTGATATTGGAAAATTTTGCTATATGATCCTACTGTGAGCATTTAAAACAATGCATATTTCTAGGCTGTGGGGTTTGAGTCTTAGGATTGTGTGGTTTGGTGGCATTAAAATTTTGTTGCCTGCCTTCGTTGCTATTATTTTGAGACATGAATGGGTTAAAATTTTAATGTGCTATTGAACTGAAGTTTTCTTCTCTGTAATAATCTCTGCTCTGTAATATTGGTTACCTGCCTTTGTTGGCATTATTTTGAGATCTGAATGGGTTAAAATTTTGTTGTGATATTGAACTGAAGTTTTCCGCTCTGTTTTGTGGTTGTTTCTCAGTTTACTGGCCTATTTGCCTAAGGGTATCATAAAATGTATTCCTTAGAGGGAATTTATTTTTCACACGCTGCAAAATAATGTTTTAAGCCTTCCGAAGCATTTATTCTCTGAATGTCCCTTTTTTCCACAAAATTTGCCATCTATTTTATCACGAATGCGTTGCTGTTCTATTTTACCCCATTTCGCTGTTTGCTCATGCCCGTATTCGAAACATATATTGCAATATGGAGTATTTCTTCTTTGCTGGCAAATATCACGTGTATGGCCCGCCATATTGCGGAAGGAACATAAAATTGGTGGAGGGTTACCGACATCACTAATGAAATTATTAGAAAGAAATTTTATTTTCTTTGCAAGAAGATCTTCTGAGTCTTCTGCCAATTTAATTAGAAAGGAGAGGGGTTTGCCCCTGTGTCCTTCTAAGCAGAGTTGCATATATCAATCCTTAATACCGAAAATGAATCTGTGTTTTGCTTGTTTATTATACTCGCTTACGGCGGATACTGCCTGATTCTCCTCCGATGATTCTCTAATCAATTTTCTGCCTCTTTAAGTAACGATTCTATTCTTCCCCCATATGGTAATGCTTTTTCGTTGAAAAATTTTTTAGCATTTTCTATTTCCAACCTAATTGTTTCTAAAGTGTTGTGCTTAAAAAAGGTTTTCTTAATAAATTCACCCAGTTTTTCTACTTTCTCAAATTTTTGTTGCCTAGCCTTAATGTAGGCTGGTCCCGAAATCCTCTGCTTTATGCATTTGATTATGTCCTGCTCGTCGACATTTTATGTTATGCTCGGAAGTAAGGCTAAACCAATATTAATATCTGTCTACTTCTGAACTTAATTTTGGGTGTTCTTGACCTGAGAAGCATGGAACTAAACTAACAAACTTTTTGATGACCTATCTGATGGAGTGGCATTTGCCATCGTTACTTTTATTACAGGTATTACTGTTTTTGCAGTGGTTGGATGTTTAATTATTGTTCTTTGGAACTCTGTTCATATATTTGTTTGGTTGCTCTGATTATTGTTTGGTATTTTATGTGAAATGTCTGTTTTATTTGAACTTGTTTCCGCTAGTTCTTCTAATCCGGAATCTGTTCTGTTTGAAATTTTTTCTCGTAGTTCTTCCAAAAGACTGCTATCTGTTTCACTACTTGGGCCTTTTGGATTTATAACAATGAGCTCCGTAGGAGGTTTTGGTGGTGCGGGTACTGGCGCGGGGTTTATCGGATTTTTGTAATTTTTACGGGTGGGGTTTTTCGACATGTTGCTTGTGACGCACAACCCCTATATACTACTCTCAACTCCTGTTTTAAAACCGCTTTCTGTAAGGCTTCTCTAAGACCTTCGTTTTATTTTTCCGGTTGTTCTATTAGAGTGTAATTGTGTTCTATTTGTTGTTTTAACTTCTTGCAATTTTTATTGAGATTTTTTACCGTCACTGCCAAATTACTAAATTTTTCCTTCTCTTCCCCTGAATTCACTGAATTGTTTGCCTGGTTTATTAAAAATATTGCTTCCCCAATTTTCAAAAATTGCCCTTACACTAACTGATCCTTAATTAATTGTCAAATTTCCCTACTAAAGTTTACGTGGTGTAAAAATTATTGCGCTTCTTCTAAAACTCTTCTACTGTCAGATTCGAGCTCTGAAACTTTTTGCCTCGAAATGCCTAATTCTTTTTCCATTAAACAAGAAGGACTCTTAGCGATAAAAAAAAAGTTAAGTTTTGGTACGCAAAATTTTTGTGTTGATCCTGTGGGCTCTTTTTGTTGCGGCTGCCGTTGATATTTAAACTTTAAAATTTCCCTAGATTGTGTCTTTGACAAAACAGTCTTTTAACTAAAACTTTAATTAAACCTTCCAAGCACCTAAATCACAAGACTTTGTGAACACGAGTATTTGCTTATTCGGTTGATGTTTACCACTTTATTAAAACCTGCAAGGTTCCGCTTTAGCTCTACTTTCATTTCCACACTTTCTACTGTACAGATTTGGTTTTTTACTACAAGGATTAAAACCTTTTCAAAGAAACATCGGAAAGTTATCACTTGTCGAGATGACGTCGTCTGAGTTATCTTAATTGCCTCTGTCGTGTGACTTACGAATTTTCTGAGTTTCGTTTCTACGGTTGATCTTTACCATTTTTTTAAAACCTGCAAGGTTCTGTTTCGGCTGAACTCGTTTTTTGTCGTACGTCAAACTACAAGAACTTTTAAGTATAACTCTTTCAAAAGTTTTGTGCCTTGGTTCGTATCCAACTGAAAGTCTGTCGAACACCGGCTGCGCCAAAATGTTGTGAACAAATAAAAGGACACAAATAAATCCTGTTAATCTTTTATTATGTCGAAATCCTTAGTTATATAATTCACAATTTATTATCTTAATACATATAACTTCTAGCAACACTCTAACAACTTCCCTTAATCCTGTAATGATTTCCTCCTACCGTTAAAACTTTCGATCAACATAAAAATAGGGATATTTCTTTTTAATTTATTAATTTATTTATATTCTTATTTATTTTTTTATTCCAATATTTATCTTAGCTCTTAGTTTTACTTTCACGTTAACTACGAAGTTAACAACCATCACAACGACTGCCTTATTCTATAAATTTCACACTTACTTATAACTTACAAACTACGTTCGCCGTTTTGAACTCTGCTGCAGTCTCTTCTTTTTCCGCCTCAGCGACCTTCTTGGGCATTCCAGTTGCACTCTGCATTCTCGCTTCTTTTTCATTTCCGCGCGTGTCATCTTGACCCAGTTCTTTCCCATGTCTGCTTACGGGTGCGTTTTGCGTTGACCCGTATTCGTTGCTGAGCTTAATGCATACAGTAAGCCCTCGAAACTGTTGTATGTTCGCATGCTCACAACATTCCTCCCCCCCCTTTCTTTGATGGTTCCGCATTTATGCGGACTGGTTTGTTGTTTGGAGAGGGGCTTGTTTCGGTCCGATTGGTCTCGGGATTGCACTGCAGTTTCTTCGTTTTGATGTAGTGTTGTTTCATTTTTAACACCTCATACATGTGTTATTGAACACGCAACGTTATCGAACAATAACCGCACAACCTTGCGACGTCGAGGGTTCCAATTGTTAGCTTGCAGTTGCATCGAATATTTGTGCGAGATTAGCGAAGGTGCTAATGGTTCCCATTTGCTGGGGCCCTCTGTCATCTAGCACTTTAAAGCCTGGCTTGTGTTGTTGTATGGCTATGCCCTTGGCCTTGTAGTCCGTTGCTTTATTTGTTAATTGACCTTGGCATTGGTTGTGCATATTGCTGGTCAAGGCAATTTGGCCGTTGCTTATTTTGTTAATTGACCTTGGCATTGGTTGTATATACTCCATTTGCCTTCGAATATTGCTGGCGAAGGCAATTTGGCCCATGTTATTATAGTTACTTGTGACGGGCACATACTGCCACTGTTCGCGCCGTGTATGTTCTGGATTCTTCGCTGCAATCATTATTGTACCTGGTCCCTCGCTGCTGTCGTTACTGTGCCGGATCCCTCGCTGCTGTCGTTACTGTGCAGGATCCCTCGCAGCAGTCGTTATATTATAATAAAATAATTTTATTTTTTAGACAACTTTTCTTTTGTGAATCTTTTCGTTCTTTTTTGTGGGTTTCTTTTTTATTTGTGTATATATTTTTTGTGTTTATTTTTTTTTGTTTTTGTTTTTGTTTTGTTGTCTCTTTTTGTTGTTTTTTTATATTATTTTTTATTAATTTCATATGTATATAATTTGTCCTTAATCTACCCATATTCTCCCTGACTTTATACGTCCGGTAACTTATATTTCATTACATATTTTTCTTAACGCTAGCCTTAACGACTGTCCTCAGAACTTAGACTAAATTGAACCAGATTTTGTTATGCTACGTTAAATTCAACAAAACTTTATTGCGTTTAAGATAATTATAAAATAAAACAAAAACTTAACTTAATCAAATTCCCCACATTCATGCAACTGGTCACCGATTCTACGTTTATTATTTTTTTTCCTTTTGGGTCGTTTGGTTTCTCGTTGACCGTCTTCAGCGTTGTGATTTGACGCGAATTTTGCAAGGAATAAACTATTGTAAAAACTTAAACTTACATAACATAGATATATATATATATATATATACGTTACGTTTCCATTTTATGGTTAAAAAACAACATAATTTGTAAGCATTGTAAAATAAATATACTCGTGGCAACGCTGTACGGTCGGGTTACAAAAAAAATCAAAGAAAGTGTCGTGCGGTGTAACATGTGTCTATCTTATGTATCTTTGTGATTTGTGTAGCTATATGTGTGGAAGACGGGTTCCGGCATTTGTGGCTGCGATCTTTGCATTCCTTTCTCTTATTGTATAGTAAGAGGAAGGAAGCGATCCCCGCTTATTTAAGACTGTATGCCGTTCGCTCTTCTCTTTCTGATCAGGAGCTTAACCGCTTTTGATACAGTTGTATTAACTTAGACATTTTCTGAATGAAAATGTTTGTTAATACGTTGTCTAAATAAGAAAATTCTTGACAATTAATTCACCATCAACAATGAATAGATATTCATTGCCGCTGGTTTTGCATATTTTTTAGTATACTTACTCGACAAATAAATAAATTTTTTATCTTTAACTTGTTTAAAAAGAAGAATGGCTTTTCTCGCCACTTTCTATCGACTCGCTTCTCTTATATAAGTATAATTTAATACATTTACCTTTTACAGCTACTTTTTATTTATATAAAGAATGGGTTGTGCTATCCCATGTGGCCTAACCGCGCAGTTTGGCATATTTTATGAATGGAATGAAAACGAGAAAATTTTTTTTTTTATGGTTTCATTTTGCCACATTTGAGTATTGCTCTTTGGAGACAGAGGCGTCTGCGCTCCCTTTAAAGCTTCGTGACCTCACGACTAATCTTTTCACCGAATTTACGTGGTAAGTTTTGTCGCGACCCCGGATTCGCACAGTTACGTTAACCGGCCTGGTTATTCCGGTGATTACAAAAGGGCCATCCCATAATGGGGATAGCTTGTCTTTCCGCGCATGATTCTTAATTAAAATATATTCCCCCGTCTTGTTCGTGTTCTGTCGTATTTTCTTATCGTAGTGTTTGTTCGATCGCACCTTTGCTTCGTTTAGGGCTTCCCTCGCTAGCTCATGTGACCTCTGAATTTGGTAATTCATGAGTGACGGGAAGTCCTCTGTGTTATACATTGGATCGGCTTTTCTTATTAAGTTTGTGGCCATGTCCACCTCAAAGCCGAAAAAAGTTTTTGTTGGCGTTTGCTTTGTGGCGGCATGTGGGGTGTGGTTATGCACGTACATCGCGTGACCCAACCATTGGTCCCAATTAGTACCGTCTTCTTTAGCGAAATTTCGCAGGTACTCTGCGAGAGGCCGGTAGCTTCTTTTTAGCGCCCCGTTTGCCTGCGGGTGATACAGAATTGTGTGAAGCTTTTTAATACCAAGTATTTTACACACGTTTTTGAATAATTTTGACACGAAATTTGTGCCAAATATCAGTGACCAATTTTAACGGAATCCCATATCGGGCTACAATTTCCGAAAAGAAAACCTGCGCTATGGTGGACGCTTCCGTGTCCACCAGAGGTATGCAGGTCATGTATTTTGACACTTCGTCTTGAAATGTTAAAATGTACTTGTTACCACTGCAAGTTACTGGTAATGGACCCACTATGTCCATGTATACCTTTTCAAAAGGACGTGAAGCCGTGTCAGTAATCTGTATGGGGCCCTATTTATTCTCCCTGCCTTATTATTCTGACACTGTGCACACGCTGCAATGTACTCGCGGATCTCGGCCCGCATTTTTTGCTAACTGAATTGTCGCTTTATTCGACGAGTGGTGCTTGTGACACCCCTGTGCCCTCCTAGAGGTGAGTCGTGAAATTGGTAGAGGATTTCTTTAATCTGATCCTGATCTTTCAGGAATTGGACCTGACTTTGGACAATTGGTCCTGACTTTTCTCTACCCTCCTTAACGGACTCTTTAGGGAGCTCTATGCCACCTGAATGGGCCCCAGTCTCTGACTCCTTAGTTTGGACGTCCCTTGCCTGAGCCCTGGTTATTACGTTAACAGTCGTTTCACTCAAATCCTGGGGAATACTATTCAACGCGTCAGCGTTTAAGTTTTCTTTTCCAGGTTTGTAAACTCTTTTGAAATTAAATTCAGAAAGTTTGTGGCGGAACCTAGCTAAACGGGAAGTTTGGTCTTTTAAGTTCGCTATCCACTTTAGGGGCTTGTGGTCCGTCATCACTGTAAAATTTTTAACCAATAAGTAGGACCTGAATACTTTGGTGGCCCATACAATCGCCAAAAATTCTCGATCAATTGTAGAATAGCGGAGCTCAGTCTCGCTTAACCCGCTACTTGCGAAATATAGAGGAAATTCGTTCTCTTCTTCCTCCTGAGGTAATACTGCCCCTAACGCGCCACCACTGGCATCTGTCGTTAGACGAATTGGCTAAGAGAAATCGACGTAGCGGAGTACCGGTGGTTTAATTATGGCCTCCTTTAGGCAACCCAGTGCGGTCTGGCACTCCGCCGTCCACTTAATTTTCGCACCCTACCGCAGAAGTTTCGTCATTGGCAGCATAAGTCGGGCAGCATTGGGAATGAATTTTCAATAGTAGTTTATAAGGCCGAGGACCCCCTGGAGCTCTTTTACATTGCGGGGAGCTGGCATGTTTTGGACGCACTTGGCCCTACCTGGATCTGGCGACACCCCCTTTTCCGAGCAATGATGGCCCAAATAGACTACCTATTTACGTAGGAAATGGCATTTCTCTGTTTTGAGTTTCAGTCGGCTGACCCGCAAGGCCTGCATGTCTTTCCTCATGCTGAGCACGATTTCTACCATAAACGACGATGTCGTTTAAATATACAAAGCAATCAATTCCCTGAAATCCCGTTAACACAATATTCATAATTCGTTGAAAGGTTGCTGGGGCCCCTGTAATGCCAAACGGCATACGCTTAAACTCGTAATGTCCCGTGCCCGTGCTGAACGCGGTTTTCTCCCTATCTCTGTCGTCCACTAAGACTGGCATCCACTAATGAACTTTGACACATCTGACCGTAATTCCGGGCTGGGTGTCCCTGAAAATAGTGGCACGAACGTTTCCACTAGCTTCATTATGGCAGCTCCCGTCATGCCATCCCTTCTTTCTGATTGATTTCCGATTGGTGATAATAAACTGTTCATCCTTGGAACCTGATCCCTTGCTTCTCTGGCATACTCTGCTTCCTCTACTTCTCTCCTACCCGAAAATATCCCAGCTAACTGTTTCCTCATGGATTATAGCACTCCCGCACTCTTATTCATACCGGATATGTTTGATTATATGCCCTCCGCACTCTTGTTTATGCCTGGTGCGTTTAATGGCGGTGGATGTGCGTTAGGGGCAGTATTGTCTCAGGAGGAAGGGGAGGACAAATTTCCTCTATATATCGCAAGTAGAGGGTTAAGCGAGACTGAGCTCCGCTATTCTACAATTGAGCGAGAATTTTTGGCGATTGTATGGGCCACCAAAGTATTCAGGTCCTATTTATTAGGTAGAAATTTTACAGCGGTGACGGGCCACAAGCCCCTAAAGGGGATAGCAAACTTAAAAGACCAAACTTCCCGTTTCGCTAGGTTCCGCCACGAACTTTCTGAATTTGATTTCAAAATAGTTTACAAACCTGGAAAAGAGAACTTAAATGCTGACGCGTTGAGAAGAATTACCCAGGATTTGAGTGAAACGACTGTTAACGTAATAACCAGGGCTCAGGCAAGGGATGTCCAAACTAAGGAGTCAGAGACTAGGGCCCATTCAGGTGGCATAGAGCTCCCCAAAGAGTCCGTTAAGGAGGGTAGAGAAAAGTCAGGACCAATTGTCCAAAGTCAGGTCCAATTCCTGAAAGATCAGGATCAGATTAAAGAAATCCTCTACCAATTTCACGACTCACCTCTAGGAGGGCACAGGGGTGTCACAAGCACCACTCGTCGAATAAAGCGACAATTCAGTTGGCAAAAAATGCGGGCCGAGATCCGCGAATACATTGCAGCGTGTGCACAGTGTCAGAAAAATAAGGCAGGGAGAATAAATAGGGCCCAAGCGGATTACTGACACGGCTTCACGTCCTTTTGAAAAGGTACACATGGACGTAGTGGGTCCATTACCAGTAACTTGCAGTGGTAACAAGTACATTTTAACATTTCAAGACGAAGTGTCAAAATACATGACCTGCATACCTCTGGTGGACACGGAAGCGTCCACCATAGCGCAGGTTTTCTTTTCGGAAATTATAGCCCGATATGGGATTCCGTTAAAATTGGTCACTGATAATGGCACAAATTTCGTGTCAAACTTATTCAAAAACGTGTGTAAAACAGTTGGTATTAAAAAGCTTCACACAATTCTGTATCACCCGCAGGCAAACGGGGCGCTAGAAAGAAGCTACCGGCCTTCAAATTTCGCTAAAGAAGGTACAAATTGGGACCAATGGTTGGGTCACGCGATGTACGTGCATAACCACACCCCACATGCCGCCACAAAGCAAACGCCAACAAAAACTTTTTTCGGCTTTGAAGTGGACATGGCCACAAACTTAATAAGAAATGCCGATCCAATGTATAACACAGAGGACTTCCCGTCACTCATGAAGTACCAAATTCAGAGGTCACATGAGCTAGCGAGGGAAGCCCTAAACGAAGCAAAGGTGCGATCGAACAAACACTACGATAAGAAAGTACGACAGAACACTTTTAAGACGGGGGAATATATTTTAATTAAGAATCATGCGCGGAAAAACAAGCTATCCCCATTATGGGATGGCCCTTTTGTAATCACCGGAATAACCAGGCCGGTTAACGTAACTGTGCGAATCCGGGGTCGCGACAAAACTTACCACGTAAATTCGGTAAAAAGATTTGTCGTGAGGTCACGAAGCTTTAAAGGGAGCGCAGACGCCTCTGTCTCCAAAGAGCAGTACTCAAATATGTCAAAATGAAAACATAAAAAAAAAATTTTCTCGTTTTCATTCCATTAATAAAATATGCCAAACTGCGCGGTTAGGCCACATGGGATAGCACAACCCATTCTTTATATAAATTAAAAGTAGCTGTAAAAGGTAAATGTATTAAATTATACTTATATAAAAGAAGCGAGTCGATAGAAAGTGGCGAGAAAAGCCATTCTTCTTTTTAAACGTGTTAAAGGTAAAAATTTTATTTATTTGTCGAGTAAGTATACTGACGCACTCCCTTTGCCAAAATGAAGAACCGAAAAAAAAGGGGCAAAACTAACAAAATTATTAATGATATTATTTTTAACATTTATTTTCTTTTCATTTTATTGCCAACTCCAGCAATTGCGTTCAGCATAAATATGACCTACCACAACATTCGGAGCGAACGAAATCACGGAACAATTCAAGTTCATAGTCAACAAATTTTCTGATGATCAAACAAAATTTCGATTGTTTGGTTTTGTATTTTTGTTTTGTTTTGTTTTCTTTTCAAAAGGGCTATTTCAGCAAAGAGAGGCCAGTTCGAATTTTAAATTAAATTATCAAAAATATATGCAAAACCAGCGGCAATGAATATCCATTCATTGTTGATGGTGAATTAATTCTCAAGAATTGTCTTATTTAGACAACGTATTAACATACAATTTCATTCAGAAAATGTCCAAGTGCATGGTAGGTAGGTAGGTTGGTGCGGCAGCTTATAGCTCACGTAGGCTCACAGATAGGCCCTTTGTGGTACCATAGAGACACGACTATCCCCTTTCTACTTCCTATGGAAGCCAATTTGACTTCCTGATGAACCGCGCGATGTCTGAAATTTTGATTTCTGACAGTTCGGTGAGGCTGGTCAGAAAGGTGTGTCCCAGTAGAGACAGTCTTTTTGACGCTAAGGCCGGGCACTGACACAGGAGGTGGAGAATGGATTCCTCCTCCTCCTCCGAGCGACAGCTCCGGCAAAAGTCATTGTATGGGGCTCCCAGCCTTGCGGCATGTCTGCCGAACAGGCAATGGCCGGTGAGAACTGATACCGTCTGATGGATGGAGGTGTTGCTGAGTTTCACCAGGTTACTGGATCGTCTCTTATTCAGAGACGGCCAGGTTTGTCTAGTGATCCTGCAGAAATCTTCTTCGACCCAAAGCTTATTTGCCAGGTCGAGATATTCTTCTTTTATGCGGAATTTCACTGTAGCCAGTGGGATTCCTATGTTAGAAAAGGAGGTCTCTGGAAGCGATGTGCCCATCTTAGCAAGTTCATCGGCCTTGCAGTTTCCTTCAATGTCCCTGTGCCCCGGTACCCAGCAAATGGATACCGCTGAATGTTCCGCTATCTCGTTGAGAGATTTCCGGCATTCTTGGACAAGTTTTGATGTGGACTCCAGTCCGCAATCAAAGGATTTGATAGCCGCCTGGTTGTCGGTGAAAATGTAAATATTCCTGCCAAATATCTCATTACACATGAGCCACCTGGCGGCGTGGTTAATGGCCATGACCTCCGCTTGAAATACACTGCAGTGGTCAGGCAGACGGAGGGCTGAACTAAGGTTTAAGCTGTTAGAATAGATACCGCACCCTACCCTTGAGTCGAGTTTAGAGCCGTCAGTATAAATTTCAATTGCGTCCCGGTTGATTTGTAGACCATCGCACCACTCCTCCCTGCTCGGTATGCGGGTGGTATATCCGCATTCGAAGCAGAGCGAAGGGGTGCGATAGTCCACATCAGTCGGGATTCTGAAATCTTTTGTCAAGATTTGTGAGTGACCAGTGTCTGTTCTGGTCCATCGGCAGACGGTGTTCAATCGCGCAGCCGCGATCTTCGCTTGTTGTCTGATGAGGAGTGATGTTGGTAGCCAACAAAGGATTGTAAAAAGTGCCTTGGAGGGGGTAGTTCTCAGTGCTCTTGTTATCAATAGAGCAGACTGTCTCCTCACCCTGTCTAAGGCTTGAATATACGATGATTTATAGGTGATCGGCCACCAAAAGGTTGAGCCATATAGAAGGATCGGTTCCACCACAGCTTGGTAGAGCCATTGTATAGAATTGGGGGAAAGTCCCCATTTTGTGCCTATTGCCCTTTTACAGCAGTATAACGCACAGAGTGCTTTTCTGGCTCTCTCCTTGGTGTTTTCTCTCCATAGGAGCTTAGAGTCGAGTATCAGCCCTAAGTATTTGACTTGGCTGCTTAGTTTCAAGACAACCCCATTTAATTTTGGTAGGTTGAAAGATGGGATCTTGTATCTTCTGGAGAAGAGTACGAGTTCCGTTTTATTAGGATTGATTTTTAGTCCACACTCCCCGCTCCAGCGGCTGAGTGTTCCTAGATGTTGAGACATCCTATCCGAGATGATGTCGAGATGCTTCCCGGTGACGGATATTGCAATGTCATCTGCGTACGCTACTACATTGCATCTGATGTCATCGAGTACAGTTAGCAGAGAGTTCACAACCAGATTCCAGAGAAGGGGGGAGAGGACACCTCCTTGGGGTGTTCCTCTCTCCACTTTTCTGCTGTGCTGCGTGTTCCCCACCGACGCAGTGATAGTCCTATCAATAAGTAGACTTTTCACTATGTTATTTATCGTGCCATCAACTCCTAAGTTGGCTAAAGTTGACGTCACGGCTTGTGGGCAGACGTTGTTGAACGCCCCTTCGAGGACAAATTTCCTCTATATATCGCAAGTAGAGGGTTAAGCGAGACTGAGCTCCGCTATTCTACAATTGAGCGAGAATTTTTGGCGATTGTATGGGCCACCAAAGTATTCAGGTCCTATTTATTAGGTAGAAATTTTACAGCGGTGACGGGCCACAAGCCCCTAAAGGGGATAGCAAACTTAAAAGACCAAACTTCCCGTTTCGCTAGGTTCCGCCACGAACTTTCTGAATTTGATTTCAAAATAGTTTACAAACCTGGAAAAGAGAACTTAAATGCTGACGCGTTGAGAAGAATTACCCAGGATTTGAGTGAAACGACTGTTAACGTAATAACCAGGGCTCAGGCAAGGGATGTCCAAACTAAGGAGTCAGAGACTAGGGCCCATTCAGGTGGCATAGAGCTCCCCAAAGAGTCCGTTAAGGAGGGTAGAGAAAAGTCAGGACCAATTGTCCAAAGTCAGGTCCAATTCCTGAAAGATCAGGATCAGATTAAAGAAATCCTCTACCAATTTCACGACTCACCTCTAGGAGGGCACAGGGGTGTCACAAGCACCACTCGTCGAATAAAGCGACAATTCAGTTGGCAAAAAATGCGGGCCGAGATCCGCGAATACATTGCAGCGTGTGCACAGTGTCAGAAAAATAAGGCAGGGAGAATAAATAGGGCCCAAGCGGATTACTGACACGGCTTCACGTCCTTTTGAAAAGGTACACATGGACGTAGTGGGTCCATTACCAGTAACTTGCAGTGGTAACAAGTACATTTTAACATTTCAAGACGAAGTGTCAAAATACATGACCTGCATACCTCTGGTGGACACGGAAGCGTCCACCATAGCGCAGGTTTTCTTTTCGGAAATTATAGCCCGATATGGGATTCCGTTAAAATTGGTCACTGATAATGGCACAAATTTCGTGTCAAACTTATTCAAAAACGTGTGTAAAACAGTTGGTATTAAAAAGCTTCACACAATTCTGTATCACCCGCAGGCAAACGGGGCGCTAGAAAGAAGCTACCGGCCTTCAAATTTCGCTAAAGAAGGTACAAATTGGGACCAATGGTTGGGTCACGCGATGTACGTGCATAACCACACCCCACATGCCGCCACAAAGCAAACGCCAACAAAAACTTTTTTCGGCTTTGAAGTGGACATGGCCACAAACTTAATAAGAAATGCCGATCCAATGTATAACACAGAGGACTTCCCGTCACTCATGAAGTACCAAATTCAGAGGTCACATGAGCTAGCGAGGGAAGCCCTAAACGAAGCAAAGGTGCGATCGAACAAACACTACGATAAGAAAGTACGACAGAACACTTTTAAGACGGGGGAATATATTTTAATTAAGAATCATGCGCGGAAAAACAAGCTATCCCCATTATGGGATGGCCCTTTTGTAATCACCGGAATAACCAGGCCGGTTAACGTAACTGTGCGAATCCGGGGTCGCGACAAAACTTACCACGTAAATTCGGTAAAAAGATTTGTCGTGAGGTCACGAAGCTTTAAAGGGAGCGCAGACGCCTCTGTCTCCAAAGAGCAGTACTCAAATATGTCAAAATGAAAACATAAAAAAAAAATTTTCTCGTTTTCATTCCATTAATAAAATATGCCAAACTGCGCGGTTAGGCCACATGGGATAGCACAACCCATTCTTTATATAAATTAAAAGTAGCTGTAAAAGGTAAATGTATTAAATTATACTTATATAAAAGAAGCGAGTCGATAGAAAGTGGCGAGAAAAGCCATTCTTCTTTTTAAACGTGTTAAAGGTAAAAATTTTATTTATTTGTCGAGTAAGTATACTGACGCACTCCCTTTGCCAAAATGAAGAACCGAAAAAAAGGGGCAAAACTAACAAAATTATTAATGATATTATTTTTAACATTTATTTTCTTTTCATTTTATTGCCAACTCCAGCAATTGCGTTCAGCATAAATATGACCTACCACAACATTCGGAGCGAACGAAATCACGGAACAATTCAAGTTCATATTCAACAAATTTTCTGATGATCAAACAAAATTTCGATTGTTTGGTTTTGTATTTTTGTTTTGTTTTGTTTTCTTTTCAAAAGGGCTATTTCAGCAAAGAGAGGCCAGTTCGAATTTTAAATTAAATAATCAAAAATATATGCAAAACCAGCGGCAATGAATATCCATTCATTGTTGATGGTGAATTAATTCTCAAGAATTGTCTTATTTAGACAACGTATTAACATACAATTTCATTCAGAAAATGTCCAAGTGCATACAACTGTATCAAAAGCGTATCAGTTAAGCTCCTGATCAGAAAGAGAAGAGCGAACGGCCTTAAGTCTTAAATACGCGGCGATCGCTTCCTTCCTCTTACTATACAATAAGAGACAGGAAAGCAAAGATCGCAGCCAAAAATGCCGGAATCCGTCTTCCACACATATAGCTACACAAATCACAAAGACACACACATGTTACACCGCACGACATTTTCTTAGATTTTTTTTTTGTAACCCGACCGTTCAGCGTTGCCACGAGTATATTTATTTTACAATGCTTATAAATTATGTTGTTTTTTAACCATAAAATGGAAGCGTAACGTATATATATATATATATATATATATATATATATATATATTTATATATATATATATATATATATATATATATATATATATAAACATATATATTTATATATTTATATCTATGTTATGTAAGTTTAAGCTATTACAATAGTTTATTTCTTGCAAAATTCGAGTCAAATGACAACGCTGAAGACGGTCAACGAGAAACCAAACGACCCAATAGGAAAAAAATAATAAACGTAGAATCGGTGACCAGTTGCATGAAAGTGGGGAATTTGATTAAGTAAAGTTTTTGTTTTATTTTATAATTATCTTTTTTTTTTTTTTTTTTTTTTTTTTTTAAATAAACGCCTATTTCAAGGGCAGCACTCAGACTTCCAATTAGTCCATTGTACTGACCCAAGATGGCCTATTCTTTACAGGGTCTTCTCAGTTCTATGAATGAACCTTAGAAGATTCCTGAAAGATAAGGAAAGAGCATTCTTTCCGTATATGTCACACGTACCGAATGCCATCAGTCTGCTTCGTGAGAATGCGGGGCAGTCGAACAAATAATGTTCAGCCGTTTCCTCATCCTCCTCTCCGCAGCACAGGCAGTTAGCATTTTCGGTGACTCCTATCACCTTGAGGTGTTTTGCAAAAGCGCCATGCCCTGTGATTGCATTAACCAAAAGTCTGCAGTCTCCCCTAGGTAGGGACAGCAGAAATTTGGCAGATTTGCTACACAAAGATGGCAACATTTGCTTCGAGAACCTACACGTAGAAACATTTTGCCATTGCTGTGAACAGGTTAGGAAAACCCATTCCGCAACAGCCGTCCTTATGTTGGCAGTAGCAACTCCTATGACTGGTTCCGGACCAAGAAAAGGTGTATCAGATGCAAGTTTGGCTAGCTTATCAGCTTCCTCGTTGCCTTCAACACCAGAGTGTCCTCTCACCCATCTGAGCTGCACAGAGTTGAATTTACTGACGTAATTAACTCTATTTTTGCACTGTTTCACTAGATTTGACGAGACAGCAGGGTTAAGCATTGCCAGTAGCGCAGCCTGACTGTCACTAAAGACATAGATGCTTCTACCCCGCCATCTTTTATCAACTACATGATCCATTGCTTTAAGGTAGCAAAAACCTCAGCCTGAAACACTGTCGCTTTGCTCCCAAGTGGAAAAAAGAGTTTCTGTTCCTCCTCTTCCCTTATAAATACTCCTGCTCCAGAACCTAGTTCCGTTTTTGAGCCGTCAGTATAAATGCAACTTGCGTTAACCAGAAGATCTGAAACATCTTCAGCTTCATCCAGTTTAACTTCAAAGTTGCGTTTCAAGATCAGGGTGGTAGTGATCGCGTCAGACGGCATATGCATTGTGTTTGTATCAATGCCCGCTCCCCCCGCTACATCACTCACGTCCCACCCTGTTCTTATCCAGTAACCATTGCGCTTTAATCTACAGACTGCCTTGATGGCTTCTCCTTTGATAAAGACATCAAGTGGTTCCAGATTTAACAAGGCGTCGAGAGCTGGCCCAGGTGTTGTGGTGAAAGCACCAGTACAACCTAGATTCACAGCCCTTTGAAGTTTGGCAAGCGCCGCAACAGAAGATTTCCGTTTCATTGCGCTCCACCAAATCACCGACGCATACGATATCATGGGTCTGATCAGCACTTTGTAAATCCAAAGAACTTTACCCGGCGACAGACCCCATGTTTTGCCAAATACCTTCTGACACTTCCAAAAAGCTGATAGCGCCTTTGAGATTTTGACCTGTAAATGCCTTCTCCACAGAAGCTTGGTATCTAGAATGACTCCCAGATATTTGACTTCAGTTGAGAGTGCAATATCAACTCCCCTTAGCATTGGAAGAGTCAGTCCGTCCATCCTTCTCCTTCTAGTAAAGAGAACTACACTAGTCTTAGAAGGATTTACGGAAAGCCCATTACTAATGCACCAGGCGTCTATACGATCTAGTGTCGCTTGCATTTTTCTGCTAACGTCACGAAGCGATGATTCCATTTGGCTGGTGAGACTTACGGCTCCCTGCACAGGTGCAGGGGGTGCTGATGTTGAGCCACTTGATGCGTTGCTGGATTTGTCGCCCTTGTAGATGCGGAGCGTGGCCGACTCGAAACCGTAGTTGACCACGCCCTTCCTCTGAAGCAGTGGCGTGAGGGACTCTTCGTTTAACACGATGAGTACCTCATGCATGTTGCCGCGGGTCTCACCGACCTTGACCACCTTCCAGTCATGGGTTGGGAGATCAAGGTTGCTGAGCTTCAGCACTTCGAGGATCTCCTCGGGCGACGATGGCTCGGTAGGTAGCCAAGCCTTTGACCTAGGTCGGCTAGGGATCTGGTCTTTGGTGACCACCTTTATCAAGGCGCCGGGCCAGACCTCTCCTACCTGCTCGATTGCAAGCTTGTACAGATCCGCTGAGCGTTGATCTGCACAAGCTATCAGCTTGACGTGGCCCTGATACCATCCTGCGTCCCTGCATACGGGAGAGGGACCAGGATGGGCACGGACAACGTCTCTGTAGATGCGCATAAGAGCCAGTTGTACCAACTTCCAGTTTGCTGGGGAGATGGTGCCGTCGCTCTTATTGGCGTCAATAATAGCCCATATTAGCGAGTTCTTTGCGATCTCGCTATAGGGTCGTGCCCCTGCGTTGGGCTTGGTGGCAAGCCTGGGCCTCTTTCCACCTTGAGAGATGGGGGGAGTGGTGGTCTCTACGGACCTTTGCCGTTTTTGAGTTGCCCCTGTGACAGGTGGCAGACTCACGGGTCGAACCGCGACGTTTTTCTTGGCCCACTCAATGGAGGCCTTGTCGCTTTCCGTTAAGGAGTTCGGATCCACCTTCTCGTACTTTGCGAGAATCCGCAGAGCAGATCTCCGCGTCCTGTAGGCCCGGGTGGAGGCATTGGTCGCCTTGGATGCCGTGGAGGCAGCACTGGCTTCCTTCACACTTCAGGACAGGCTTGCTTGCCGAAGGTCCTGTGGTTCTCTTTGAGGCAGTTGGAGCAGTTCCATTGCCTCGCGAAGTAGATGGCAAAGTGCTGTCTCTTACCGGAGTGGTGAGAGCAATAACACTTTGCCTCAGAATTTTCTTTTGTGGCGGCCCCCCTTTAGGGTTGGGCGTACCACTTTTTGTAAAGCCACCTGGGGTGGACTTTTTCTGTCCCCCTGACGGGTTGGACGTTTTGGGATTGCTCCCGTCCCTTTGGGGTTGGGTTGTCCCCCTGACGGGTTGGACTTGGTTAATGATTGTTTGTTGATTTGAATTGTCCATGCGATATGGGCCCCAACTCAAGCTTCTATCTCCGCTTGTTGTGTAGTCGCCTTAAGGTCCATTGGGTAATCTTTGCAAGCAGGAAGGCCATGTAGGTTTGGCTCACGCCTAATGGAAAATGTTCTCAGTTCCAGACCCGTTAAGCGGGACCAGTCAAACCGCACCTACGTTTTTACCTGAATAGTACAACTTGTTAACGTACTTTGAGACCTAGCCAGTCTTTCACGGTGCATCCAGTTTGCCTAGGCATTAGCGTTGGAGTCATTTCAGTAGGATTTCGCGTCCCGTCATTCAGATCAGCAATACCTTCACGCCCAGCTCCCCGGCGTCAATACCAAATAGTTTTTCCGGTCGTGCCGTTGTGCGCTTCTAGCTGAAGCAGACTGGGGGTATGAAGCTTTACAGTTTAAACTCTACATGAATTGATTCGTCTACATGCTCGAGAATGGGGCGGTTGTTCCCGTTTGACCCATTACGTTTGCTTCGGTGATTCCCTCTTACGACCTTACCGGTATGCGCCGCCCTTTCCGTTCATCGCTCGGAGATTCAATCACGACTGGGCCCCTCACCATGGCGAGGTAGTAATCACTGGGAATCCAAGTGCATACAACTGTATCAGACCGTATCAGTTAAGCTCCAAATCTATGAGAATTCGAAAAGCTTAAGTCTTAAATACGCGGTTTGCTTACATGCTCTTACTCTACAATAAGCGTACAGTAAAGCAAATGATCGCAGCCAATAATTTGACTTATCCGTTGCCACACATATAACTACCCAAATGAAAGACACACATGTTCCACCTCACTCATTTTCTTAGATTTTTTTTTTTGTAACCCGAACGGTTTACGGTTGCCACGATTATATTTATTTGACCAGGCTTATAAATCATGTTGTTTTTTACATAAAATGGAAACATAACGTATATATCCATATATATATAGCTAAATCTATCCGTAAGTATTGTAAATACAGAATTTTATCGCGATATATGTAAGTTGAGCAATTACAATAGTTTAGTTTCTTGCAAAATTCGAGTTAGGACAACGCTGATTACCCTGAACGAACATATTTAAACGACCAATGCAAAACTAAGTAAACGTAGTGATCGGTGACCTGATCGCATCAAAGTGGGGCAATTTGATTAAGTAAAGTTTTTGTTTCTTGCATAATTATCTTAATCGCAATAAAATTTGTCTCTAATCGTAAGCAATAATAAAATCGGGTTCATTTAGTTAAAGCTCTAGGACAAGTCGTTTAGAGCTAGCGTTATGTAGGGAGTTAATGCAAGATAAGTTCCCCTGGTATGGAAGTAATGGTGACATGAGGCTGCCTGAAAGAACTTACATATGGATGTCCAGCTAATCGTACGGATTCTTAACGCATAAAGACATCATGCTTATAGGTCTGAAACTTTTTGGCAGAAAGTAATCGTCTCTACCAACCTTTGGTATAAACGTCACTTTGACTGTCCTCCATTAGTAGGTTTGTATGCTCTTGCCACGCATGCCAAAAATCTTTTTCATGACAGGCAGCAGCATCTCAATTCCTTCCCTGATCATAATTGGTAGGATTCCATCTGGCCCCGGCGATTATATAGGGGTCAAAGGATGCAGCCGCATACCTTATGACCTCTTTCGTCACCAGCTGCCTCGCAATCCTCCAATTATGCTTATCTATGTGCGGCCTGACATAGTCACACTCAATTGGACTAGGGTGGTCGCACACCAGTGTTGGATTTCCCGGAAAGTGAGTCGCGAGCAGCTCCAAATAAGCTTCTTCCTTCGACTCAGTTACCGATCCATCCTCCCTTCTCAGTGTATCCAGCTTGACCGAATGATCCCGCTTTAAAAACTTGACCATTCTGTTGGATTCACTGACGGATTCAATTCCGCTGCAAAAACTTTTAAAAGCTTCAATTTTCGCTTTGCGAACTGCGCTTTTATACTCTTTTTGCTTGGAACGATAAAGATTCCATAATTATCTTAATCGCAATAAAGTTTTGTTGAATTTAACGTAGCATAATAAAATCGGGTTCAATTTAGTTAAAGTTCAAAGGACAGTCGTTTTGGCTAGCGTTAAGAAAAATATGTAATGAAATATAAGTTACCGGACATATAAAGTAAGGGAGAATATGGGTATATTAAGGACAAATATACATATGGGCATTTCCAAGTTAATCGTACGCGGAATTCGTACGCAAATAGAGTTGAATAGATTTTACAAAAATGGGAGTGACTCCAAGAAATTGGTGTCGATATGTTCCACTCAGAGAGTTTATCATTTGAAAAAAAAATTAAGTAGGTTTGAAATGTTTGAGTCGGAAAAATCGAGCGAAATAGGGCAATATCGTACGTGACCAAAAACGGAAGTACTTTTGAGGTACTTGTAAAAATGTGCAAAACTCTGCGAATTAATGGAGTTTATTTTTTTGTTTCTAATTTCTTGCACTAAGTGAAATATTTCTCCTTTTAAATTCGTTATGTTTAAATTAAAAATATCTTTAGCTGATTTTATAGGGAACAAAGTTCATATATCTTACGTGACATATCGTACGTGACATAATTTCCCCCACTATTATTCTTCATTAATGACCAATAAAAAATAATTTTTCGATTCAAAAAACAATATATTTATAACAAACAAAGACAGTCCCGGTTAAATTTATTGTTTTTACGGAATTATTCGGCGTTAAGTTTTCGCTGCCACCCAACCCTGTCATATACTTAATTAACTCTTATTTTTCCCTTAAATGAATACCCAGCTCATTTGTTGCTCATTCTAAGCTCATCTTTGTTGCCTCGTAATGAATTTTAGACATATGATTAAAAAAAAAAAAAAATTTCAATTGGGCTCTCAACAAATCGTACCATTTTTAGTACTTACGATATCGTACGTGACCAACTTGCTTGGCTTATAAATTTTTTGTTTCACGAAATTAAAATTTTTTTTTTAAATCTATTATTTGCCCGATGGCCTTGATTTGGAAATTAATTTTCGTTCACCTGCGACCGACAAATAACAAATGAGGAAGAAAAACAATGTTTTTGGTCATCGTACGTGACATTAGAATAGCATCCAAGGAAAATAAAAAAAACACCGCTAATCGAACTCCTTATTTTCTCTTTGCTCATGAATCTACTTTAATTGTTGTTGTAACAATAATTTGAGAGTAGAAATGCAATGTTACAAATAGCTGAAGTGAGTCGTTTGAAGAGAGGAAGTAGTTGATCAAAACTGCTTAAAATGAATCAACGAGACAATTGACTTTAAGCCGTTATTTTTTTTCTTTCAAATTTTAATAGGCTGGAAATGCTTCCAGATAATTAAATTTTAGTATTTTTGCCTTCCATAGCCAGTGTTGGAAAAAAATTTCGAGCACTTTTATTTTTTCAGTCGTGGTTGACATATTCATGGAAATGCCCATATGAAATAATAAAAAAAATAATATTAAAAAAACAACAAAAAGAGACAACAAAACAAAAACAAAAACAAAACAAAAAATAAAACACAAAAAAAATTTACACAAATAAAAAAAAAACCAAAAAAAAAACCAAAAGATTCACAAAAGAAAAGTGGTCTAAAAAATAAATTATTTTATTATACTATAACGACTGCTGCGAGGGATCCGGCACAGTAACGACAGCAGCGAGGGACCCGGTACAATAATGAATGCAGCGAAGAATCCAGAGCATACACGGCGCGAACAGTGGTGGTATGTGCCCGTCACAAGTAACTATAATAACATGGGCCAAATTGCCTTCGCCAGCAATATTCGAAGTCAAATGGAGTATATACAACCAATGCCAAGGTCAATTAACAAAATAAGAAACGGCAAAATTGCCTTGACCAGCAATATGCACAACCAATGCCAAGGTCAATTAACAAATAAAGCAACGGACTACAAGGCCAAAGGCATAGCCGTACAACAACACAAGCCAGGCTTCAAAGTGCTAGATGACAGAGGGCCCCAGCAAATGGGAACCATTAGCACCTTCGCTAATCTCGCACAAATAATCGATGCAACTGCAAGCTAACAATTGGAACCCTCGACGTCGCAAGGTTGTGCGGTTATTGTTCGATAACGTTGCGTGTTCAATAACACATGTATGAGGTGTTAAAAATGAAACAACACTCCATCAAAACGAAGAAACTGCAGTGCAATCCCCAGACCAATTGAACCGAAACAAGCCCCTCTCCAAACAACAAACCAGTCCGCATAAATTCGAACCCATCAAAAAAAAGGGGGGCGGGGGGAGGAATGTTGTGAGCATGCGAACATACAACAGTTTCGAGGGCTTACTGAATGCATTAAGCTCAGCAACGAATACGGGTCAACGCAAAACGCACCCGTAAGCAGACATGGGAAAGAACTGGGTCAAGACGACACGCGAGGAAATGAAAAAGAAGCGAAAATACAGAGTGCAACTGGAATGCACAAGAAGGTCGCTGAGGCGGAAAAAGAAGAGACTGCAGCAGAGTTCGCAGCGGCGAACGTAGTTTGTAAGTTAGAAGTAAGTGTGAAATTTATAGAATAAGGCAGCCGTTGTGACAGTTGTTAACTTCGTAGTTAACTTGAAAGTAAAACTAAGAGCTAAGATAAATATTGGAATAAAAAACTAAATAAGAATATAAATAAATTAAAAAGAAATATTCTTATTTTTATGTTGATCGAAAGTTTTAACGGTAGGAGGAAATCATTACAATTTCTAAACTCCAAGTCCACGCCTTTATCGCAGTTGCCATTGGTGAGTACATACAAGTCGAGCTGAGACTGTCTCAAACTTGTCTTCCACAAAGAGTGTCATTTTCCATCTCGATCTTTGGTTTATATCAAAAGAGAATGCTAATGCCGCATTGTTCATTTCCCGATTGCTGCCCTTTGAATTAATGTGAAACTTCTGGAACTGCTGAGTGAGTTCAACGTTGACCGCATTATCGATTTCCCAATCGATGCCTGTCGCAATAGTTGACATGCGCTAGTGGATTTGCATTTCGAGCCCAACAGATGTCATAACCGCCGCATAAGCACTTTCGGGCCAGGTGTCGTCTGAATTCACTTGCGTTCGGAAATTCGCTTATCAAGTATTACTGTTCGCCGTTCTTGTCGTGTGCCAACGTTGGTCATATTTCTATAACCGTATTTGGTTTGATTGTTGTTGTTGCTGTTTCGTTTGGTCTGAAGTTGTTGTGTTATATTTCGTTCTTTGAAATATTGCCGTGCGTATAAAGGTGGCCATCATGCATAATAATTGAATGCACTTGAGTCGACTGTTGACTAACAACAAAAGACACGTGAATCCTCTAGCGCTTCGATTATCGATTACCCTAGACTCCTCGAGGTTAACAAGAAAAGATAGGCAAGGAAATAGTAATCAACAAAAACTGCAGTCCATGCACATTCATCAGCACAGCATTCCTAGCTGATTCACGACGCAGTTGCTCCGTACAATCCATGCACTTCAAACAACATAGCTTTCTCAGCTGTTTATAATCGAAGTTCGCGTAAGCAACCCACGGCACGTCTGTTTACTGAGCCTCATTCCTCCGAAACACCAACCCAATTATGTATGGTCCTTTAGACATCACCAAAGCCAAGTTCCTAGCAGATGAGGCCCGCGATTGTCCACATTTTACGTATCATGATCCAATCTTATGTTCGAGATATGTTTTGTGATTTGTAATTGAGTTGATTAGGTGTAAGGTTTTAGAAATTATTGCTGCACTCCTTTTCCATAAGAAAGATACAATAAATAAACTAACTGTAAAAATAAATTATTAATTATAGTTGCCTGCTTTGCCACAAAAGAGGTCTTTGATGTCTCATTTCTAGAACAGTTAGCAGTCCCCCGAAAAAATAAAAGAACACAATGGCTTTTACGCACAACAAAAAATCTTTTACAGGTTATATTTCTTGTAAATATTTTTATCGAAGAAAGAAAAAATGCCTTTACCAAAATACACGAAAACATATTTTAGGAATTGGAAAAAGTGTGAACATGTCAAAAGATTAAAATTTGTGTTTCTTCTTTGATAATAGTCCTTAATTCTAATTAAAATGAATTTTATTCGCATGCTTTATGAGGTTTAACCAGTGCTGCGAATTTAACATAAAATATGCTAAATTTGGTTTTTTTGTTTTTAAGCATATAACATATTTTGTTTAAGCAAATTGGCATCTCTTAATGTGATTTGATGAAGCACGAGTACCGACATCAATCGTTCGTTCGCAATCGTAAACATCATAAAGTGCTATATGGTCAGCATATTGCCTAAATACAGCCAACGTTACCGAGCAGAGAAAAAAAGAGAATGCCTTTCAAAAGATGGTTACATCCTGTGCAAAATGGTACGACAAAGGCGTTTTGCATATGCTAGAAGTCAAAAAAACTTCATATGACCTACATATTTTGTCATCAAAGCACAAAAATGCTTTAAAACCAGCAAAAAGTCAAAGAAAAATTAATTATCCTAAAGGAAATTTTAATCTGGACATTCATAGAGCGGAATGTTCACTAGCCATGTTTGTCTATGTAAATTCTTCGACTCTGGCTGATGATCATTTATCACATTTATGTAAACACCGGCTCCTTAATAGCAAGTGTGGAACTTGCGTATCCACCTCACGAAATGCAGCAACATAAAAAAAATCCGCGTCACTACATGCAAAAAAATTTTCAAATATGTTTTTTTCCTGGGATCTACAGCTTCAGGACCCGATATCTCGAAAATGAACACTTACTTCAGAAAATGAAAAGCCCCATTGGAATCTGCATAGTCAAATTACGTTTACCCAGTCGGAATTGCCGTTGGTGAAAAAAAAAAATTTCAAAATTCTAGTACAGTGTAATTATCAAGATGCAGCTGGTAATAATCCCTTTGCTGAATAATGTCAGTGAGCGATGTCATAATTATCTGTGCAACATTTCAACGCTATGAGTGAACGCTTTTCCAGCCAAACAAATGTGGTAAAATTAAAACTTCAAAACCGTTTAAAGGTTAAAACGCTAACTTCTATATTATATATAAGATTCGGCCTAAGAATGCAGAAACATTCTGATATTCCTACACGCTTCCAGCCGGTGTACTGCGCTGTTTCGGTAGCAACGAGTGTTAAAGCGACCAGGTTAAGAAAATTATAAGCTTTGAATTTGACAACCTTTTTTATGATTAATAACACTGTGCTTGAATTTGCAACTTTTTTTTACCGACAACATGCAGACAAATCTCGTAAACATAATTGGGGGGTGCTGAGTTCGGTCCCATCAAACAATTTTTTAGATTGGCTCTAGTTTTTGAAATGTCGGGACTTAAAAATTATGACTTATATATATATATATATATATATATATATATTTTCTGTTTTTACGCTGTCAAGAAAAGGTTTAGATATCCAAACAAAAATGATTTTTTCTAAGTCTATGTAATCAATATCTTATTTTATTAAGAAATTGATATTGAGTATGACGACTAGCTCCGCAAATAAAGGCACCTTGGACCCCAAATTTCATTTTTTGTACCATTCAATAAAAGCGGAATAGGTTGTGAAACCTATACTGATATTATACAAACAATCACGATAGTTTACTCTACTCTGTGTTGTTTAAGATAACGGTCGTCATACACAATATCAGTTTCCTTGTTAAATACGATATTGATTGCAAAAAGTTTGAAAAACATTTTTTGTATGGTTTTTTTTATGTGTGAACAGTTTCTTGACAGCGTGAAAATAGAGAATATTTTGTTTTTGTTCTCTTACTTCTTGCATTTCCTTTGAATTTTAAAGCTTTTCTGTTTAACCTTCTAATAAATCGGTGTAGAATTTAATTAATTTCCAAAAATAAGTCAAACTTAAATATATAGCACTTGTTTTTGAACATGAAATCGAACAGTTAAATATTTTTTCGATGTGATAACTCATTCTTGACAAGCTGTATAACCTAAGAGGTACGAGCGTTTTTTCGAATCGTGATTGTTAAGGCCGATTTGAATGTTTTGTTTTTTTTTTTAATTTAAGAATGGAATTTGAGCTTGTATATTTTAAGTACTATGAATTTGAATTCGCTTACTTTAGTTTGTACTGAAATATACTTGCAATGAAAACGAAATGTTTTTCGTTTGTGGTCAAAATCTGACTGACTTTATTTGAAAAATGCATCAGTATTTATACTAATTTTCTAAAGACTAAAATGCTATTATAATCATAAATTCTTATATTTTATTGTATCGACAATTGACGAAGGAAACTGAAATATGAAACAAAATCGAACTTCTCAAATGACCGGCCGAAATTCGTTTAATGCTATGTTCTCACTAGGCCGGGTTAGGGTTATCGGCGAAACCCAGGGTTTCAAATGTCAAAACGCATATAAAAAAAATCATCTAACCCGAAAATAAACCCCGGGTTAACATTTAACTCTGAGGTTAGCGCAGAGTTGCATTTGAAATTTTCAGTTACATTTGCCAACACCGGGTACAAAAACCGGGTAAAAATTTAATACGACACTGGCAGGAAGCTTTCCCGTGCAGAAAATGAGTGGGGAAGGATGCACGTTTTTGGATATGTAAATTTTAATCACAGGTCGTGGAACGTTTTGTGATGCCGCTTTCACTATTAGCTCCATTAATCTTTTTTTGTTCCTGCGGATATTGTAATGGTCTTCTAATATTATTGCTTCCAATATTCCTTTGGCTTTTTCAGCTTCTTTAAACATTTGTAATAAAGCAAATTCAATTTTTATTTGCAATTTCTCGATGATATAGTATATCAGATATACCTTGCGCGTTTTTTATATTTCAAACTCCCAAGCCGGACATTATCGCATGCATGTAATGAAAACAGCGGCCATCTCTCAAAAAACTTCATTAACAGTAAGGGTTAATAATGCGAGTAGTCGCAGTATGAATTTTCACCACTTCAGAAGTAGTGAAATTTCCGGCTGGGTCATACGATGTTTGTAAACCTTAACTCGCTCTAACCTGATATGAACGCTTTGAGTTAAAGAATCGGCTTAAGTACTTAACCCCTATAGTGAGAACATAGCATAATAAGCATTTGATGGAGTTTAGCCTTGAACTCATTTAAACTGTACATATTTGAATGCACTTGGGCAGTGAGCCCGAAATCACATAAGCCGAATAGAAAGTGAATGCACTTTGAATGCACTTGGCCAGCGAGACCGAAAGAGGTGTCGGATGACGCTTTAGCTTGTGCGGCTTGAGCATGGGTTTTCATGTTCTTTATTGCATTTCATTCTTTACTTCTTTTTGTGTTCATTTGGCTTGCCTTTAAATTGTATATATGTTGAATGGCTTTTGGTTGATCTGTATATTTAGCTAATTGTCAATATGTCGATATAAGTACATATGCTACACCTTCCGCTTTTGGAAGAATGATCACACCTTTGTGTGATTATTCTTAGTACAATGTATGAATTGTTAAATAATATTTCAATAATTTCTAAATAATATTTTAAATGATTTTATTTTGTTTTAATTTGAAGATAATATTTTATTTGTTTATTTATACATATACAAAAGAATAATACTTATTATGTTAATAGCTTAAGTCTATTTTTATGCATAGTTATGGTCTTATTGTTATATTTTAAAGGAAAATTGTTTCTATTATCTATTTTTTCTACAACATAAGGGCCCCTGTATGTATTGTCTAACTTATGACCTGTATCATCTTTTACCAAAACTAAGTCTCCTAATTTTATATCTATGCTATTTACATTTTTGTCATAATTGGTTTTTTGCTTCAATTTACTGTTATGCAGCATTCTGTGTGCCCTTTCCTGTGCAACCTGAAGTCTAAATTTGACTTCTTTGTCGTATGAATCGTAGTTGTAAAGGGGTTCAATAGTCGTGTGTTCTAAGAATTCGTATTTTGGTGGTTTTTTACCGAAAACTAATTCGAACGGACAGTAACCATGTATTGTGGATGGCGTAGTGTTGTAGCAATAGCTGAAATATTTAAGCCATTCATCCCAATCGGTTTTTTACGTTGATATATAAGAACGTATATACTCGTTAAATGTTCGGTGTACTCTTTCTACTGACCCTAACGTTTGGTGATGGTAAGGAGTAGACGTTCGATGATCAATTTTCAGAAGTTTGCATAATTCATCAAAAATATTATTTTTGTACTCGGTTCCCATGTCAGTAATGATTGCCTTAATTGAACCATAGGTTAAAATGAGACTGTCAAAAATTGCTTTAGCTACTATTTTAGCGTGTTTACTAGGAATTGGGACTGCTACTAGATATTTTGTTAAGTCACAAAGAATGGTAACAGCATATTCATTGCCGTTTTCTGATCTTGGTAAAGGGCCTATTGTGTCTATTTGTACTATTTCAAAGGCCTTAATAGGTGTTTCTGTTATTGTCATGGGTTCTTTGTTATGCTTAAATGTTTTATTTTTATGACATTGTATACATTGTTTTACATATTTTTTAATATCGCGCGACATATTTTTCCATTTGTAGTATTGACGTATCTTATTAGTCATTCGATTGATACCTGGGTGGCCACCAGTTACAGGATCATCGTGATACTGCTTTAGTATTTGCTCTATAGTTTTCCTATCAGAGATATGAGTAATTTTTGGAGTAATTGCAATGATCAGTTGCTTAAGTATTTTATTGCCCTTTTCTTTAAATTTATCCGGATTTATATATTCAAATAATTTATCTTCCATCGATATTTGTAATTTGTTGATGCCTAAGTTGTCGGTTTCTTTTATTAACCTAGGAAATAATTGACCTAAATCAATTTTCCCATTAACAACGAGATCATCAATATTAATATAGCTACAAACCTGTTTTCCTTTCCTCAAAATTAGTTGGGGAGGGTTAAAGGTGAGCTTGACATGTCTTTTAACTTCGTATTTATATAGCGCTTCATATATGTTGGGCTTGATTATTTCGATTTCAGTTGATTCTTTTAAATTACTCGTTTTTTCTCTGTTCATTGATCTTGTCGTTATAAAAATGTTGTTGTCTTTTTCTTGTGTCATTTTCTTTAAGTCGGTTATATCTATGCGAGATAGCGCGTCTGCTACATAGTTTTCTTTTCCTGCAATAAACTCCACCACAAAGTCATATTCCTCTAAATCCAGTCGTATGCGTGTCAATTTGGAAGAGGGGTTCCTAATTGAAAATAGGTATGTTAGTGGACGATGATCTGTTTTTATAAAAAATGGTTTTCCATACACACATGGCTTAAAGTAGTTAATTGCCCAATGTATAGCAGCAAGCTCTTTTTCGATAGTGGACTTATTGCATTCACCTTTTGTAAATGAACGCGAGGCAAATGCAACTGGTAGTTGTTTATCATCGTGTTGCTGTGCTAAAACTGCTCCACAAGCAAAACCACTAGCATCTGTTGTAATGGAAAAAGGTTTCTCAAAATCAGGATATTGTAAAATTTGTGGTTTAAGTAATGAATTTTTGAGATACTGAAAACAGTTTTCACATTCTTCTGTCCATTCAAATGTTACATTTTTCCTGCATAATCTTGTTAAAGTTCTAGAATATTTTGCAAAATTTTCGATAAATCTTCTATAATAGTTACAGAATGCTACAAAACGTTTAACTTCGTCTGCTTTTTTCGGTGTAGGATAATTCAAAACAACGTAATATTTATTTTCATCAGGTAAAATGCCTTTGTCGGTGCATTTGTGTCCTAAATAAGTCACTTCTCTGTTAAAGAACAAACATTTATCTGGATGCAATTTTAAATTGTATTTTCGGCAAATAGAAAATACGTCTCGGAGATTTTTAATCATGTGCTTTTCCGAGCATCCCAGAACTACTAAATCGTCCATATATAAGAAAGCTTGTGCCGGTGACAATCCTGAAAAAGCTATTGTCATCATACGTTGGAACGAATTAGGTGCAATCTTCAAGCCATATGGTAATCTTTTGAATTGGTATGATCCTTTATCAGTTGAAAATGATGTTATGTTTCTTGATGATTTTTCTAATTCAATTTGATGAAAACCGGACGTTAAGTCCAAGCAAGAGAAAAATCTGGCTCTTCCAAGCTGATCGAGTATGTCATCTATCCTCGGTAAAGGAAATTTATCCGCCGTTAATTTCTTGTTAATTGCCCTATAGTCCACAACCAATCTCCATCGTTTTTCGTTACTGCCCGGAAGTGATTTTTTCGGAACTAATAATATGGGACTATTGTACTCTGAGACAGAAGGTTCTATGATGTCATCTTTTATGAGCTTATCTACCTGTTTAACAATCTCCTCCTTATGCGCATGGGGTATGCGATAATTTTTTCTATACACCGGTTCCTTGTCTTTAAGATGTAATTTTTGTTTATAGAAATTATTGGTTGAGACGGTATCTGTTTCTAATGCAAAAATATCGACATATTCTGTACATAACTTATTTAGGTGTTCATATGCGAATTTTGGGAAATTTTTACGTAGTTTCTTTAACTTTTCTTCCGAATTTTTATCTGATTTATTTGTTTTAATTATTTCGTAGTTTTCTAAATTTTCTGTTTGTAGCTGTAAATTTTCTATGGTTGTATTTTTATTTGTGGTATTAAGGATTCTTACAAAAATTTTATCTTGATTTGCGATGGTATTGGCTATGAAGATGCCGTTATGAATTTCTTGATGAGAAATTAAAATATTACTGTAATTGCTTTTTATATTAATTAATCGGATAACCTCAGATCTAGCTGGTATTGTTATTGCGTTTACTTGAGTGGAATTGGTCATAGGGATGGCAATATCTTCGTAATGGTCATATGGTCTCAATATTAGCCAATCTTGATTTGGTTGATAATCTATTAGACAATTGTACTTTTTTAGAAAATCCAAGCCCAAAAGTCCTGCACAAGGGATTGGAAAATCATCATTTACTACGTGAAATTCGTGTTTTATTAATAAATCCTCACATATAAGATCTGTGCTTATTGTTCCCATCGTTTTTATTGAACCTTGTCCTATTCCATTTAGTGTTAAATGTTGAGAGATGTTAATAAGATTTTTCTTGCTGTTGTTAATGTAGCCATTTTTAAAAATGGATATATCGGCACCTGTATCGACTAAAAACGTGTTAGCAATATTATTTAAAAGAATTTTTGTGGTTTTGTAGCTATTAAAATGCAAATTAAAGGTATATAGAGTGGTGGTTGCGCTGTTTAATTTTGTTGTGGAGTTTGCAGGTTTTCCGATTGTTCGTTATTAGTAATTGTACGTACTTGTCTGTTATTTTGTCCTCTGTTATTGTTATACGGTCTGCCTCTGTTGTGCGAGTTGAAATGGGAATTATTGTTGTTGTAGTAGCCTCTGCTGTAATTGTTAGAGTAGCGTCCACGTCCACGGCCACGACCACGGTATCCCGTAGTTTGACCATGCCTACTATGATTAAAGTTGTACCGATTTGTGTAATTCGATCTTGAACTACCTCGCGTGTAAAACATGACATTGCTAGGTTGGGTGAGAGTATCATTGGTTGCTTCTACGAATTTAGAAACAACTGAGTCTAAAGTGTCAAATTGACCACTTTTAATGATCATTTTAACTTCAGGATTTGCGGTATTTACCTTAAAAGATTCTACCGCTACCTGTGTTGAGTATGATGATGCTAATTCAGGTGGCATGCCATCAGAAATATAAGCATTTTCTAATTGTTTTGTAAGTTCTATTATTTCTTTAGTAAAGTCATTAGCTGATTTTCGCTCTTGCTTTATGTTTTTAATTTTTGCTTGGAGAACTTTGGCTGATTCGCCTTTACATTTAGAAATTAATTTGAGTTTAATGTCTATTAAAGTGTTTTCAGTGGTAATAAGCTTTCTTGAGTCTCCTTTCAGCTTAGTTTTCACGATATTGACTGCCAATTCTTCATGGGTTCCTACAACTGATTTAAGAAGATCTATTGAATCGATGAATGATTGCAAATTCTGAGGTTGACCATCGAATTCGTGCACGATTGACGCTGCCAATCTCAAAAAGTCTTGTTGAGACATATTGTCGGTTTGAGATAATATTTGGGGTGTGGAATCTTCGTTTTGATATTCTGAATCGCTAGAACTTTCTTGTGGTTGTTCTATATCTAGTTGAGAGAGATCTACCTCTATTGGTTTATCTAAAGTGTGCGAAATATTTTTATTCATTCCATGTTTATTCAATATTCTTAAAAGTTTATCTCTTTTTTCCCAGAAAATTTCTAAACCCTTTGATTTCTGTTGCTTTGTTAATTTTTCATAATGTGCCCTTAGTGTGCCTCTTATTTGATTGGTAATGTCGATCAAATTAGTTAAGTGGTTTTTAACCGTTTCTGGTCGTATGTAAACTTTTTTATTTACTCTTTTATAGACTGTATTGAAATTTTGACTATGATTTTCTAAACATTTTTGTACTAATGACCATCGTTCCATTACCAATAGAACAATTAAACTTTGTCTAAGTCATTGGCCTGACTGGTGTAACGCTTTTTTAAAAATCGATTATGCTTTGAATAAAGTTTGAATGCGAATTTTAGACATGCTATAACCGTCAAAATTATTAGTAGAATTTTAATTGTAAGCAAATCAATAGGTTCTGATTCTACTGTAACTTCATTTACTACGTTAGCTTTTGGGTCAACTATTCTGGAATTTTGACCGCCCATTGTAAAATTGAAGAATAGGAAAAGACAATTTTATGCGTTTCGACGTTTAGCTATACGTGTTATTGTTTTGAAAACTCCGATCGAATGTAAAATTTTTATATCTTTTGACGTCAAAATGTCGTCTATTCTGATGGCATTTATTTGAATGAACTCGTATGGCAAAAGTTAATTATTTTGGATTTATTGTTTGAAATTTCTGCCCATAGAAACAATTTTCAAAATAATGAGATTAATTTTTCTAGCGGAAGTGTGCACCAATTTATTTTACTATATATATACTTATATGTATATATATTTAAAATTTTCAAGTGAATCAAAACAAATTTTTATAACGCTATTTCTATGCAAATGTATTGGAACAAAAAATTTTATTTTGACTTTGCGAACATCGCACTGAGTCAAAATACACAAAAAATATTTTAATGCGGCATTGCTTTTTCAGCACCACATTTCCTGTTGGGGTCTTCTTTAATGCGGCGTTGCTTTTTCAGCACCACATTTCCTGTTGGGGTCTTCTCTAATGCGGCGTTGCTTTTTCAGCACCACTTTTCCTGTTGGGGTCTTCCTTTTTCCTTTTTAGTTCATCAGTCACGTGGAGTAGCTCTTTGCAATAGAAAATCTTGTTGCTGTTGTTCCTTTCGTGGCCCAATTGGTTTAGGAGATATGCTCGCTTTCTTAGTAGTTTATTTCGCCAACCTCCTCTTCGTTTAGGTGGGCGTGCCAGTGGTATTTTAGTAAGTTTTTCGTCCAAGTTTTCTTGATTTTTTCTTCTTCTCGCCTGGTATTCTTTGATGGTGAGTGGTCTAGGCCCCGCTGAATGGTCCGCTTCCAACGCCTCTTTTAATGTTGGTTTTTCCATAAAGGATAAGCGACGCGATGAAATTTTGCCAAAATTTATTTAATTATTCCGATCCCCGTATATTCATACTGAATATCAGTCGGGATATATTAAAAATATTTGTAATTAATTTTTTTTCTTTAGGCGAGTCCCCGTATATTCTTTTCCAGAATATCTGGCAGGAGTGCCATGAAATATACTTGCAATGAAAACGAAATGTTTTTCGTTTGTGGTCAAAATCTGACTGACTTTATTTGAAAAATGCATCAGTATTTATACTAATTTTCTTAAGACTAAAATGCTATTATAATCATAAATTCTTATATTTTATTGTATCGACAATTGACGAAGGAAACTGAAATATGAAACAAAATCGAACTTCTCAAATGACCGGCCGAAATTCGTTTAATAAGCATTTGATGGAGTTTAGCCTTGATCTCATTTAAACTGTACATATTTGAATGCACTTGGGCAGTGAGCCCGAAATCACATAAGCCGAATAGAAAGTGAATGCACTTTGAATGCACTTGGCCAGCGAGACCGAAAGAGGTGTCGGATGACGCTTTAGCTTGTGCGGCTTGAGCATGGGTTTTCATGTTCTTTATTGCATTTCATTCTTTACTTCTTTTTGTGTTCATTTGGCTTGCCTTTAAATTGTATATATGTTGAATGGCTTTTGGTTGATCTGTATATTTAGCTAATTGTCAATATGTCGATATAAGTACATATGCTACAGTACGCGTGTAAACAAGAATTCCTACTTAACTACCATTGTTGCATAGAATGCTTAATTGCTCCTGGAAATTCATTGCTGGCTCACTTTCCAGTTTGCTTTATACGATTCTTATGAATTCTAATAAGTCATTCGATAATAAGAAGTCGTCGTGAAAAGAACAAATATACAGAGTTTGATTTTCCTAAGCTTGACTCGCCTTAATTTAAAAATTTGCACTCAATCAGAAAAGCCTGATCGAACATTTTAGAAGCCCCCGCTAGATTGTAGTTTAAAGAAAAAAGTTTTAATTAAACAATTTTGGGTTTTTTTTTTAACGCGAAGTGAAAAAGTAAAAACCCAAAAGGCACGCGTTTCGAAAAAACCACTACGTACATACATACACACATATTTGTATGTACATGCATCGAATCACGTAGCAGAATTTCCGAGCAGCCCCACAAGGAAATTGGCAAATTGGACAATTGAACGCACAATTATGACCGTCCATAGGGAAGTTTGCAACCAGTTTACCAAAATGCCAACAAATTTTTAAGTGACATTTCCTCGAGCATGTTGAACAATTAATTTTTGGGCATTTCAAAATGATATTCATCGTCTTGTATATTGGCAACAACTTTGAAGCGAAAATCACAAAATAATAAAGTTTAAACAAAAAATCTATACTGGAATAATGTGTTTTGAGATGGCGGCAATTTTCAAGGCTTGCTTTACCAATGCATACAAGTATGACACATACACATGCCTGTATAAAAACTCTTAAATATACTTAAAAGCGGTATTCTAAGTTTTTTTTTTTTTTTTTTAAACTTTGCGTGACTTTACTGAATCTTTCTTAATTTGTGAAACTAACAGTAAATATTCGAATCTTATATCTAGTACTACACATTTTCTATTTATACAGAGAAAAATATAAATAGTTGCTGGTTCCAACGGGCCTCAATTTAAGAAGCTGGGCTGATGGGAGTTTAGCGCTGTTACACCGCTTACATTGTATCGAGCTTTGTGAATCCTTACGTGTGGCGTGCACGAGCGAGGTGCGCCAGACGTAGTAACGCCTTTTTTGGCTGGAACGGATACGTTCTTGCCAGTGATGAGCATTGGTCCTGTATCCTTGGATAGGTAATCATCTGACTTGCACGAGCGAGGTGCATATAAGAGAGCATCGGTCTTAAGCCTCTAAGACGGTAGATGCAGACGTATCTGACTTGCACGAGCGAGGTGCATATAAAAGAGCATCGGTCTTAAACCTCTAAGACGGTAGATGCAGACGTATCTGACTTGCACGAGCGAGGTGCATATAAAAGAGCATCGGTCTTAAATCTCTAAGACGGTAGATGCAGACGGAAGGTCCTTTCTTTTTAAACGTGTTCGACTTGTTGTGTTACTGAGGCTTCTTGCCAACTGATTCGAATGATGTCTTATCTTATCGTTGTATGATGATTTTAATCGTATGATTTCATCCTTAATGAGTGGAATTTGTAGGTCACGGTGAATATGTTCATTACGAATATACCATGGGGCACCTGTAATGATTCTGAGAATTTTCGATTGAGCTCTTTGGATTATTTCAATAGAGGAAGCGCAGGCATTTCCCCACAACTGAATGCCATAAGACCAAACTGGCTTTAATACACTATTGTATAAAAGAACTTTATACTCCATGTTCAGAGAAGAGCGATGGTTAATCAACCAGTGAATTTTTGATGCTTTAAGCTTTAGGTTTGTTCTCTTTGCCTCGATGTGCTTTCGCCAAGTTAATCGTTTGTCTAGATGGACTCCTAAATAAACGACACTATTTACTTGACGGATGGAAACTCCGTTTAGTTGTATAGTTGGGCTTATACCCCTTCTTAGCGTAAATGTAATGTGTTTACATTTACCTTCGTTTACATTAATTCGCCAGGTAGAGAGCCAATTTTCAATTAATTGCATATGTTCTTGTAGGATTCTTGATGCTTCCATGGGATCGCGGTGGCAGCTCAATAATGCTGTGTCGTCAGCAAAAGTTGACATTACAATATAATCTCTAGTGGGGATGTCGGCTTTTAGAAGAAGGTGAAGAGAGGGGCCTAATACACTGCCTTGCGGGACTCCTGCTTTAATTTCAAATTTTTCCGTTATAAATTCATTAACTCTTACTCTAAAGAATCTATTTTGGAGGTATGATATAAGAATTTCGTGAAAATTTTGAGGGAGTAGGGACTTTATTTTAGCAATAAGACCCCCATGCCACACTTTGTCGAAAGCTTGAGCGATATCTAGGAATATTGCAGAACAATATTCTTTTTTTTTCGAAGGCGTTACGAATTTCACGAGTGATTCGATTTACCTGTTCAATAGTTCCATGTTTTTTTCTAAAGCCAAATTGATGAGCAGGGATTAAGTTATTCTCGTGGATGTATGGCGTTATTTTTATAAGAAGAGCTTTTTCAAAGAGTTTAGATAAGCAGGGGAAAAGGCTTATTGGGCGATAGGAGCTTGCTGTCGTCATATCTTTGCCGGGCTTCAGTACCATCGTGATAACCGATTCTTTCCACATCTTAGGGAAGTGTGAGAAGCGCATAATAGCATTAAAGAGTTTTGCTATAAACTTAAGAGCAATGTGTGGCAACTCCTTGATCATTTTTGGTGTTATATAGTCCCGACCGGGAGCTTTTTTCTCGCAAAAATTATCCTTAATTATGCTTTTTATATCATTGGCATTAAATGCCACAGGAAAAGTTTGGTTGTTTTCTTCGAAGGGAGGAAGTCTTAGGTCATTAACTGGAGGGTTCGGAAGGAAAACTGAGCACAAGTGTTGAGCAAACACAGAAGCTTTTTCCTCGTCACTTCTTGCCCATCTTCCACTTTGATCTCTTAAAGGAGATTCATGGTCTATGGGAGAGTTTTTTACTTTTAAAGCTCGCCACAGTGATCCTTTTGATGAACAGTTAGGTGAAAGTTTAGAAATGAAATAAGTATTTTTCTTGTCTTGTTCTTTTTGGAGAGCGATTTTAAGTTGCGTCGTAGCTAAGTTGAGTCTGGCTTTACTTTCAGGTGACCTATTTTGTTGCCATTCACGTCTTAATCTACGTTTTTCTCGCAAAAGCCTTTCAATATGACTATTAGTATAATTAAAATTTCTATGGACAATGGCAGGAATTTTCGGGGTGGAATGCTCCGCCGCCGAAGCCAATATTGTGTTTAAGGTAACAACCGCTTCATCAATTTCGGTTTTCATTGTCTATTGAATATTCTGAGTGAATGTGTGTTGCAACATACTTTTTGTATTTAACCCAATGTGTTTTAAGAGGTTGTCAGACTGAAAGGGGGGCACGACATCCTTATGTTTTGTGAAATTTTGAATAGCAAGGGACAGTGATCTGAAGACATTTCGTAGGTCAACGAGGTTGAAATTTGTGAATTATCAATACCTCGTGTGATGGCAAAGTCTATAAGGTCTGGTATTTTGTTATGGTCTGTTGGCCAATACGTAGGTTGTCCTGGTGAAAGAAATCCTAAGGTACCGGATCTATTTATTAGTGTGTTATATAATTGTCCTCCCCTTGGGGAAATTAGGTGTGAGCCCCAATGGGTATGCTTTGCATGATAATCGCCTGCTGCTAAAAATCTATTTCCAAGAGTGTGAAAAAATTCTTTAAATTGATTTTCTGTTGTTGTAAATCGTGGAGGGCAATATATAGCAGATAGAACTAAATTTGCACCACTGCTTTCTAAAGAAATTGAAGTTGCTTGAAAGTAAATTTTTGAGAACGGTTCGAGAGGGAAATGTTTAATCCGGTTACGAATCAAAATACCCGTTCCCCCATGGGCTTTCCCATCAGGGTGGTTCGTTCTGTAGAATTTATAGCCTGGAATCGAGAAATTATTTTTATCGGTAAGATGAGTTTCAGAAATAAGCATCACGTCTATAGAGTTGTTTGAAAGAAAATGTGTCAATTCCAGCTTACGCTGATTTATACCATTTGCGTTCCAAGAGGATATAATAAGTAAATTCATTTTTGTGCGGTTAAGATTTGGAGCAACTGATTTTGTGCTCTAAGTAACTCTTGGAGTGTGTTCTGCATTTGCGACATGAATTGTGTCATACATTGCGTCAGACTGACCAACATGGTTTCGAGACCAGCGTTCTGGTGCTGGGGGACGGAATGGACACTTACGCCTGATTTAGCTACGTTTGCATAGGACATATTATTAGTCACAGGAACGCTAATTTTGTGCGGTTGCGAGGAAATAGGGGTTTGAAATACAATTTGATTTGACATTGTACGACTAGCTTGTTTCTTTTCTAACATACGATTTTTTAATTCTTTATATACCGGACATCCCCTATAGTTTGCAGTGTGATTTCCACCGCAATTGCTGCATTTTTTCACTGTGGATTGGTCTTTGCTTTTGTCGCAGTTTGCGGAGCTATGAAATTCTCCACAAACAACGCAGACCATACGTAGGGTGCAGTAAGACTTAGTATGCCCATATTCTTGGCAATTATTACATTGGACAGGGCCTGAACGTTTATGAGGTTCTTCTATTACAACTCTACGGTGAAGAAGATATTGTAATCTGTAGATTGGATGAGACTCATTTTTTTTTAGCTTTAAGTTATCAGGACTGAGCTCTACTTTGAACATCGGCTGCGGAGTTTTGCTCCTATTGAAAATATTCATTACATTTCTAATTTTAAAGCCCTTCGACTCTAAGGCTTGTTTGATTTCCAAAGGAGCTACATCAGATTCAATACCTTTAACAATTACGCTAAGGCCTTTGCTACTTTTGAGCTGATACGTATAGTAGCTTTTTTTGTTATCATCAAAGTATTTGGTGACCGTTCTGTATTTATTTTCATTATAAATCTGAATTTTGGTCTCATGAAGATTTCCTCTTGTAAGGGGAACGATGTGGAAAGACTCCTTTCCAATTAGCTGGGTCAAGCTCGTGACCAAATTACTGGAACTACGCTCTCGAAGATAAACTGGTGGCGGTTTTGGTGTTTTTTCTCCAGCTTCCTTCGAGGAATCCGAATTCTCAGCAGTCTCTGTAGTTAGAGCCGCAAATCTATTGCCAGATAGCACGTTTGACGGATTAGCGTCGATTTTAGTTTTATTTATTTTCGCTTTTGCCACATTTGATTTTTGTGGGCTAAGTTTCCTTTTAATTTTAATGTAGCGGTCCATACCTGTCTGCACTGCTGGATCGCGTACGCTATTAACAGGAGCTTTTACACCGCTGTTAGCAGAAGGCGCAACTTCTGTTGTTGAACTTTCTGTTGTTGAAGTTTGAGATGTTAGCGATTGAGAGGGAGAAATATTGTTTAGCGTGCGCGGTAATTCTGGCGCTTTGACTATTTAGTATGCATTTCTGGCGTTAGAGCCACTAATAGAATGCCTTCTTTCAGGTTGCGATTTTAAGGTATCACGTTGCATGCGTATTGTTTGCACGCTCAGTATAAGCTAAGCTTTAAGTCTGGCCTATGATAAGGCAAAGCTTAAAGCTTTTTATTTCGGTTTGTGAACCAGCTAGAAATATAATTAGAACAACTTTGGTGAAAGAATAAGGTGCAAAGAGAAAATAGATAATGTAAACAAAAAGAGATTAGGGAAAGTCGCTAAGATTATAAATCTTTCGACTTGGAAAAATAACGTCTCACCCAACGTGGCTGCAAATTCTCAGGTCCCTGGGACGGTGGACACGTGTAGAATCCCGCGAGATGGAGACGGAAATATTTAATTTATTTTATTTCGTTTGTTTAGATTTTTTTTTTTTTTATTCCGATCGGACGAGCGCTTAAGATTTCGACTTTTCCGAACAGGGTTGCCAAGACTGATATGTATTCTAAGTGAGTACTGAACGTGCTTTCAAGGTGACTTTTATCTTACAACGGGACATTTTACCGTTTAGCTGGTAAAGAGTGCATATTTAAACTATCTCTTTCTTTCACAAGAGTTCGAGACGTGGAGTTATTTCCTAGATATTAGTTGAAGGTCCCAGTTTTCGAAGTCTACAAAGTCAAGGTGTATCAGTAATATCATTCACAGTTCGGACAAGTTTTCGTCAACGTGTTGCTTCATTGATAGCAACATAAATTAAAATGTGGTTATTGGCGAATGTGATGCAGTTTTGTCTTTGAATCGTTCTTTCGTTGATATGTTAACTACCTCTAGCAACATAACTCACAATCCGTTCATTGGAAGTGAAATTCCTTCTTTCGTTGGTATGTTGTGCTTCATCTATCAACATCAACCACATTTTGTTTATTGGAAATTATACAATTTGTGGGATACATTTTATCGTTTGTTTGCTGTGCGATCGCTAGAAACATCAGTTACATCTTGCTTATTGTTGATAAATTGCAACAGTTTTTTCATTGGCATGTTGCGTAATCGTTTGCAATAGAAATTATATCGTTCTCGATGGCAATATCAACATACCTTTGGCAATATTTCGTGCAACTTGTATAGTTCATTTAGTACACCCAAGATGAAATGAAACTTTGTACAAACGCAGCAACAATTTTTCTTAACACATTTCGAAACTGAAAAAAAAAAACATTCTTTCTATAATGCAGTTGGTGATCGATTCAAAGTACTGGTACCATAAATTCAATTATGGCTCCTAGAAAAGGTGATTCTGAGGATCAAACTGACATTTTGCAGGCTTAGCAAAAAAGAATCGGTGACAATATCTTGCGCATGAAGGGATAATTTCAAGAAAAAAGTATTTCGTTCAATCCAGCAGAAATAGAATATCGGTTGGACCTTCTGAATTCATACATTGGTCAAGCCATGAATAATAAATATCAATTACAGATGGTTGATCCGTCTAATAATTTAAGAACAGAGCTGGAAAATATATGCGTAAACACAAAAGCTCTACTTATCTCCCTTTTAGCCAAGAATCAAAACAAATCCAATATAAATGAAACATCTACAAGCAATGCAAGCTCCTCATCATTCTATGCTGCCGCAAAAGCGTTTACCAAAATAAAGTGGAAAATATTCTGAATACTAAATATTTATTAGCCTATTTGAAAATCTTGTGGACAGAAATGGTACGCTTTCTGACATTGAAAAATTCACGCATTTAATTTCTTGCTTATCGGGCGATGCACTTCCAACGGTCAAAGCTTTTCAAGTGACTAATGAAATTATCAAAAGGCTTTGCCTACACTCAACAAAGTCTATGATAATAAATGTCTTAGTTTTTTACACAATTTCGCAACTTTTCGAAATTCCAGCGGTATCTAAGCCTTCAGCTAGTGCCCTACGTAAAACAATTGATACCGTGTCAGCAGTTTACAAATCCTTACTATCGCTAGGAGATAAAAAAAAGTATTACAAGTGCGAATACTTATTCATTTAGTTTTATCTAAAATCGATGCTGAGTCAAGAGGAATGTTTGAATGTAATTTAGATTATAAAAAGTTGCCTTCATGGCAAGACTAAGAAGTCGTGTTGAATAGACGATTTCAACAACTTTCTGCGGCTGAAGCAGCAAAAGGGTCATCATCCAGTTCGAGGTCTGCAAAAACTGATAATAACGACAAAAATCAAAAAGATATAAGCAAATCTTCATTGAGCGTTTCGAAGCAAAATGCTTCTACTCTTGCTTGCATTTATTGCAAGGCTTCAAACCATTTCATTACCAATTGTACCTCCTTTTCGGCAATTTCTGTGAACGCGCGCTATGACTTCATCAAGGCAAATCAAATATGCATTAACTGCCTCAAAAACGGTCATACAGTTCCGAAATTTAGGTCAACAAAGTATCGGGTATGTAGTAGGCCTCATCATACTTCACTTCATATTGATTCCGCTTCAACAACGCAAGTTGTTCCAACAAGCTCTGCCTCCTCTGGAAGCAATGTGAATAACAATCCAATTTCCGCAAAAAGTCGATCGCCACTTGAATGTGATGAAGTCAGATTTCGTTGAAAATCCCACGACAATTGATTTATTATTTCAGCGGTTTTGGGAAATAGACGAGGTGCCAGGTTCTGGAAAATGTAAATACACGGTTGAGCATCAAGAATGTGAAAAATATTTTAGCAATTCGGCGAAAATTTTGGATTGTGGTAGAATACAAATTAAATTACCATTTAAAGGACCACCTGAAAGCTAAGGAAATTCCTTTGAGGTAGCCCAAAGGCGATATCTGGCGTTGGAACGTAGCTGGCTAAAAAATAAGAGTTACGGGGAATGTACAATGATTTTATAAAAGAATATCTCGAGTTAGGGCACATGTCGTTAATGTCACCAACTATTACTAGTGGTTTGCACTATTTTATTCTTCATCAATGTACTCTAAGGCCCGAAAGCACTACAACAAAATTGCGAGTTGTTTTCGATGCCTCTAGTAAAACATCAACAGCTGTTTCACCAAATGACATTCTAATGGTGGGACCTTTTATTCAAGAGGATTCGTTTTCAACTTTACTACGATTTCGCTTGTACAGATACGCAATAACGGCTGACATATCAAAAATGTTCCGCCAAGTATTAATTGATGAGGCCGACCGTAATTTTCAACTCATTGCTTGGAGACAAAAAGAATCAGATCCGGTTCAAACATGGGGCAAAACACGTCAAGTGTACCACCGGGAAAATTTTTTCTCCCCGATTTGGATAAAACTTGGTACATTTGCTAAGATGTAAAATTACGTTAAATGTGCAAAAAAAAGAGTAAATTTTAATCTCAGGTTGCCGAGATACAGGGTGTCAAAGTTTAGATTTTTGCTTCGAAGAACATATTTCATTGAATAACAATGGGGCTAAAAACGCCTCTCTTCAAAAATTTTTTGAATGTTTCTTTAAAAAAATTTTCTGAACTTTTCGAAAATAATACTTAAAAGTTTTTTCGATAACGGTAAATAAGAAAAAATTGGCATTTTAGTTTTATTTCTTGATTTTCTAGGAGAGACGTCATAGTTTTATTTTTATTTTTTAAATATGAAATAAAGCTTAGTTCTTCCCCTTTAAATTGGTGCATAAATCATAATGGCCGACCGTGATTAGTGGTCCAAATACAGCTTTGAAGATGCTTACCTAGCATATTTCCCTCAATAACCACTGAGCGAGCGAACAATGCCTATACTCGTATGTGCACATATCAAAACAGCACGCAACGATTGCGCTTGACAATTATGCGCTCGCTCAGTGGTTATTGAGGTAAATATACTAGGTAAGCATCTTCAAAGCTGTATTTGGACCACTAATCATGGTCGGCCCATTATGATTTATGTATCAATTTAAAGGGGAAGAACTGAGCTTTATTTCAAAATTAAAAAATTAAAATAAAAATATGACGTCTCTCCTAGAAAGTCAAGAAATAAAACTAAAATGCCAAATTTTTCTCATTTACCGTTATCGAAAAATTTTTTAAGTATTGTTTTCGAAAAGTTCAGAAAATTTTTTTTAAGAAACATTCAAAAAATTTTTGAAGAGAGGCGTTTTTAGCCCCATTGTAATTCAATGAAATATGTTCTTCGAAGCAAAAATCTAAACTTTGACACCCTGTTTCTCGGCAATCTGAGATTAAAATTTACTCTTTTTTTGCACATTTAACGTACTCTTACATCTTTGCAACTGTACCAAGTTTCATCCAAATCAGGGAGAAAAAATTTTGCCGGTGGTACACTTGACGTGTTTTGCCCCACATATCAATTGAACACTGTCACCTATGGAACTGCGTCAGCTCCTTTTTTAGCAAAAAGATCGTTAACGTTTCTAAGTTAACGATTTTAAAAGTCTCACCCAGTAGGCTCACACATCTTAATGAGAAACTTTTATGTGGATGACATGCTTGCAGGTGGTCAAAGCATAGATGAACTCGAAGTTATCCGCAATGAAGTATCAGTTATCCTCAGCTCAGCTGGATTTCAGTTGGCAACATGGTTTTTAAACCATCCATCATATTTTTCATCAATAACAACACAAAAATTGCTTTCATTTAATGGCACTGATTCCACAAAAGCTTTAGGCATTCGATGGTGCCCGAAGAATCCTCGACCAGCGCGCACGTTCGAAGTGGCTCCACGCTCACCCCAATTTAAAAATCGGTAGTCTGGTGATCGTTTACGACGACAATTTACCACCACAGCGATGGATGTTGGGTCGCGTGATCGACGTTGCAACAGGAATCTATGGTCATGTTTGTGCCGCAACAATTAAAACAGAAACTGGACAGCTTGTTCCACCAATTCACAAGCTGGCCGAATAACCAGTCGGTTGATAACGCGGAGGTTGTCAGCGGGGCCGCTGTTAAGGCAGATTTGTATTTTTTTGTTTTAATTAATTTATGAATGGAATTTGAACTTTTATATTTTAAGTAGTTACTTTGAATTTGAATTCGGTTACTTTTGTTTGTACGCGTGTAAATAAGAATTCCAAATTAACTTCCATTGTTGCAAAGAATGCTTAATAGCTCCTGGAAATTAATTGCTCGCTCACTTTCCAGTTTGCTTTGTACGATTCTAATGAACTTTAATAAGTCATTCGATAATAAGAAGTCATCGTGAAAAGAACAAATATACAGACTTAATTTTTCTTAAAATTGACTCGCCTGTATTTAAAAATTCGCACTCAATCAGAAAAGCCTGATCGAACAGTGATCTTGTGATTTGACTGCGGTGTTTAATAAAAATAATTATTTTTCTTTTTAACAAAATGAATTCCGTTCCCTTCGAAGTCAGTTAACTGAAATTTTGATTTTATTTGTGCGCGTGCTTCAACGACTGCTGGTCGATCGCTGACGATCGCGCTCGAATTTTTGAAGTTCCTTTACTGTTTCTGCTATGAAATAATGCAATAATCGGTCAAATATTTAATAGAACATTTTCATTTTAGATTGAACATCTTTACGAAGAGATTGTCTTCGCAATTTGTCATGGGCATACAACGGATATCCCGACCGAAGAAATATATATTTTTATTCAAGACGTATTTAAATTTTCGGAGGAAAGGCACATGGAAGTCCTAAAAACTGTATCACTAAGAGAACCTCCTGCTATGCATTTAAACGTTGAAATTATAAAAGCAGAAAATTTGCTCCCAAAAGATCCGAACGGATCGTCGGATCCTTTCGTCACCTTATATCTTGAATTCAATACGGTGCATCGCTACAACACATCTGTCAAACAGCGGACGTTAAATCCTAAGTGGGAAGAGCATTTTTCGCTGTAAGTTAGCTAATTTTGTCACATTTTCCAATCTTATATTAATCATTTTAGGCCACTTTCGTCCATTCCCAATGGGGAGACCTTAAAAATTGAAGTTTGGTGAGTAGGTTCCTCCTAATTTGCATTTTCAAATCCACTGCAACTCTGTAAATGTCAACCGCTTTCACACTGTTGTTGTCAAGTAATTAAACAGGTTAAGAAGAAAAAAGGGCGTTCGTCATCGCCAAAAAAAAAAAAAAAAAAAATTAAGGGCAATTAGCAGTAACGCAAGCGAGTATTATCTTCCGTTCCTTAAAACTATTGACAGTTCTATGCCTAAACATAAGTCTCACTCCTTGTCTTAATCTTTATAGCCTGCAGCCCTTTCCGCTAAAATTCATAATTCGTTTTAGAATCGAAAAAAAGGAAAAACGATTTTCGAAAGAAGTGCTAGGCGATCAAGTTATAATAGACGTTTATTTCGTTTCAAATCGAAATTAAAACAAAATAAATAATGACAGTGAAATATTCGTTACCACAAAAGCAAACATAAAGGAATATCAAGCGCAAGGTCCTAACTGAACATAACACGATAGAGGCTTATAAGAACGATTGGATCCTCGCATGTGGTGTCCTCGACTTGTGAAAACAAACTACCTAAATCATCAAAATTTTATCCAGGCTGATCCTAAACAGGGAATAGTGCTGCTCAATTGTTCTTTTATATGACTCCTGATGCAAGATCATAAGCAGATCGCCTCTGGAGCAGTAGTATAAGCGAGCATTGTTGGAAGGCTTCGATATACTGAAATTGTTAACGCTGCAATAACATTACGAATGCTGTTGACAAAGTATCAGAAGTTACACTTTTGCTGATATATCTTTCAGGCCGTTTCCAATGTAACCGCATCTTGCCTTCACATCGTCGAGACACATGTTTTTGAGATTAGTGTTTCCAGTAGCATTTTGCATGTAGCATCTTTCATATGAGCTGATTTTTGATAACAATCGATATTCGTAAGTCCAGCATATTTTCTCGCTTCCACATTTTCATTGCAAAAAGGAATTGAAATAAATGTATTGTTAGTTGAAATGGTCTTCTTGTTAGTTTCCACCGCCATTTCTGTTAAAAATTTGTGAAACTCTGTTCATTCACATATGTTTCAATAGACATCTGCTGTTTAAATCGAAAGACAATCGGGAAAAAATCGCATCTGTTAAAGATCCAAAAAAATGCTGCTCAGAAAACAACAACAAATAAATGTAAATGCGCACCACCTCTTTTCGCATCTTGCCAATATGCTGGAAGATACGAGATGCGAAGATAGTCGAAATGGCGTGTTAAATTGATCACATGACTTGGTACCGTGACTTTGTGATGTTCGAGATTATTTCCAGTTTCCTTGCTATGCGCTTCACAACCTTTCAATCAAAGAGTGAAGTTTTTTCCAGACCAGCTGTAAGTTTATTTGTTGGTTAAAAATTATTCAGTCAAATGCAAGGCATGTAAATGAACATTTCCTTGTAAGGTTCATCCTTTGGAGCAGTGGGTCATATGTGCAACAAAATCGGGTGACAGGTAATTTCATCGGAACATCGAAACTCTGAAACAATGCAACTCGTGGTGTGAAGAAAATGAAATTTTTGTAGCACAAAATGTTTAAAGTTTTGTTCCATTATTTTAAAAATGGTTGGTGTGATAAGATAAAAATTTTTTTTTTATTATTGCACAAAAGATGGACCGTGCATTTCAAACATTTATAAATTGGTGTGCCTGGCTTGCACAATCTGCAACACCCTTTTTTTTTTTTTTTACCAATAATAACCCTTTGTTTAATATTCTCGTAACGTACATTTCAAAGTGTTAGAAAATTAACAAAAAAAGAATGAACGTTTATATTGAGCAATTTTTTTTGGGTATAACTGACGTAGTTGTCAACTGATTCTCATTTGCTTACCGGCTTTAGAAAGTACTAGGGTCGGCCTTTCAACTGATGTAAATCTATATATAAAAATGAAACGAAAAAAGTGTTTTTTACAGTCGCTTACTGGCCAAACGCGTCATCCGATTGTATTTAAAATATCAGGCTTTGTTGGGCAGGGGCTTTAGATGCTTTATGTGAAGTTTGAAAGAAAGCGGCCCTCAGTGGTCCGCGAAGTCAAAATATGACCATAGCAGCGATTCGCGTCATCCGATTGTATTTAAAAATTCAGGCTTCTTTGGGGAGGGGCTTTAGATGGTTAATGTGAAGTTTGAACGAAATCGGTTCACAGTGGCTCTCGCAGATAAGCATTTTAATTATTTGCCAAGAAAAATTCACTTGATATCCAGAAAAGTAAAATTGAATTTATCAATCTACGAAATTTTTAGTGTGTGCAGTGAATGCAAAGCAGCCAGTGAAAGTCAAAATTTGACAATATCAGCCATTCGCTTTTCCACGTGCATCATTTGTTTGCTTTGCGTTCGAATATGCAAATTAAATTCACATTAATAATTAATTAATTAATAAATAAGGTGTGCAAATCTTGCAAAATTGGAGTATAACTATTTTGAATCGGGAATGTAGCAGCCCAATGTACTGCTCTATTAAAGTTAAACTTTGATCATGGCCATCATTCGCGAAATTTTGCAAATGGAAATTTCACTATTTTGAATCGTGAATGTAACAGCCAAATGTACTGCTCTAATAGGGCTAAACTTTGACCATGGCTATCATGAATGCTGCTTCCATACTGAAATGATTCGAATAGTTTCCTCTATACATTCCGGCATTTTTTTTATTGCCTTCTTAAATTTTCTTTCGTATATTCGAAATATTTTGAGAAAAATATTGTAAAACGATTTGTGAAAAATTTTTTACAAATTAGATTAATTTTTAGTGGCATTATATTAAGTTCGTTTTTCGAGAACTAAACAACTCCCCTTGTTTTATGATTAAAAACCTATTGTATATATCCAAAAATGCCTATAAGAGTGAGGGCCGACATTAGTCGTAGAACACGAAGTACGCATTAATGCTATAAGAAATGAAATCCAAGAGCAAAGAGAAAATCGCAATCTGTTAAATCGAGAAGAAACTGCCAGATCGCGTTCACGTCCTTCAACGGAAGAACGTACTGACTATAACGAAAAAAGTAGATTGAATATGCGCAGGAATCGTGAAAGACAAAGACGCGCTACACAAAACAATGTAAATGTTATTTTGGACGGAGCTGGATTTCGGTATAACAATACTGTTGATTATAGCTCGCATAAATTTGTTGTTATTGGCGTAATGGACAAGGTATGTCGTTATTGCAATGCCCTAAAATTTGAAAGTGAAACACCAAGAATGTGTTGCGCATCTGGGAAAGTTCGACCACCAGAACTGCAGTATCCCCCTGTACCATTAGCCACATTGCTTTTCGGGACATCACGAGAATCAAAACATTTTTTAGACAACATTCAAATGTACAATTCGTGTTTTCAAATGACTTCGTTTGGAGCATCAAATATAATAAAGAATAACTTTATGCCGACATTTAGAGTAACTTAAGCATCAAGCATCAAATGAAAACATCGAAATAAGTAGCCAAGTTTTTTCGCAACCCCTGATCGTTCTTCAACATTACAGATACAGGACCAGATTGATCACAATATTGGATCATTGCTACCACTTCCAGATGCGAATTATAAATTTTTACAAATTTATTTTCTTGGCAATACTGAAGATCAAGTGCAGACGCGTTGTGCATTTTTTACAGGTGCCAAAAGAAAGATAATTCAAGAATTGCAAGCACTATGTCATGAACATAATGAGTTGGTTAAGACATTTAAGACAGCATTGGATCTAATGCAAACTGATGATCATGAAGTGGTGATCCGCGCTGACAGAAGACCGATTGGTGAACATGAAGAAAGATTTAATGCATCAACTAATGATGATGAGGTTGCAATTGCAATTGTTGGCAACGAGTTTGAATCACGTGACATTGTACTGCGACGACGAAGTAATCAACTACAGCGTGTGTGCGAAACCCACCGTTCATATGATGCTCTACAATATCCTGCTTTATTTTGAAGAGGTGAAGACGGGTACCATGTCAATATTAAAATGGTAGATCCTGTAAATCTAGGTGAGTTATTGCCAGGCATCGGTAGCTATGCAGCAACGGTAGCTATGTGACGTAAGTCAACGTCAAGAATGTTTTTAAAATTTTATGTTTCGTAAAATTCTAGCAACAAAAACTTCTTTTGAAACAAATTTTTAGCCGCTTCCTCTTAATCATTTTACGCTATTTACAATCCATTTACGTGCTTAATGTTTTCTGCAAATGTCTTCAAAAAGAGATATAGGGTCCGTGTGGCATATTCAAATAACCCTTTCCTATGTCAAAGGCGCTCCTGGAAATTTCGAATAGCAATTTGCTTTCTTAATTAAGCTATGGGGAGTTAATTCATAGTACCCACTTTTGCATAGTATAAGGGTCGGGATTTAATGGGTTTATTGCTTTTTTCAGAACATGAAATAAATAAAAACGTCAGCACTATGAACTATTACGCATATATGCTTATGATCCGGGAAAATCAGGAAAATCATATTTTGAAATGCAAAAACCTACTTCACCAGTAGTAGATATGTATGTAAAAATAGAAACAGAACTTGATATCAAACAAAAACGACGCGTTCGAAGCCGCGGGTATCAGCTAGATAGGTAGATGGGTAGATTGAAAGTTGGGTAGATGGGTAAATGGGTAGATGGGTCGATGGGTCGATGGGTATGGGTAGGGGAGTAGATGGGTAGATGGATAGATGGATAGATGGGTAGATAACAGGTTGGCTGATAAGTCCCCGGTCTGACTCATAGATGGCGTCGCTAGTATTAAATGCATATTATTTTTATATAGTGGCAACCTTCAAATGATTCGTGTCAAAATTTGACGTCTGTAAGTCAATTAGTTTGTGAGATAGAGCGTCTTTTGTGAAGCAACTTTTGTTATTGTGAAAAAAATGGAAAAAAAGGAATTTCGTGTTTTGATAAAATACTGTTTTCTGAAGGGAAAAATACAATGGGAGCAAAAACGTGGCTTGCTAATGAGTTTCCGGACTCTGCCCCAGGAAAATCAACAATAATTGATTGGTATGCAAAATTCAAGCGTGGTGAAATGAGCACGGAGGACGGTGAACGCAGTGGACGCCCGAAAGAGGTGGTTACCGACGAAAACATCAAAAAAATTCACATGAAGTTGATCAAGATAGCAGAGGCCTTAAAGATATCAAAGGAACGTGTTGGTCATATCATTCATCAGTATTTGGATATGAAAAGGCTCTGTGCAAAATGGGTGCCGCGCGAGCTCACATTTGACCAAAAACAACAACGTGTTGATGATTCTGAGCGGTGTTTGCAGCTGTTAACTCGTAATACACCCGAGTATTTGCGTCGATATGTGACAATGGATGAAACATGGCTCTATCACTACACTCCTGAGTCCAATCGACAGTCGGCTGAGTGGACAGCGATCGGTGAACCGTCTCCGAAGCGTGGAAATACTCAAAAGTCCGCTGGCAAAGTAATGGCCTCTGTTTTTTGCGATGGGCATGGAATAATTTTTATCGATTATCTTGAGAAGGGAAAAACCATCAACAGTGACTAGTATATGTCGTTATTGGAGCGTTTGAAGGTCAAAATCGCGGCAAAACGGCCCCATATGAAGAAGAAAAAAGTGTTGTTCCACCAAGACAACGCACCGTGCCACAAGTCATTGAGAACGATGGCAAAAATTCATGAATTAGGCTTCGAATTGCTTCCCCACCCACCGCATTCTCCAGCTCTGGACCCCAGCGACTTTTTCTTGTTCTCAGACCTCAAAAGGATGCTCGCAGGGAAAAAATTTGGCTGCAATGAAGAGGTGATCGCCGAAACTGAGGCCTATTTTGAGGCAAAACCGAAGGAGTACTACCAAAATGGTATCAAAAAATTGGAAGGTCGTTATAATCGTTGTATCGCTCTTGAAGGGAACTATGTTGAATAATAAAAACGAATTTTGACAAAAAAATTTGTTTTTCTTTGTTAGACCGGGGACTTATCAGCCAACCTGTTAGGTAGATGGTAAGATGGGTAGATAGGGAGATTGGTAGATGGGTAGATGGATAACACCTATCCCCTAATTTAGATAGGCGAATATTTTTACCGAATATCAAGCTGTCCCGGGAGAGGTAACGAGCGGGGGTTACATTGAGCTGGCGCGAGCCTTGGTGACAGCTAAGACTGTATAAAAACACTTCCAAAACTTGACCTTTTTGTCCATCAAACCAAAAATTTTTATTATTTTATCTTCTTTTCAACTTTGGAGATGGTTATAAACACTCTTTGATATAGAAGGTCTACCAGTTGTACATTTATTTTAAAATTACGTTAATAAACGTGTAGGACGCATGTTTGTCTTCAAAACGGTTTGTGATAAAGAAGGTAGGTAGGAAGATATAAGTGGCAGCTGCTAGCTCTCTTAAGCAGATTTAGTTGCCCCATTGTGATACCACAAGAAGAACACGACCTTCCCCTAAAATTTAATTAGGGAGTCATTTTGACTTTCTGATGAGCCGGGCGCTGTCTGTTATTCTAATTTCAGATAGCGCGGAGACACTGATTGAACAGGAATACCCTAAGAGAGATATGCTTCTTCTTGCTGGGGCCTGGCATTGGCACACGAGGTGGAAAATATTCTCTTTTTGGTCCTCTGAGCGATAACTTCGCAAAAGTTATTATTTGGGACACCTAGCCTTGTTGCATGCCTGCCTAACAGGCAGTGACTAGTGAGTATTGATACCGGTTGATAAATGGCGGCGTTGTTTAGTCCCACTAGTCTCTGGGGCGTGTTTTACTCACAGATGGCCTGGTTTGTCTGGTAACCCAGCAGGAGTTTTCCGCGAACCAGCGATTGTTCGCGAGGTTAAGGTTATCTTATTTCATGAAGATTTTCATTGTTGCCAGGAGAACCTTGGTATTGAAAAGTTGACATCGGAAAGCAGTGTTCCCATATTTGCAAGTTCGTCTGCCTCGCCGCTTCCTTCTATTTTCCTATGTTCTAGTACCCAGACGGTGGGTACCGAGGAATTTTCAGCTACCTCGTTTAGAGATATCTGAAATTCGTAGACAAACTTGTGGATTCTATCCCATCGAAAAATTTGACAGCTGCATGGCTGTGAGTGAAATGGTAAATATTCCTGGAAAATATTTCATTATACATGAGCCAACTATCGGCGCAGTTAACGGCCATAACGTCTGCCTGAAAAACGCCGCAGGGATCGTGTAGGCGAAGGGCTACCTGTAGGTTTAAGCTGCTGGAACAAATACCGCATCTTTCCCTTGAGTTGAGTTTAGAACCGTCACTATAAATTTGTATTGAGTCGTTGCCAGTATGTATACCCTCGCACTTCTCCGCCCTGCTTGATACGTAGGTTGTGAACCCCTGTTCAAAGCAGAGCGAGTGTGTGCGATAGTCGATATTTTTTAATTTCCTTTTTATTATTATTATTATTATTATTATTAGTTGATCCCCAGCAAATAAGATTTTAAATCATTTTCTTGCTGGTCAGTACAATTTCAATTCGAAAATTCACAATAAAACTTAGAATTAACATAAAATTCGTAAAATATAACTAGTATATATAACTTTTACCGGTAATAAAAGACTTAAAACTAACACAAGCGTGTATAAAAAAGTTTTATATAAAATAAGACGATTACGTATGATTAACTGTAAGCATTCTTGAGTTCGTTCCAAAGTTTTGACTTAACTTGCGATGCGTTCCTTATCATTTTTAAGCTATTTGGTAGAGCATTGAAAAGCCGGATAGCATGTACAAAAAATTGTCTTTCAGAGACCAAGCTCTTATATCTTACAAACCGTAAATTGAAAACTCGTCCTGACCTTAAGAAAGTTAGGTTTTGATAAAGATGATAAGCCTCGCGGTCATATATTATTTTGTGCAACAATAAAAGCACTCTGAAGTTAAGATAGTGAAATATTGGCATATCATATATTTTTCATGCGAATTCGGAAACATGGTCTTTTCTTTTTAGGCAAAACACGTATCGAACTATATTATTGAATAACACATTAAAACGGTGCTTAGTAATACAGTCAAGGTAAGAAAAAATTTCACACCCATATGTCAGGGCTGGCATTAAGTACGTCTTAGCAATCAGCATTCTTACTTTTAGAGATAAGAAATACTGCGTTGTCCACAGAGGACGCATAAGTCCATAGATCTTGCCAATGGCAATATTTACATGAGTATCCTAACTCAGAATTGAGTTGAAATAAATCCCAAGGGTTTTTGCGTTTTTAACAATTTCTATGCAATTATTCTCTGTTTCTACTGCTGGGAGCTCACAAGTATTAATATGTTTTTTGCAGGAAATAAGACATTTGGATATCTCTGCGTTTAAAGATAACCCGTTGGATTGAGCCCAATTGTTAACCAAAGCTAGTTTCTCGTTTAACTTGATAATTTCATTTTCTAGTTCTTTTAATTTTCAAGATGAGTATAGTTGGACGTCATCTCCGTACATTTGGATTTTGCTTTCAGTAACAGAATATGGAAGGCCATTAATATAAGCAACGAAAAGTAAAGGCCCTAAAACTGATCCCTGTGGTACTCCTTTCGTAATTGATATGCAGTTCGAAATTCGATTACTCAAACAAACCTTTTGGAGGCGGTTGGATAAATAAGCTGCTACAAAGCTACATGCACTAGTTGAGAAGCCAAATAGATTTTTCAATTTTATCAGTAGTAAAGGACGATCTAGGGAATCAAATGCCTTGATATGGTCGAACAACATTAAAATTCAGACGCCATTGTCATCAGTGACCTTTCTTACACTTTCTGCTACTTCCAAAAGAGCAGTAGTGCACCTATGCTTTACCCGAAAGCCTGATTGAAAGCTCGATAGTAATGTGTTTGTTTGAAAAAATTCCGTAATCTGATTGAACATTAATCGCTCAAGTGCTTTTGCAATATAAGGTAAAATCGATATTAGCCGGTAGTCATTGTGTCCTTTGCGTATCGGTATAATCTTTGCATTTTTCCATGCATCAGGAAAGGTTGATGTCGTTAGAGCAGTGTTTAAAATAAAGGTGATGTACCGTAAAATAAATGGAAGTATAACTTTGACGAACCGTGGGTCTGTATTATCTGTGCCGATCGCGTTTGATTTATTAAGCATTAATGAATGAAGTCTTTTAATTTCATCAACACATCTTAAACTGAACGTGTGGTCAGAGTTCCAAACAGAAAAGTCAGTATGGTCTTGAATTCGAATATCCGGTGAAGAAATACTAGCAACTTTAACATTAAGCTAATCAAGGTGGGAAGAACTGTTTTGTGCTGAATTCGTTATACCAATCTTTGGAATCTCCTTCCACTTGTCTTTGCAGCTTAAGGCGCTAGAAAATGTTGAGTAAAAGTATTCTTTTTTCGCACGAATTATAGCACGTCATGTTGATTTTTATTACATCCTTAAAGATAGAAAGCAACTGAGGCGTTCTATAGCGTTTAAACCTTTATATGCTATCTTCCGTTGATTTGTGAGTCTTTGCAAATGGCTACTAAACTAGGGTTTCATTGTTGAGACAGTTATTGTTTTGAGTGGAACAAATTTATCAAAGAGGTAAGAAATGTTAATTTCAATAAGACAAGACTGCTCGTTTACATCCTTTAATACGAAGATGTTGTTCCACGGTAAATTGCTACATTCTTGATGGAGCCCAACCATGTCAATATTCTTAAAGTTCCGAAAAGAACAAGTCTGTTTTTCGACCTTTATCGAAAAATCAAAAGTTATTATATCAGGTCATGTTTTGAGAACTGAGGGGCTGACAGTTGATCATACTTCAAGACTTTTGACAGGTAATTTACAAAAAACAAGTCTCATTATATGTGGGAAGTACTAGTAAAGTGAGTAGGGTAAGAAGTGTTTGGAGTAAGATGGCCGAATCCTCGCATATGGTAGCCAAGAAAGTCATCTCTCAGAACATTACAATTAAAATCACCAGTGATAATGATATTATTATACGAAGGGCTTAAATTCTCGATACCGTCAATGAAAGAGGCTAAATCCACTGTGCGATTACATCTATAAAGCTGATACTACTATAATTTTACTCACTTCGCTAGATATTTCAAGGATGACATATTCGATTTTACTATCTGCAGGTGAGTTGCCCACACGTTTCGCTGATAAGCCATGACGCACGAAGATGGCAGCTCCACCAGCATGAGATTTTCTATCAGCTCTATACACATCATATCCAGTGATAGTATAGATATTGCTGTTAATATTGAAGGGAAACCACGTCTCTGAAACACAAATTAAATCAATGCCAGAACATTCAAAAATAAGGAAAAAACTCATCCATTTTGTTACATAAACTTTGAGCATTTAAATGGCATACTTTAAGATTAGTTTTTTGTTTGCCTAAGATTCGAATTAGTATGTTTAAATTGCCTCCAACACTCATATTGTTAATATGATTGAAAATCATTTATACTAAATAATAAGTTAAGGAACGCAATTAACTTCACAACTTTGCTACGCAAAAACTCAATAGATGCTTTGACATATTTAAAACAGATGACTTCACATAAAATGTAAACATAAACATAAATATTGGTTCTCTTCGCGAACAAAGGTAAACAAAGGTAGGTAGATAGGTTGGTGCGGCAGCTTATAGCTCACGTAGGCTCACAGATAGGCCCTTTGTGGTACCATAGAGACACGACTATCCCCTTTCTACTTCCTATGGAAGCCAATTTGACTTCCTGATGAACCGCGCGATGTCTGAAATTTTGATTTCTGACAGTTCGGTGAGGCTGGTCAGAAAGGTGTGTCCCAGTAGAGACAGTCTTTTTGACGCTAAGGCCGGGCACTGACACAGGAGGTGGAGAATGGATTCCTCCTCCTCCTCCGAGCGACAGCTCCGGCAAAAGTCATTGTATGGGGCTCCCAGCCTTGCGGCATGTCTGCCGAACAGGCAATGGCCGGTGAGAACTGATACCGTCTGATGGATGGAGGTGTTGCTGAGTTTCACCAGGTTACTGGATCGTCTCTTATTCAGAGACGGCCAGGTTTGTCTAGTGATCCTGCAGAAATCTTCTTCGACCCAAAGCTTATTTGCCAGGTCGAGATATTCTTCTTTTATGCGGAATTTCACTGTAGCCAGTGGGATTCCTATGTTAGAAAAGGAGGTCTCTGGAAGCGATGTGCCCATCTTAGCAAGTTCATCGGCCTTGCAATTTCCTTCAATGTCCCTGTGCCCCGGTACCCAGCAAATGGATACCGCTGAATGTTCCGCTATCTCGTTGAGAGATTTCCGGCATTCTTGGACAAGTTTTGATGTGGACTCCAGTCCGCAATCAAAGGATTTGATAGCCGCCTGGTTGTCGGTGAAAATGTAAATATTCCTGCCAAATATCTCATTACACATGAGCCACCTGGCGGCGTGGTTAATGGCCATGACCTCCGCTTGAAATACACTGCAGTGGTCAGGCAGACGGAGGGCTGAACTAAGGTTTAAGCTGTTAGAATAGATACCGCACCCTACCCTTGAGTCGAGTTTAGAGCCGTCAGTATAAATTTCAATTGCGTCCCGGTTGATTTGTAGACCATCGCACCACTCCTCCCTGCTCGGTATGCGGGTGGTATATCCGCATTCGAAGCAGAGCGAAGGGGTGCGATAGTCCACATCAGTCGGGATTCTGAAATCTTTTGTCAAGATTTGTGAGTGACCAGTGTCTGTTCTGGTCCATCGGCAGACGGTGTTCAATCGCGCAGCCGCGATCTTCGCTTGTTGTCTGATGAGGAGTGATGTTGGTAGCCAACAAAGGATTGTAAAAAGTGCCTTGGAGGGGGTAGTTCTCAGTGCTCTTGTTATCAATAGAGCAGACTGTCTCCTCACCCTGTCTAAGGCTTGAATATACGATGATTTATAGGTGATCGGCCACCAAAAGGTTGAGCCATATAGAAGGATCGGTTCCACCACAGCTTGGTAGAGCCATTGTATAGAATTGGGGGAAAGTCCCCATTTTGTGCCTATTGCCCTTTTACAGCAATATAACGCACAGAGTGCTTTTCTGGCTCTCTCCTTGGTGTTTTCTCTCCATAGGAGCTTAGAGTCGAGTATCAGCCCTAAGTATTTGACTTGGCTGCTTAGTTTCAAGACAACCCCATTTAATTTTGGTAGGTTGAAAGATGGGATCTTGTATCTTCTGGAGAAGAGTACGAGTTCCGTTTTATTAGGATTGATTTTTAGTCCACACTCCCCGCTCCAGCGGCTGAGTGTTCCTAGATGTTGAGACATCCTATCCGAGATGATGTCGAGATGCTTCCCGGTGACGGATATTGCAATGTCATCTGCGTACGCTACTACATTGCATCTGATGTCATCGAGTACAGTTAGCAGAGAGTTCACAACCAGATTCCAGAGAAGGGGGGAGAGGACACCTCCTTGGGGTGTTCCTCTCTCCACTTTTCTGCTGTGCTGCGTGTTCCCCACCGACGCAGTGATAGTCCTATCAATAAGTAGACTTTTCACTATGTTATTTATCGTGCCATCAACTCCTAAGTTGGCTAAAGTTGACGTCACGGCTTGTGGGCAGACGTTGTTGAACGCCCCTTCTATGTCTACAAACGCACTGAGCGTATATTCTTTGTGAGAAAGTGATTTCTCAATTTGTTGAATTACTTTGTGCATTGCTGTCTCTACAGATTTGCCTTTGGTATAGGCATGTTGAGATCCAGATATATTATCGATACTGATGGTATCGTTTATGAAGTAGCCAAGGATCCTCTCGAAAGTTTTCAGAAGAAAGGATGAAAGGCTGATGGGACGAAAGTCTTTCGTTTTCGTATGACTTGCTTTGCCTGCCTTAGGTATAAAGATTACTCTGTACTCCCGCCATTTAACGGGAATATGTGAGAACTTCATACAGGCGTTGTAAATCATTGTAAGCCAGGGAATCGCCCACTCCGACGAGCGTTGCAGGTCGGCTGGTATGATGCCATCTGGGCCAGGAGATTTAAACGGGGCGAACGATTTGATCGCCCATTTGACTTGGTTCTGACTTATTCTCCTTCTGGGGGAGGGATAAGAATTCGTGGAGTGATGTATGGACGGAAGTCTGTGGTCGGATTCCTGGTAGCTACCTGGGAAATGAGTGTCCAGGAGGACCTCCAGGGTTTCTGAGGGAGTATCAGTCCAGGTCCCATTCTCCCTTTGGATGCAACCTGGGTACCTTGGCGACGAGCTTAGGATTTTGCGTAGGCGATTCGTTTCGGAGATGCTTTCTATTTTATCACAGAAGGTTCTCCAGGACGATCGCTTCGCTTTCCTGACGACGTACTTAAATATTCGGAGGTTCTCCCTATAGGGTTGCCAGTCCGATGTTATTTTGGCTTCATTGAAGCATTTTCTACATGTCCTCCTAAGGATAGCGATTTCCGCATTCCACCAGGGAGGTTTAAGTTTGCCCCTAGGTTTAGCGGGGTTACATGCTGCTTTGGCCGCGGTTTCGTAGGCCAACGTGAAAGTGTCTACTGTTTGATCTAAGCTTTGTATGCTCTGGATGGGAGTAGGTGTCGGATCAAGTGCAAACTTAAGGGAGGAGTGAAACTTCTCCCAGTTTGTACGTTTCCTGTTCGTGAACCTAGTTGGATTTTTAGTATCTAACTCTCCAACTATAAAGGTAATATATCTATGGTCTGACAGTGAGCAGTCTGAAGAGACCGTCCACTGCCGGACAAGGCTAGATGACCGTTCACTAATTAATGTGAGGTCTAGGACCTCGCTACGGTTCGAGGTCAAAAATGTAGGTTCCTCACCTATGTTAGCTACTGTAAGGCAGTTGCTTAATATATAATCAAAAAGTGACTCACCCCTTTCATTCGTGTCGGTGCTGCCCCACACCTGATGATGGGAGTTTGCATCCGCCCCTATGATTATGGGGGTGTGTGTCCTGTTGGCTTCTGCTGTCAAGGCCCTTAAAAGGTTGCCTGGAGGGTTAGGCCCATGGTCATGCGCCATGTAGCAGGACGCTATCCATAGTGGCGAACCACCCGCTCTGACCGCTATGCTGGCGTTGTCGTCATCGCAGAACCTGTTGAGTGCAATCATGTCAATTGAATTCTTAATTAGGATACAGGCTCGTACCTTACCTGTGCCAGGTGATACCAGGGTGTAGCCTGGTTGGTTTAATCCACAAACCCGTTCCTGCGAGAACCAGGGTTCCTGGATTAGGCATATGTCCTCCCCTGATTTTGCCAGACGGAGGAGTAGTGCTGCTGACGCAGCCTTAGAATGGTGAAGGTTAATCTGCAATACCTTCACCATTCTTAGGCTGGCAGACTATCGTCTGGTTCAGGTCCTCGGCCTCGTCACCAGAACAGGAGGAGACTTCTTCTTGTTCTGAAACCAGGACAAGATCGAAGAAGTCCCCCGCCAGCTCGGCAGTCGAGGTTGTACTGCATCCGTCGTCGGATTGCAGGGCCTCTTTCACCGAGTTGTCTTCCATTTGGCTGGTGAGACTTACGGCTCCCTGCACAGGTGCAGGGGGTGCTGATGTTGAGCCACTTGATGCGTTGCTGGATTTGTCGCCCTTGTAGATGCGGAGCGTGGCCGACTCGAAACCGTAGTTGACCACGCCCTTCCTCTGAAGCAGTGGCGTGAGGGACTCTTCGTTTAACACGATGAGTACCTCATGCATGTTGCCGCGGGTCTCACCGACCTTGACCACCTTCCAGTCATGGGTTGGGAGATCAAGGTTGCTGAGCTTCAGCACTTCGAGGATCTCCTCGGGCGACGATGGCTCGGTAGGTAGCCAAGCCTTTGACCTAGGTCGGCTAGGGATCTGGTCTTTGGTGACCACCTTTATCAAGGCGCCGGGCCAGACCTCTCCTACCTGCTCGATTGCAAGCTTGTACAGATCCGCTGAGCGTTGATCTGCACAAGCTATCAGCTTGACGTGGCCCTGATACCATCCTGCGTCCCTGCATACGGGAGAGGGACCAGGATGGGCACGGACAACGTCTCTGTAGATGCGCATAAGAGCCAGTTGTACCAACTTCCAGTTTGCTGGGGAGATGGTGCCGTCGCTCTTATTGGCGTCAATAATAGCCCATATTAGCGAGTTCTTTGCGATCTCGCTATAGGGTCGTGCCCCTGCGTTGGGCTTGGTGGCAAGCCTGGGCCTCTTTCCACCTTGAGAGATGGGGGGAGTGGTGGTCTCTACGGACCTTTGCCGTTTTTGAGTTGCCCCTGTGACAGGTGGCAGACTCACGGGTCGAACCGCGACGTTTTTCTTGGCCCACTCAATGGAGGCCTTGTCGCTTTCCGTTAAGGAGTTCGGATCCACCTTCTCGTACTTTGCGAGAATCCGCAGAGCAGATCTCCGCGTCCTGTAGGCCCGGGTGGAGGCATTGGTCGCCTTGGATGCCGTGGAGGCAGCACTGGCTTCCTTCACCTTCAGGACAGGCTTGCTTGCCGAAGGTCCTGTGGTTCTCTTTGAGGCAGTTGGAGCAGTTCCATTGCCTCGCGAAGTAGATGGCAAAGTGCTGTCTCTTACCGGAGTGGTGAGAGCAATAACACTTTGCCTCAGAATTTTCTTTTGTGGCGGCCCCCCTTTAGGGTTGGGCGTACCACTTTTTGTAAAGCCACCTGGGGTGGACTTTTTCTGTCCCCCTGACGGGTTGGACGTTTTTGGGATTGCTCCCGTCCCCGAAGGGGTGTTGGGTTGTCCCCCTGACGGGTTGGACTTGGTTTGTGGTGTTTGTTGATTTGAATTGTCCATGCGATATGGGCCCCAACTCAAAGCCGCTATCTCCGCTTGTTGTGTAGTCGCCTTAAGGTCCCATGGGTATCTTTGCAAGCAGGGAGGCCATGCGAGGGTTGGCACACGCCCTTATGGGGCAATGTGCTCAGAGCCAGACCAGCGTTAAGCGGGACAGAAGTCAACCGCACCTACACCGCCAACTGAATGGTGACAAGTTTTGAACGTACTTTGAGACCTAGCCAGGGTTTTAACGGGGCGGGAGATGGCCGAGGCATTAGCGCTGGAGTCATTTCAGTAGGATTTCACTCCCCTTATTCAGATCCAGCAATACCTCAGCCACCAGCTCCGTGGCGTCAATACCAAATAGTTTTTCCGGGTCGTGCCGTTTGGTGCGCTTCAGTAGCTGAAGCACACCGGGGGTAAGAAGATTTACAGTTTACTCTGACATGAATTGATTCGTCTACATGCTCGACAATGGGGCGTTGTTCCCGTTTGCCCCGATTACGTTTGGCTTCGGTGCTCCTCTGACGACCTTACCGGTATGGGTGGCCCTGTCCGGCATCGCTCGGAGATTCATTGCACGTACTGGGCCCCCTCACCACGGCGAGGTAGTAATCACGAGGGGGAGTAAACAAAGACAAACATAAAAAATACATTTACCAATTGTTAATTCAATGGTGACGAAAAAATGTTGAAGTGCTTTCTGCGTTGGTAAAGCTTCCCGATGTAGGCTCAGCGTTATGTGGAGCTATACACTCCAATTCATCCGTAAAAAATATGTTGGTTATGTTGGCTTCAGTGTTGTTCTTCACTGGAACTATTCCCTTTCTGATGAAAACAGCTGAAAAATCATTTTGTTTTTTTTTAACTTTATTGCGGCTCGAAAGATATTATTTATTATTTACATTATTATTAGGATAGACTGCTTTTGAACTCTCGATTGTAGCAGTGAGTTGAGTTACATGAGTAAACTTAAGTATTTAGTTACAAATGTATACAAACAGAAATATATTTTTCAATTGATAATTTAGTAGGTAAAGGAAGCGCGTAATCTTAAACTATTTATTACATAAAAGGAAAGCATTCTAATTGACTGTAGGTCGGTTCGATAGACAATCTGGAACGGATCGTCTGCATGGAGGGCGATAAGATTGGTTAGAAAGTGTTCTCGTAATGCATAGTATGTGGGGCATTCTAGTATGAAGTGCTTCAGAGTCTCATTTTCGTGCCTATTGTAGTGAGCACAGGTTACGTTTTGATCTACAGTGGAACCTCGATTATCCGGCATGCACCGGACCAAGCAGTGCGCCGGATAATCAAAACGCCGGTTAATCGAGTAAATCTGAAAATTTTGAGTAGCAGCAAAACAAAGTCACACAAGCTATATAATGGTCTATATTCTTTGTTTTTTATTGAAAAAAAGAGAATCAATTTATTTTTTTGCAAAGAAATCTGACATTTTCGATAGTTTTACTTTGATTTCTGACTTTTTTTTCGCTAAATTGCGCAAAAAAATTGAGCCGTCAGCGCTCCGGGTTAACCGAGACGCCGGTTAATCGAGAGCCGGATAATCGAGGTTCCACTGTATTTAAAAAATTTGTGATGCGTAACAAAATCTTAGCATGTGTTTTGTAGATAATCTCAATTGTGCTATGAGCTTTATATTATGAAAGTTGCTTAGGTAGAACAGGTATTTAGCCGGACTATCTTCCAGCGATCTCAAAATCTTGCAGTTCATTAGAGGTGAATTGGAGCACAGTAGTACGTCCTCGAATTTGAGGAGGCGATCGTACCGCTCGAACGCAAGTTTTTTAGAGCGTTTCCAGGTTTCAGGATCGATGGTTTCCCACATATAGTTCATATTAATTTTGCTCAACATTGAGTCGAATTGGGTCACCCAGTTGAACTTCGCCAGTGAGTCAGTGTTGCGATGGAGTGCTATGAGTCTCATCAGGCAAAGTCTTGGAAACCGATTTGCATCCATTTCAAGGATATTAATAATATAGTTCCAGGACATTTTGAAAACGGTAGAATCAATTTTAACTAGCCCTAGTTCTAGCCTGAGTGATGAGTTGGGTGTGGATTTTGGAAGCGCGAGTAGCCTTTTAAAGTACGTTGTTTGCACTATTTCAATGTTCTCTGTATACCTCAAGCCCCATGCTTGTGCGGCATACAGTAGTGTGGGAGAAATGATGCTATTGAAGAGTTTGACCATTCCGTCCCAGGACTTGGCCTTGGCTTTGGTTAATATTTTTAAAACAGCTCCAAGAGCTGTATTCTCCTTGGCTATTGCGCTTTATGTTTCGTTTAGCCCTAGAGAGGAGCTGGCGAAAGTTACTCCTATATGTGTATGTTTTTACCACATCAAGCTGATTGTTGTTAAATCGGAATATTTGGCGAGTTGGCCTTCCGCCTCTGCGAAAGTGTATAATTTGTGTTTTCTTAGGGTTTATCTCCAATTTGTTTTTAACACAGTAGGATTCAAGGGCAGTTATAATTTTTCGAAGTAAGATAGGCGTGGGAGCCTAGGCAACTGCATCATCTGCAAAAAGCAAAAGGAGAAGATCATTTACTCCATCAATGTTTATACCTTCTAAATTGGAGTTTCTTATTTCCTTTTCAAGATCTGCAATATATAAGATAAATAACAGTGGGCTCAGGATTTCCCCTTGAAGAACACCCTGCGTAATTGCTATCCGTTGGCTTGCCATCCTTTTAACTCTAAGAACAAATAAGGCTTGCTCATAGATAGCTTTAATAATGTTGATAAGCCCGGCACTGACCCCCAGGAAATAAAGTTTTTGCCAAAGCAATGTGTGGTCGATTGAGTCAAAGGCTCTACGAAAATCAATAAATAAGGCATATGCACTTGATTTTCTGAGTCTGAGCTGTAGATGTATAGCGGATTGGAGCGAGAATATATTGTCAAGGCAGCCTCTGCCACTTTTGAAGCCGGAGTGACAGTTTGGTAGTGCCTGGCAGGCGTCAGACCAGGATCAGAGCCTCTGGTAAAGAATCTGCGTGAATATCTTGGTTATGGTATTGCAAAGTGCAATCCGTCTATAGTTTAGGGGATCTTTTCCATCCCCCTTTTTGTGAAAGAGAACTAATAAAGATTGGGACCAAGATTCAGGCGTTTTGCCGTAGGCGAGGACATCGTTAAAAAAGTTGAGCAGATAATTTAGCCAATTCTTGGCAAGTTTTTGAAGAATTCAGCACTAATGCTGTCCGGACCGGGGGCTTTATTATTTTTAAGTTTTTTAATTGCAAGCTCCAGTTCCATGGATCTTATATCTCTGTCAAGGCTTTCTATGAAGGTAGCTAGATATGTTCCCTCTGCGCTAATACGTGGGGGATATACCTCAGAAAAAAACATTTCCCATTCCCTCAGTGGTATGGGATTCGAAGTATGCGCATGTTTGGTAAATGTTCTAATTACATTCCAAAATCCCTTTGAATTTTTGATATTATTAAAACTATTTTTTATAGACGCCTCATAACTTTTTCTTTTAAAGGCTTTTAGTTTTTTGTATTCGGCCTTTTTATATAGAAACTCGTTTTTTTCGGTTGAATTAAACTGCGAAGTACGATATTGCTCAAGCGCAACACCAACAGCCTTTTTAGCTCTGCGCAACTCATGGTCATACCAGGGATTCTTGAATGGATTCACCGAGCACTGCCTTTTTGACTTAATCATTCTTAGGTCCCTCGCTGTTTTTGTGATCTTATCTAGGATGTCGTTATTTTGTTGCTCTATTGAATGGTATGAAATGTTATTGTTTTGGAAAGGAGGGATATCCGATGTCTCTAGAGCATTAACATGTTCGAATGTCCTATTTGGGTGCCACTTCAATATTGGACTCTTGATGGACTGTGGCTTTTTTGCATGCTTCGCGTTTCTAGCTTGTTTGTCAGGAAGAGATAACAGAAGAGCGATTGGAAAATGGTCTGAGCACGCGATCTGATGAATGATTTCAAATCTTGGAACAAAAGTTGATGTGAGTGCATCCACCCAGATTAAATCGACTACACTTTCCCCAGTCCGACTAACGAAGGTGAAGTTACTAATCTCATCTCCAGGAGTGCGGCCATTTAAAAGTATATACCCGTTTTTTGCCATGAATTCATAGAAAAGCTTCCCTCTAGGAGTTACTTTGTCATATGATGAAGTTCTGCTGGAAGTTAGATTACACCTCAGGTCCGGCAGCAGTTCATTCTCCCCCATTAAGCCCACCCGAGCATTAAAATCTCCGCCTAAGATGACACCAATACCTGGAAACCTGTATTGAATTTCCTCCAACTGGAGCTCCAGCAACTCTAGAGCTGTGGCCATATCGTAGGTGGGCCTAAAGTAAATAGTATCTAGGAGAAATTTCAGATTATTAAAAGTTAAGAGAGAGAATATCCAAAGATTTGATTTATCAATTAGTACACTGCTGCACTTTGGCCTTGTTAGTTGAAGTATACCACCACTGGCTCGCCCAGAGGCTTTTTCTCGGGTGGCATGTGAGGAAGCAGTGCTGTAGGAGTTCCAGGGAGGGGATATATTACAGAAATCTGTTTCCATCCAGGTCTCTGTTAGCCCGATAGCATGGTATTCTGAGATGGATTGATTAAGAAGAAAATTTGAGATGCCATGTACGTTCCAGAATAGTATTTTGAAAAGAGAATGAGAAGATAGTATTTGCTGATTTTCCTGGGACGCTAATAAAGTATTTGAACCGCCTACGTCAATTAGTTTTTTCGATTAACAGATTTGCTAATAAGTTGCCTAAAATCTAAACAAAGTGACAATATTTTAGTTCCATATAATTCCTCTAGGCTAGTGGCAGCCGGTCGGTTTACACACATCAACTGTTTACCACGACTCCAGTAGAAAACATTATTTTCAATTTTAATAGTTACATTTTTTACATATACCTTAAATCTTTTGTCGATCATTTTGATATCTCTCCTTAGCTGCAGCATTGCACGTTTAAGCTGGTGTTTTTCAGCGCTGAGATCTCTTTCCACCGATACTGTTGAGCCCGTCAATTTGCGCGTGTTTTGGAATATTGCCTCTGCCATTTCTTCAGTCTGCATCACAGAAACAGTACCTGTTTTATCGTTCTGCTGGAAAAATGTGCGTGTTGACACCACTTTTGGCTGTTGAATCCCAAGAATTTCGGTGCAGAAGTTTTCGATGAGCGCTTTCGGATTGTCGCTTTTGGTTAGTCCTTTGTAGATCACATTTTTTTTCTTGCTCTCTTCGACCAGATGCATAAGTTCCTTTTTGTCTATTTCTCTCTCCTTTTTTAGCTGAAGCAATTCCTCCCTTAGGGACGTGTTTTCCTCTTTGAGGGTAACCACCTGTTCGGATATGTCGGTTATGCAGCGCTTCACATCCAATTTCTCCCCTTTGACTACTGCTAGATCAGCTTCCGTTGGTATGTTTAAAAGCTTATTATTCATGCTTTGCATAAAACGCATTATGTCGCCAAGCGATACATTCTCTTCGTTTTGGTCAGGAGTAAGCGAGCGATCCAATAGTGGACGCTTTGCTTTGCTGCTTTTCGGCGAGTTTGTTTGTCGGATGAGATTAGATGTTAGCATCTGGCCAGTGTCCTTGCATCTTGCGTTTGGTTGCGGTGTTCCGTGCTGTGATTTGGAAGGGGTTCGCTGGACGTTCATTTCAGAATAGAGACTTTTGCTGTCCAAATGCAATCAGCACACAAGCCTTTGCTTAACTCTTGAAGTTTGAATAATGAATGCGCCAGAAAAGATGCTCTTGAAGTATGAATAATGAATGCGCCAGAAAAGATGCTCTTGAAGTGTGAATAATGAATGCGCCAGAAAAGATGCTATGAATTTTTTGTTCTTACTAAAACCAGTTGCCGGAAGAAGTCATGCGATGGCAACTTCAAAGTTGGTTGGTGTCCAGAATATTGAATCTGTAATCGTCATCAGGTTCTACTGGTCCAATTCCGTTATCGATTCTTACCAAGTTGAAGTAGCAGCTCGTGATATCTGCTGCTTTCTTCTTGGTGCCCGGTTATTCGGAGTCCTCCCCTTTCATTCCTTTTTTTTGCCCTTTAAGATTTGTGAAAGCAAAAGGACCATTATATTGTTCGCGGCTCCTAATGTACCCGGTCAGTTATCGATTATATTGTTCTAAGTTGCACTCTCTCTTGAGCCAGCTGATCGAACCTCTTCGAACTTGCTTGAGTAGAAATTCTTTTGCGTTCCCTCTGAATTTCGATGGCTTAATTTTTGATGGGAAGTATATTTCACAGATAAATCCAAGCTCCGCCCAGGCAGGTGCGCTCCCGGTCCCCTGGCGACCACAATCCTGTATGTGATGTATGCTTCGGCCAGCTTTTTACTTGGCTATTTAATAATTTTCAGCGGCGCCCGTCTTTTGCGTGTTTGCTCGAACGCAGTCAAACTGAAACTCCGAAAGATATTATAGTTGTCTTTGGTTAGGTATTCATTAAGGTAAATCGGTGCATTCGATTGCATACCAACGTTCTAGAGGTTTAGACGCTCCCTTATTTGTGGCTTCAAATTCCCAATCGCTTGAAATATGAGGCGTTTATCTGATGGGGAATGTAGCTTTATAATGACGGTAGAGTCAGTAATAACTCCCGGGCGGCGCTGTTGCTTCAGCTCTGGCAAATGAAAAGTTTCCTTAATAGGAGGCTCTTGTAATTGAAGCGAGTCACACAAGGTCTGAAATAACTCTGCAACAACTTCATTATCCATTAGATATGATATGGAAATCTTTTGTCAAGATTCGAAAATGACCGATGTCGGTTCTAGACCAGCGACAGAAGGCGTTCAGTCACGCAGTAGCGATCTTTGCCTGCTGCATGATAAGAAGTGATGTCGGAGTCCAATATTGAAATGTGAACACCGCCTTGGTAGGTGTAGTCCTTAGCGCCCTTGTTATCAACAGAGCGGATTGTCTTCTGACCTTGTCCAGGGCTTGTAGATAAGAAGATTTTTCCGTGGCCACCCACAGGTTGAGCCGTAGAGAAGAAAAGGATCTTCTAGTGCTTGATAAAGCGATAGTGTAGATCTGGGAATCAAGCCCCATTTTGCACCTATTGCCTCTTTGAAGCAACGCAGGGTGCAGAAATTTTTTGTAGCTCCCTCCTTTGTTTTTCCCTCTAAAGGAGTTTGGAGTCCAGTATACTCACAAGTTGCAAAAACTGGACTTGGTTGGTTCGCCGTAAAGTCACCCCAATAGCTTTTGGTATGTCAAGGAAAAGAATATTGTAGCTTTTGGTGAAAAGTACTAGTTCAGTTTTGCTGGGGTAAATCCTCAGCCACACTTTTCGGTCAAGTGGAAGAGTGTTCTCAGATACTGGCACATCATGTCTCAAAAGGTGGAGTGAACAGCTATGTTCTAAAGAAGTAGTGAGAGGAAACCTCCTTGGGGTATTCTTCTTACCAGTCTTATCTCCTTTTATGTCTGAAAGATACTTTTTAATCTGTTGTGCAGTGCTGTCTCCACAACGTTGCCCTTACTATGAACATGCTCGAACCAAACAGTTTGTTGGTACCTAGGGAATTTTTAAATTAAGTAACCTATGATCTTTTCGAAAGTTTTCAGAAGAAAGCCTCAAATCGGCTAGGAATGGAAAACTCCATATGCAAAAAACTTCAGGAAATTCCTGTCAGAAAATTCACGCGGCATTCCTGACGGCTAGCCTCAGTTCAGCGAAAAAAGTACCACAATATTTAAGTCTTTTTTCGCCGAAAAATGTACATTAAAGCCCAGGCTTTTCTAGCATAAATAATTGAAGCTTAATTGTTTCTCTCAGAAATCTGGCAGTTGATGTCAAAATCACTTGGCGGGAACCAAACGCAACACACACAATTCGGATAGCGCTTTGAAGCTTCTCGTTCTAAAGTTTTTCCAATCATCATTTTGAACTGCATTTTTAGAGGGGTTAGTTTTATAATCCTATAGCTAACAAGATGCTCTGGATTAAATTAAATGACTTTCAAACACATCAAAACTCAGGAACGATATTAAATAATACTTACAAATAAGTTTTCCATTTCGAAATTCAAATTCTAATTTAAATTAAATCAGCTGTTTATGTCGTCAGGGCTGCTTGCAATATGTTTATGATACTTTTTTTTCCTCGGCGAAACAGGCTAGGAATTCCTGCGGGTATTTCCTACAGAACTGGAACTAAGGCCGAGAGGAAGAAAGGCTTAAAGAACGGAAGTCCTTTCGTTTTGTGTGGCTTGTTAAACTTACCTTGTGGATCAACATTTCCCACTAATCCCTCCATTCGAATAGAGAATCTGAAACAAGCATTGTAAATTTCTGTGAGCCATGGAATCGCCCGCGCTTCTGAGTGCTGCAGGTCAGCGGGCACGATTCCGTCTGGGCCAAGTGATTTTAATGGGGCAAAAGATTTGGTTGCCCGTTTCAAAAGGTTATGTCTTACCCTCCATCGTGGGAAGTGATAAGAGAGAAAGGAAGTGCGAGGAGATCCATTAGTGGACACCGGGAGGCTTCTTGGGAAGTGAGGACTTCCAGAGTTTCTGAGGGGTTGGTGGTCCATGTTTTTTTAACAGGTTGGCTGATAAGTCCCCGATCTAACAAAGAAAAACACATTTTTTTGTCAAAATTTGTTTTTATTATTCAACATAGTTCCCTTCAAGAGCGATACAACGATTATAACAACCTTCCAATTTTTTGATACCATTTTGGTAGTATTCCTTCGGTTTTGCCTCAAAATAGGCCTCAGTTTCGGCGATCACCTCTTCATTGCAGCCAAATTTTTTCCCTGCGAGCATCCTTTTGAGGTCTGAGAACAAGAAAAAGTCGCTGGGGGCCAGATCTGGAGAATACGGTGGGTGGGGAAGCAATTCGAAGCCTAATTCATGAATTTTTGCCATCGTTTTCAATGACTTGTGGCACGGTGCGTTGTCTTGGTGGAACAACACTTTTTTCTTCTTCGTATGGGGCCGTTTTGCCGCGATTTCGACCTTCAAATGCTCCAATAACGACATTTAATAGTCACTGTTGATGGTTTTTCCCTTCTCAAGATAAGCGATAAAAATTATTCCATGCCCATACCAAAAACAGAGGCCATTACTTTGCCAGCGGGCTTTTGAGTCTTTTCACGCTTCGGAGACGGTTCACCGATCGCTGTCCCCTCAGCCGACTGTCGATTGGACTCAGGAGTGTAGTGATAGAGCCATGTTTCATCCATTGTCACATATCGACGCAAAAACTCGGGTGTATTGCGAGTTAACAGCTGCAAACACCGCTCAGAATCATCAACACGTTGTTGTTTTTGGTCAAATGTGAGCTCGCGCGGCACCCATTTTGCACAGAGCTTTTTCATATCCAAATATTGATTAATGATATGACCAACACGTTCCTTTGACATCTTTAAGGCCTCTGCTATCTCGATCAACTTCATTTTACGGTCATTCAAAATCATTTTGTGAATTTTTTTGATGTTTTCGTCGGTAACCACCTCTTTCGGGCGTCCACTGCGTTCACCGTCCTCCGTGCTCATTTCACCACGCTTGAATTTTGCATACCAATCAATTATTGTTGATTTTCCTGGGGCAGAGTCCGGAAACTCATTATCAAGCCAAGTTTTTGCTTCCACTGTATTTTTCCCCTTCAGAAAACAGTATTTTATCAAAACACGAAATTCCTTTTTTTCCATTTTTTTTACAATAACAAAAGTTGCTTCACAAAAGACGCTTTATCTCACAAACTAATTGACTTACAGACGTCAATTTTTGACACGAATCATTTGAAGGTTGCCACTATATAAAAATAATATGCATTTAATACTAGCGACCCCATCTATGTGTCAGACCGGGGACTTATCAGCCAAGTTATCCCTTCGAACGTATTCTGGATACCTCGGTAACGCGCTAAGGCCTTTACGGAGCTGGTTTGTCTCAGATATTTCTTCCATTTTGTCACAGAATGTTCTCCGGGACGATTGCTTCGCTTTTCCTACCTTTTATGGCTGCCAGTGCGATGATTGCTTTGCTTCGTTGAAGCGTTTGCTGCGGAATTTTCTAAGGGTTGCAATATCTGAATTCCACCAATGAGATTTTGACATATATTTGATAATGTTAATCGAAAAGTTAGGCACCATTTTCAATTTTTAAAAATATGTTTAGAGATCATTGAAATGCATTGAAGCCAATTTAATAATTTTATCTGAATAAAACAAAATTTCAGTCAATTTCGAAAACAAATTTATACGTACATGATTCTTCTCTAATCAGATATACTTAAAATATTCAAAGTATTGTTTTTTACACATTTTTAAATATTTTCAAATATGTTGAATCCGATCCCTGTTAATAACATATGTATGGTTAAAACTTCCCATCGTTCAGCGCGGCTCTACTTTTCATTTTATACCCATGGTTTCTTGGGCAAAAATGGTTAGAATTGTCTGAAGTTTCAGTTCCGAGGGTACAATTTCTTAGTTTTTTTTTTTACCCATGCAAATCGACTCGGCCTGATACATAAGCTTTCGATCCATCCCGTATTTAACAGATTACTTTTGTATTTTGGAGAAAAAGTACCGCTCCTGCATTTTTGCCTAAAACCTTGTATTAATCCTGTGTTAGCCTGTGTCTGGCTAAGAAATTTTGTAAATTTTGAAACTAAATTTTTTACACACATCTACTTTGGTTGATTGTGGTGCTCGCTCAGAAGACAAGTACCAAGTACTAGTTCCCAATCATCACTTGTTAGAACACTTCTTGTTTTGATTTATTTTATCGCGGGATCAAAATGCCGAGGATTGCGAAATCAAGAGTGAAGTGCGTAAACTCAAAGAGAGTGTAAAATTCTCGAAAAAACAAAAAAAACAAGTAAAGTTTTTTTGCAGAAATTGCAGATCAACGTTTTCTATCGCTTCACTTGGAAACTCTGACTTTTACGTCACCTAAGCACTGAAAAACATCGTTTCCCTCGGACTGCTGCTTCATACAGGCAGTCCATCATAAGATATTTGCCACCAAAATTTGATTCCACTGCTGTATGCAGAGAATGTGTTTGGACATATCATATTGTTACCTGTTGGAGATGGACGTCTAAGCAAAACCACAAATAAAACGCCATTGCATTTAGTTTAAATTATTGCTCATTAAAGTCATTTTTCTTTTTAAATATATTAACCCTATTCTGGCTAACTTAACTGCCCTAATACCTACCTACAGTGTGATCTACACCTCAACGTTCTGCCTCGTAAGTAGGTGCGCCAAAGTTAAGATAAGTTTATTTACTTTCGATTCCAAACTGCAAGTCCAAACTGCAAGCCCTCTTTTATCAATAGAAGCTTCGCTTACATAGAAGGATTTTGCCGACCAAGCGTCAGCTAGATTCTGCGTCAGCTTATTTTCGATCTCCCTTTGCCGGTGTGCCTGGGTTGATCTTGTTGTTGTGCTGACCAGCGTGTTGTTGTTCTTGATTGCGTAAACGCCTCTGGCTGCTGTTGTTGTTTGGTTGCACTGGCGATCCTTCGTTTGTTGCATAATCGTTTTGCTGACGAAGCATGTGGTTGTTGTTTTTCCGTTCTGCCTTGCACTCTAGCCGTAGGCTGTTGTTGTTTTCTCTTAAAGAGTGTCTACTTTCATTTTTGGCGTTGTGTCGTCGAACTCGTCGGCAGTATTTTAGTTGCTGTCATATTTTTTCAATCTTTTCTTGCCTAGAGCTGGTAGCGTGACATTGGAGTGTGACGCCACGCTTTTTGACTCACAACATCCCTACCCTCCTCGGCAAGTCACGAGCATCGTGACTATTTATAAGATCATTTGGGCAACCATGTTGAAATCTTTCCTGAAGCTCGGGTCAGCCTGCCATGATGTTTCCTGATTGTGGTTATAGGCACGACGTTGTCACTGGTAATGCTCTGGCTGGTTGCTGGCTTGGGTTGGTGTGATGATTTCTTATCATTCCGATCTTCTTGATAGTTGTACTATTGCGTGATGAAAAATTATGTCGCTGCTACTTTGATGGGTTTTGTATTGATTGCTGCTGTTCCGGTATGTGATAAGAAATTATGTCGCTGCTATTTGGTTTACTTTGCTGGGTTTTGATTTAATTGCTGCTGTTCCGGTGTGTGATCTCAGTGTTTTGATGAAACTAAGAATTGTACCTTAAAACTATGTGTCTTCAAATATTTCGACATTGGCAAAACATATAAGTTTTACTTTACTTATTTTGATTAAAATGTCGCCGTACCAAAAACTTTATGAATAAAATTTTTTTTTCTCAAATCGTGCTGTCTATTAGTTTTTTTGTTTATGTTTTTGGCGTGAGAACGTCTATTGAGTCGATGTCTAAATCCGAACATCTCACGACGGTGATTCAATGTGCGTTCAACATGTTCATCGTTCAATATACGCGACACAGAAACACACTCAAATACACAAAAGTTCAAACCAGCTTAGAGCAGGAACTTTGCTCTCATGAGAAAGCAAATCTTCTCTCACAAGCAGACAAAGCGAAAATATGCAAACGTCCAAATACAAATTTACGTATGGCTATGGGCGCACACACAAATTCACACATGTTACGCAATCGACAGACAGTCGCACGTAGACAAGCGGGGACTGCCAAAAAACAATCAAAATGAAAAACACTTCTCAATGTATTGAGGCAATGAGTCCAATTGTTTTGTTATTGCCGTGATCGTTTGTACGTTTTTCTAGCGTCTGCGCTGTCTTCAAATGGAACGTTGTCCTCTTTCCTCGATTTCATGCTTTCAGTATTTGAGAGCAACGAAAGGGGACATTATATCCTGTTTTAGCATTGCATACTCTTTGGATATGTGAACAAACAAATTTGAAAAACAAAGACAAATTCCTAAATCCTGTATTTAAAAAAAAAGTAATAGAGCAACAAAATATTTTGACTCCCCCTGCATACTCTATAGGAATTTATTAAATTTGCGCATCGCTGTTCATTTTTATGAGCGTTAGGCTGCAATAAGTTGGAAGCTGTCATGTGTTTGTTGTATTTCCGCATCAAAAAATTACAACAAACACATGACAGCCTATGCTTCAGCTTTAGCTTCATTATAATTGCAGCCTTGAACATCTTAGTAGTTATACACACTTTGGTTACATTACTTCAACCTACAATTCTCATAAGCATTATGCAGATTAACATATAAGACTTTACAAATTTGTCCGAAAGTTTTCTTGCAATTTTTCACTTTGCACGTTAAAAATCGAAGGAAAGAGAGTTCACGATCCTTCCTTGGATTTTTTGAAATAAAAGGAGTTGACAATCCTTTTTCTTTTCTTTTTTTTTTAAAAAACTAGTCCTTCTTTGCATCGGACAATTCTGTGGGCTATCGTGCTCAGCTCTCACAGATCTGTCTGTTGAAAAGTTCTCTTCAACAAGAAAACTTTTATTCCTTCAATTTCACAGAACTCTATGCCAAGCTTGTTCATTTCAAGAACAGTGAACAGCCTAAACATAACTCAAAGCCAAGGTTGTCAATTTCACACAGAGTGAATACTTTTTCTAATTTTGCTCTAACACGGCCATCCTGCAAATATCATCGCTCTCGATGATAATTTTGCTCTAACACGGCCATTCTGCAAATATCATCGCTCTCGATGAGAGATTCAGTATTAATTCTTAACACAACAACTAATGTCTAGTCAACTTCTCTTATAAAGAACTCAAAGTACCAAACACAGCTCCCTCTTTCTTGCTCAAAGCACATCGTCTTATTTTCACAAACTATGGTCTATCTGAGACCAACACTTCAACTGACCACAATACTGCGAGACTATGACTCCAATTCCAACCTCAAAATTGAAACTCGGACCACAATAACCCATTCGATCAGAGGCAATCTTAAGCTTGGCCGCAATCTAAACAAGAGCTCTCGGAAGCAGAAAATCGTGAATCTCCAGCTCAGGGGCAATCTTCAGCTTGTCTGGAAATCATGTCAGAACAACTCATTCGATCAGAGGCAATCTTAAGCTTGACCGCAGTCAGAACATAAGTTCTTCAAAACAGAAAATCGTGGATTTCCAGCTCAGGGGCAATCTTCAGCTTGTCTGGAAATCATGTCAGAACAACTCATTCGATCAGAGGCAATCTTAAGCTTGACCGCAGTCAGAACATAAGTTCTTCAAAACAGAAAATCGTGAATTTCCAGCTCAGAGGCAATCTTCAGCTTGTCTGGAATTCATGTCAGAACAACTCATTCGATCAGAGGCAATATTAAGCTTGAACGCAAAAATTTGTACACAACAGAAGCATGTGAATTTCCAGCTCAGAGGCGACCTTCCGCTTGTCTGAAATTCATGCTCCAACAATACCACGAAATAGAGGCATTTTTAAGCTTGTCAACAAAACATTTTAAAAACTATTACCCCGATTCCCAGCTCAGAGGCGATCTTACGCTTGTCTGAGAAATCAAAGAGTCCACAAAAGCAATGAATTTACCTTAAATTTTTGTTATATTTGTGCGTTATCATTTTCGACAATCAGAACTGGACGAATAACTTCTCTTCCTGCAACTATGATTTTGCCCGAATTTTCATTTTTCAGTTTATAGCGGTCATTCGCCAGCACCCCAACAACTTCATAAGGTCCTTGGTAATAATTCTGAAGTTTTGACTTCCGTATTTGGTTACTGGAATATACGACATCTAGAATTTTCATCCGACCGTTCTTCTTCTAACTCCCGAATTGCTTGTATGTCATCATACTGAGGTTCCAATTTAAGTTCAGATAGCAATACCCCAAGCTCCGGAGTTCTACCCGTAACACCAGTTAGTATATAGCTAGTCCACTCAATACTCGTGTTAGTTCGAAGTAAATTAGCAACAGTGTCGACGTACCGCTCTACCTGTCCGTTGGCTCGACTAGCTCCAGGAGTGATAAAATGGAGCTCTGTTCCAAGCGAAGCGCAAAGCTTCTTGAAGTCTTCACTGGTAAAGTTAGTACCTTTATCACTCACTAACTTACCTGGAGCACCAAACAACATCACATAGTTGTGAAAAAGCTGCACTGTTTCGGAGGCTTTTAAGGTTTTGGACGGCAAGAGAACGACAAACTTGGTAAATGAATCAACGAGAATAAAAATATACCTAAAATTCGTATCGTCAAAAGGTCCCATGAAATCGGCATGAACTGTGTCAAAGGGGATAGGTCTTTTTTTTTATTGGGTGTAACTCACACTTTTTTTTTTTACCGGAAGGTCGTTTAGCCACCAAACAGACCAAGCAAGACTCAACGAACTTACGCACATTCCTAGTCATTGACGGCATCCAAAAATACTCTCTCATCTTAGCCAGTGTTTTCTTCCTCCCTCCGTGACCGCTTAAAAGGAACTTCACGCTTTCTCGCACATAATATGATTTTTGTTGCCCACGTTCCCGTTCAACCACACTTTGAGAAACATTCCTCTCTTGCGGCCGCTCGCGTATAGAGGACAAGTGATCAACCAAATTTTGAACGGAAGTTGGCATCGCGAAGGTGAGCGAATTGCGCAAACCCATTTTGGAAACACAACCGATAACAATCTTTACCACAATGTCCTCGGGTATTTCGAATGGAAGTCTATTAATCTGGGACACCTTCCTCAGCTCCACAACTACATCCACGCCATTGGAGAACGTGTGCATCAACGACTCTTTTAGACTCGACCAAGTATAATGTTGGTAGCCGTATTTATCGTACCATTTCTTTGATCTGCCCATCAAAGCTGCTTGCACGCGAGGGACGACAATAAAATCTTCAAGGCCGTCGCGTAGTACCCTAAGATCTACATCCGCACACCATTTTTTTATGTCGATGCGCGAATGGTCTGGATCGAAACAAGGAAACCCAACACTCCGTTGCACCGGTCGAACTTCTTGAGAACCCTTTAATAATTCCTTTAAGACGTCGACACTCATCGTCAATTCGTTAATACTCGAAACATTGGGAGCATCTTCCTGTCTCTCATCTCCATTATGACGTTTTTCGGCATCCTGTTCGTCCATTTTGTGGAAGTTTGGTTCGTATCCCACTTCTGATGCTAGAAAAATCGAAGGAAAGAGAGTTCACGATCCTTCCTTGGATTTTTTGAAATAAAAGGAGTTGACAATCCTTTTTCTTTTCTTTTTTTTTTAAAAACTAGTCCTTCTTTGCATCGGACAATTCTGTGGGCTATCGTGCTCAGCTCTCACAGATCTGTCTGTTGAAAAGTTCTCTTCAACAAGAAAACTTTTTTTCCTTCAATTTCACAGAACTCTATGCCAAGCTTGTTCATTTCAAGAACAGTGAACAGCCTAAACATAACTCAAAGCCAAGGTTGTCAATTTCACACAGAGTGAATACTTTTTCTAATTTTGCTCTAACATGTATGTATGAAATTGATTTTGAAAACTTTAATATGCAATTTAAATTTAAAAAGTAAAGTATTATTATTTTCTATTTGGTACTTATATTAAAAAGTGCCAAACAAATTACAAAATGAGCCTTTTTTTAACTTTTAAATTTATTAGTCTAACATAGTTTCAAAAGTTGTCAAAACTAGCTTACGTGAACCTGAATGCTCAATTTTGTGTTCATAATGAGTGCTTTCTTAAAACATTATCACGTAAAACTATCGTCCGTAAATTGACTTCAGAGACAGCATTTTTTATTCCCTTTTTTTTATTGAAGACAATGTTCTTATATACTTATTAAATTTTATTGTCGAATCTCTTAAGATTGCTAATGCATCAGTATTCCTTAAATTGAATATAAAAGTGAATTAAATGAGCATACTTAAACATTAACTTTTGATTTCTTAAAATTTTAACACTTCATTAAAAACTCCTTTTTAAACTTTTTCTTTTATACATTAGTTTCAAGTACAATCAATGGCTAGTTGCATATGGCTCGAAAATTATAAGAGTGAAAATTACATTAGTTCTCTTTTTTTAGAACGAGGTTTTTTATGAAACGATAGCGACAGGGGACCTAGTCGAGAAAAAGTTAAATTCCGTTATTATTGTGCGTTACCAAAATATGAAGTTCGCAAAAAGGGTATAATAACCTTTGCAGAGAGAAAGAAATATACATATGTTTTTGTTAAATGACTTCCTGATGCTGCCGAGATATTATGCTTTTTTAGGCGACACTTATTTCCGACGATATCACAAAAAAACAATTAATTATTAAATTCAGAAACTACACAGACACATACATGCATTCAAACAAAACAAAATGTGGTGCTGCCAGACTAAAAGTTTTCAAAATAACTTTGATAAGTAGATTTTTGCAAATATATAAGGGCATTTTAGGTAACTTTTAATTTTTTTTTTTTGCTATCAAAGTATCCGTCAATTCGTACATAATTTTTACTTATTTAAAATCATCGTCCTTACTCCGGGGGCTGCCGATGTAATATCGGTGTGAAAAATATCGATACTTTAAAACATCTTTAAGTATGAAAATTCGCATTTTCGACACTATCTGAGTTGCAAGGGAAAACCATTTACACGTATGCTTCAGTTTCAGTATATTCTGCTTAGCTGACTTAGCACTTTAAGGACTCAACGCTGTTAAAGTCAATTGAAAGGAAGTAACGAGCTCATTCTTTTGAAAAAAGAAAATCAGAGTTGAAATTTCGATGACAGGTCGACAGAAATAAAGGAAATGTATGACGTAAATGCAACCCTGTGAGTCCGCTTACTTGTAATTAGCGTATGCGTTCAAGTAGCGATGTAGTAAGTCAAAGTACTTATTTGTTTTTATACCCACCTTAAGCAGGCTATATTAAAGACTGTCCCAAAAATAACTGTCCTTTTGTTTTTTTTTTATTGCAAAAAAACCAATGATGTTTTTCTAAAAATTCTTTCAGTTTATTATTCAGTGAACATTACGAAATAAATAAAAATTTTAATTACACTGAAAAAAATACACTTAAAAAAATTATAGACTTTTTTATTAAGGTCCTCCATTTGGTTTTTTACCGACCTTTCGTCCACCTTAGTGTATGCCCGACGCCATTAATGTCGATATATTTCGATGTTCTTCGCCGTTTGTTTGGCCTTCTTAAGGTTCCTTTTCAATAAAGCCCAATATTTTTCGATTGGACGAAGTTCGGGGCAATTCGGAGGATTTGCTTCTCTTGGTACTACAGTGACATTCTTGGCTTGGTACCAATCCATCGTTTTCTGGGCGTAGTGAGATGTTGCTAGGTCAGGCCAAAATAGTACTGAACCTTGGTGTTGACGTACAAAAGGCAGCAAACGCCGGTCCAGACAATCTCTGATGTAAATTTCGGTGTTGATTGTGCGCAGACCTGGGCAGTCGAATTACAAAATTTTTTCAATTACAATTACAAGTAATTACAGTTACTTGTAATGCCCACAGGCGGGAGGTGCAATGCGGTTAAGCTCGAATAATTTTCAATAATATGAAAGTAATTGTTATTGTAATTTAAGTTTTTCAATTACAATTACAAGAAATTGTAATTCAAAATTTTCCAATTACAATTACAAGTAATTGTAATTGAATATTCTTCAATTACCATGACAAGTAATTGTAATAAATTGTGTAATTAATTACAATTTTGTAATTGGACTGCCCAGGTCTGATTGTGCGATCCGTCACAAATTCCTTACTTCGAAGGCCATATTTGCAAATGGCCTGCCACACCATGTATTTCTTTGGAAATTTGGTATGTTTTTCGGTGGTAAATTAAGAGGATGTTCCACCCCTTTTAAGTGCAGTATAAGATCCGTGTCATCGTCCATGATCACGCAATCAAATTTGGGCAGGTAATCGCGATACAGTTTTCGAGCCCTCTTCTTGGCTTCGGCGTCCTTTTCTTCTGACCCATCAGGTACTTTTTGTACTTTATAGCTCCTAAGGTTGTAAAATTTTTTAATCCGTTGAACACTTGACTTCGATGTTGCCGCTTTTGCTGCCATATCACGAACCGAAGTGCCTGGATTCTGAGTAAACATCCGCTTAACTTTCTGGGCCACCGCTTGGATCGCTGGACCACTTTTTCTCCCTGATCCTGGTGTTTTTGATAAAGGGGTAAGCTATCTGTATCGGTTTAGGGTCCTACCGACAGTTTTCTCGCACACGCCAACTTCCTTAGCGATCTTTTTTACGTGGTGTTTGGATTTTCCAGGTGTTTGTAAATAAATACTTTCCGCTTTTTTTCTTGTTGAGACGACATCTTTACAGTAGCTCTTTTATTTTACGAATGAGTATTTTTTTTTTAATCTGAAATATTTATACTTTATTTAGGTACCAAATATGTTGCTATAGAGTAAACACTTTTTTATAAATAGCCTAAAAAAAAGTACAGTTATTTCTGGGACAGTCCTTAGTTTTGTGCGAATCTTGTAACAGCCAGATCTAAGCTCCGTAGATATAGACATATCTATATATATTCTTGATCAAAATCAAAAGCAGAATCGATTAAGACATGTCCGTCTGGTTGTCTGTCCGTCCGTCTGTGGTCGGATCTCCTCCGAAACGGCTGGACCAACCAAGTCAAAATTTGGCACACACCAGTATATCGATATCCGAGTATGAACTTAAGTTAAAATGGGAGACATCCGCTCACTGCCACGCCCGCAAATTAATTTAATGTGTTTTCAGTAAAATGCTTGTAACTTGCGAAAAAACATATTTCATTGATATTTGATATACTGGTAGACTACAAAAAGGGACATATCCGGAAAAAAATGGGAGCTAGCCTTCTCCAGCTACGCCCAAAAATAGGCCCACAAATAAGAGTTTATCGTAATTATCAAATTCGCAACATAGCTAACGAAAGGTGTAGGAAACAAATTTATGGAGCCCGCCCACTGCCACGCCCTCAAATCGAAATTTTTCGTAACTTCTGAAATAAAAGGCGCAGAAGCTGTAAATTTCCAACATATGTTGACCAAGGAGAATGAAAGGTGTAGGAAAAAAATTTTTGTGGCCCTCCCATTGCCACGCGCACAATTGAAGATTTTTTTGACTTCCGAAGTTAATGGCGCAGAAGCTTCAAATTTGCAAAAGAGGTTGACCAAGGTGAACAAAAGATGCACGAAAAAAAATTATGTGGCCCACTGCCACGCCCACAAATGGAGATTTTTCGTAACATAGTGCGCCAATAATGTCGGGACGCTGGGTATTTTAAAGTCGGGCTTGACCGACTTTAGCTTTCTTACTTGTTTCTACATGTGTTTGGTATAGGAAATTTACTTGCTGCTTTAGAGCATAGAGCCCTTTAGCGCACATGTGAGTTGCATACCTGCACAAAAATATTCTACGGCAGCATTTTTGTCTGTATTTGTATGAAAATTTTTGCTTAGCCGTGTTGAAAATTTTTCGTTTGAATTTGAAACGCCTTCCTATCGACCTTAAATGCCTTTGCTGTAATAGAATTTAGCAAAAATTTTGATACCAAATTAATAAACCTGGTTGAGACTCTCATAGCGAGTATCATTTTAAACTTGAAACCTTCAAAAAGTTTAAGCTAGGTTGAAGACGATAAACCTCAATTTTTTTTTTCATTTCATTTTATAGCATTTTGTTTTATTTCTAGTCAGTTATGAAAGAATTTTCCTTTTGTGACAAAAGTTAAAAATGTTTTTTGTTAATAAAATTAATATTTGGACGGCGTCCTTTTAAGCGCCTCACAAGTGTTGTTAAAGACATTCTGATATATTCCTCAAAAATGCAGCGAAAAAAACGGGTAGGTGCGTTTTTCGCGTGAGTGCATAGAATTGTTTGTAATATAATTGAAAGCAGCCAATCAGAATATACTGTATTGCTTTTTCGCTTGTGAAAAGCGGTTGAAATCAACAAACACAATTAAGAATAAAAGTACGCACTTATTATAATTTTATATATATTATAGTATAATTTTCTGCACAAAAGCAGAACAATAACCTTCGATTGTTCATTTTTATGTTAAAAAACACAGAAGGAATGAAAACAAGTAAGGGTGTTACAGTCAGGCGAGCCTGACAATAGAATACCCGACACAGACACACATGTTCAAATAATTTTTAATATCAAGTGGTGTTTAAAGCCATTAGGGGCCCATATACCGACTTGTGTTGCATTTATTTATGAAAACCGCCCTTTTGCCACGCCCACTTTTACATATATTTAGAATTCTAATCGGAGGCCTTAATATACGCTCAAATTCTTAGTTTCAGTCGAATATTTCAAAAAAATCCGATTTTGGGGTTGTTTTGAGATTTTTGTGACAGACCCTAGTACTGGACGAACCTTTAATAATGGACCTATCAAGGAAAGTTTTTGGAAGGATGTTCAATAGAGGATGTTAATGGCTTTAAAGGAAGCAGAACTGCAAAATTTCGTTGCAGTCCCATTTTAATTTTGGGTGTAGGAAGCCATTTTCGAAAAACGCCCTTCGGCCATGTCCACTTTTCCAATTTTTTAAATCGAAAAACTTGACTTCAAATATGTTGAACTATCAAATTTCACCAAAATGTCTTGAAAAAATCCGGTTTTGGAGCAGTTTTTGTGATTTTCATAACAGACCCTAAAAATGGTCCGATCGGGTCCATTCTCGAACTTGTTGTTACTCATGTGTGTGTGAGTACGCATACTAAATTTCATCAAGATAGCTCAAATTCTTCGCTAAGAAAACTGTGGTGTTACACACAACCACATAAAAACAATATACACTCGACACAGAGTGTGTCGGGTATAAAATGGATTGTCTTATGGCCGTCTTAAATACATATATTTTTCGATTAATAAAAACAATTGTTTTTTGCGAAAAACCTTCCTGCGAATTATATTTACTAACATTTATAAATACTATAATGAATTTCGGTCTTATCTGGTGTCCTATGACACAACTCAACTTGTTTAACTTTTCTTTTTATACATTCGTCTCAAGTACAATCAATTGCTAATGGCTCGAAAGTTTTAAGAGAGAAATTTATTTTAGTTTATGTAAGAATGTGACACTCGTGTTATTTATGTTCCAAAGTTAGTTATCGTTTTTTTTTTTCAAAATTGTTTCTATTTTTATAGACACCTTCCCCTTCTTAATGGGAGATTGCAAACAAATAATATATATATTTTTTCAACTACATATATGCAAGTGGTGTGGCAGCACTTCGCCGCGTTCAGCTGTGTTTTTCAAGCGCACAAATTCAAAGTTTTAAAATTCAAATTTACAAGTAATCCACTAGACAGAAAACCTACGCGCTAGGTCGTTTTTTCCTCGCAAGTGGCTGAGTGGTGTTATCCAGCCAGTTACCTACTTGTGGGCAGTAATCTGAAGAGTTGAAATAAAAATTTTCCTCTAAGATAAGTATTTCATATTCCAAGTCATTCCTATTTGATACAAAAACACTTTTATAGAAAGAAAGCTGCTTGCCGCAGCTGACTCAGCTGTCAGCTGATGCCAATTGACCATTCATCAAAAAGCTCTTCGAAAAGCTCTGCTAAATGCTCTAGTTGCGTCGACACAAACCATGGTATGGTAGTTGTCGAAGATGATGAAGATCAAGTTCCAAAAGTTGTGCAACTACCCAGCAACCAGTTTCTTCACGAAAACGAAACTTCCGTCCAGTCCGATTCGATCAGCCAGTTTTCAATGCTGAGAAGAAAGTTCCAAAGGCAACGCTCCAACTCCACCAGTGCAATTAATCTGAATTCAACAGAAAAAAACATCTCAAGTAAATTATATCAAGCTGAGGCCACAGCATCTCCTATTTCAACCGCTACAATAACAAAAAACGCAATGAACTCAGGTTATCTAGCTGTTGCTTCGGTTATTAAGTCAAACAATATTATAAAAAAACAAAGCGAACAGCAAGCGGTACTAATTGGCATGCATCGCTACGTCAATATAATTAAAAGAAAAAGAAGCCCAACTTCAAACAATGCCAACAGGGCTAAACTTAGTAAAATGGAAACCGTATCCACTCCGCCTAGTACTCTATCGGGTAACCGCTTTGCTCTTTTATCAGAAAAGCTAAATGATAAATCATCTAAAAATGAGCCAAATAAAGAATTTAAACCGCCTCGAATTTATTTGCGGGAGCGTAGCTCCAATGCACAAGTTGCCAGTTTAGCAAGCCTCCTAAACAATAGCAACTTCCATGTTGTTCCCTTAACTAGAGGAAACAGTCACGAAACTAAAATCCAAACTGATTCTGAGGCTAGCTATCGCAAAGTTGTTAATCAATTTGAGAAGGGAAAAAAAATTTCTATAGATACCAGCTTAAAAGTAGCAAAGGTATTTCAGTCGTGATTAAAGGTATTGAAGGAGACACTGATCCAAACGATATAAAAAATGCTCTCGGCGAACACGGCTTTCATGCTAGAGCAGTAATAAATATAATAAACAAAGAAAAAATACCGCAGCCAATGTTGCGAGTTGACCTTCTTCCAGACAACTTAAAGCTTAAAAAAAATGAAAGCTATCTCATTTATAACTTGATGTATTTATTGCATCGTAAAATTACCGTAAAAGTGCCTCACAAACGAAATAGGCCAGTACAATGCAATAATTGCCAAGAGTTTGGTCATACCAAAACTTACTGCATTCTGCGTACAGTGTATGTAATATGTGGTGAACTTCATCACAGTTCCGTGTGTAGTAAAAAATCGCAAAACGACCGCAATTTAGTAAAATGTAGCAACTGCCAAGGTAATCATACTGCAAATTACCGAGGCTGTATAGTTTACAAAAATCTTAAGCAGCGTCTTGATATCCGAAAGCAAATGTCTCGAAATCAAGTTAAAAATGCATTTGTTCCTTTAACCGCGCCATCCTCGAACATAGCTAGTGTTGCTTTTACTCCAGGTGTTTCCTATGCAAATGCATTGAAGGCAGGATTTCCACCAAATCAGTTCATCCCTTCCAACTCAAATAGCAATCTTGAATTAATGATATCAACTCTTACTCAAAGTGTTTCTTACTTTATGCAGGCGATGCAAAAATTCGTCGACACAATTGTGGAAATGCAGACTAAGTTAATTACAGCTCTTCTTTCGAATATATGAGCAGTTTAAAAATGTGTGCATGGAATTCAAACGGCTTAAGCCGGCATAAGCTAGAAATCCAAAACTTTTTAATTCGTGACTCCGTTGATGTTTTGCTTTTCTCAGAAACTCACTTAACTAATAAATGCTTCTTCGAAATTCCTGGATATATATTTTACAAAACCAATCATCCAGATGGTAAAGCACACGGTGGTACAGGCATTCCTATCCGTAAGAGAATTAGGCACTTCCTAATGGAATCGTATGCAACTACTTTTATACAAGCAACAACAATAAGTATTTGGGCTAATAGCAAAAGCATGTCAGTCTCGGCGGTATACTGCCCACCGCGTCACACTATTTCAGAAACAATGTATATAGATTTCTTCAAAACCCTCGTTGATAAATTCATCGCAGCTGGAGATTATAATGCAAAGCACACCCTCTGGGGTTCCCGTCTTTGTAATCCTAAAGGTGCTCAACTATATAGGGCAATTATGAACAAAAATAACAATCTCGACTTTTTTTCTCCTAGGAAACCAACTTATTGGCCAGCGGACCCAAATAATTTACCAGATCTTATAGATTTTGGCATTATAAAAGGGATTAAAAGAGAATCCATATCGACATATACAACGTTTGATCTGTCTTCAGATCATTCTCCAGTGTTATTCCTACTGAACGAAAGACCAAAACAAGTTGATATTCGCCACAGATTAACAAAATTCAATACCAATTGGCTTAAATACAAAAGTATATAAGCTCACATATACACACGAATTACAAAATCAAAAGCAAAGAGCATATTGATGACGCCCTGACAGTTCTTACTTCTATGTTGACTTCAGCAGCAGAGAACTCTACGCCTTAGTAAATTAAAACGGAAAAGGTGTCCTTTACAAATACTGAAATAGAAAATCTGGTGGCCTGTAAAAGAAGGTGCAGGAGGTAATGGCAACAAACCCGATCACCAGCAGCTAAATGTAGACTGCAAGAAGCGGAAAATAAGCTCAAAGCAGCCCTTTCGAGGGAGAATCGATTTGAACAACATAAATTTGTGCAAAACCTTATTTCGAAATGAAAAAATCAAAAATCCTTATGGCAATCAATACGTGGGGTGAAGACTCCGGTCGAAAGTGAATTCCCTATTAGAGTTCCTAACGGTGGGTGGGCGCGTAACGACGAAGAGAAGGCTAACGTGTTCGCTTTGCACCTTAGTAAGGTATTTCAACCAAATCCTGGTAGTTTTGTTCACCCTGTTAAACAGAGTTCTGAAAACACTCAACAATTGCACTACGAAATAACTCCCAGTCAAATCATCGACGTTATCAAGAATAAATTAGTCTGCAAAAAAGCTCCAGGGTATGATTTGATTACTCCGAAAATGTAAAAAAAACTTACCTTTTATTGCAGTGGTGTTTATAACAAACCTTTTTTATGCAATAATAAGGTATGGTCATTTTCCACATGACTGAAAAAGATTGGTCATAATTGTGGTATGGAAACCAGGTAAAGATCCTTCTCAAACCTCATCCTACAGGCCGATTAGTCTTCTTCCTTGTCTCTCGAAACTATTTGAAAAACTACTTATTCCGAAATTGTCGTCATTCATACTAAAACAAAACATTATTCCCTTTCATTAGTTTGGATTTAGGAAAAACACGGTACAATCGAGCAAGTTAATTGAATTACAAACGAAATAAGAATCGCATACGAAAAAAGAGAATACTGCTCTGCGGTATTTTTAGATATTCAACAAGCATTCGACAAAGTTTGGCATGATGGGCTGAAATTTAAAATCAGACATTTACTTCCTAAAAATGTTCAGGCAGTCTTAAATTCTTATCTGAGTAATAGAAAATTCCAAGTAAAACAAAATTCATTTATAACAAAAGACTTGCCGGAGTTCCGCAAGGGAGCGTTGCCGGTCCATTTTTATACCTTTAATTTACATCTGACATTTTTATTAGTGATCAAATTTTCACATCGACGTTTGCTGATGACACAGCCGTTCTAAGTACACACGAAAACGTGGTGGTGGCAACCAATGAGCTCCAAGCGCATTTAAATATTCAAAACTGGTTATCCCGTTTGCGTATTAAAGTTAACGAACAAAAATCTCGTGACATTATGTTCACACTTAATAGAGGCGTCTCTCCTGACGCATTCCTAAATAACATTCGAATCTCCTAAGTTGAAGAAATAACATACATCGGAGTTCATTTAGATAGAAGGCTGACCTGGTGCAAGCATATCGAAGGGAAGCGAGCTCAGATGAAACTCAAAGCAATTAGCTTGCACTGGCTAATGAATAGTCGTTCCCCCCTAAAACTAGATTATAAAATCCTGTTATATAATCAAGTTATAAAACCGATATGGACGTACGGCTTAGAACTCTACGGAAACGCAAGTGCTTCAAATATAGATATTCTGCAAAGAGCTCAGTCCAAAATCCTGAGATCTATTACAGGAGCTCCATGGTTCATTAAAAATGAACACATCCATAGAGGTCCAAAGGTAGAGACTTTTAAATCAGAATTTATGAAGATCAAGCAAAAATATCGCCAAAAAATGCATTTAAGTCTTCTCGCTAGAGAACTCGCAACTACATCCTCTCTTTCGCGATTAAAAAGAAACGACCGCCCGACTATCCAATTCGATCCTTAGAATTCCACTTATTTAAACATATTGCATTCCACTGCACGACCGCGGTTCCTGATTGCGCTTGTGCTTCCTTGCACCTCGGTAAAATAATACTCAAGCATTCCATTGCCCGAACGCGATTCCTAACTACGTTTGTGCTTCTTTGCACTCTTCCGGTAAAATAATACGCAAAATCTCCAAGTCTATTCAGACTCAACAGGCCATTTTACAGTCGGATCCTTGATCGAATTTGTCACATGTGTCGGTGAAAGGTAGAGTCTGTGTGCACATAGACTTTAGTTTTCACTAGCACAGTTGAAGGGTTCGTTCAGGGATCTGACAGTGAATTGGCCGTTTTACGCCCAGGTTTCCTTATCTGAGGCTCTCATGCAAATATTAATTACATTTGTATGCATATTAGTTATAATAATGCTACATATCATGTAATGAATTCCAAACTAGACTTAAGACTTTCCTTCTTACTGATGGACTCATGTAAAATGAGTGATACAATAAATAAATTAAAAGTTAAAAAAAAAATATATGCAAGTATGTGCAAATGCTTGTTCAATTGCAAGTACTTTTTCGGTGATGCAGTGCTGAGGCGGCTGCTGACGAGTCAAATAACTCCATTTTCAAGCACGATCCAAGCAATCTTCTTAATAGGTGCTTGTCTATGTCTTGATATGTATGTGCATGCGTTAGTGAGACAAGCATGTCGGTAGTTGCTTGGTCTATGTGTAGACCTATTCTAGTCATTTCATGAATCAAGTGGATGCATACGATTGTGAATCCAAATGCTTCTTGTGTCTACAATAAAAGTTTCTGGTTAAATTTTCTATTAAAGACATGTTTGTTTTTTGTCTTTGTCAGTTTTAAACTCTCGATGCATAACGCAGCGGAAAAAAACAAAGTAATAAAAATGTTCTTGTTTCAAAATCAATTTGTTTCATTGTTCTGTTCCATTTCGTTTGGGAAGAGAGAGAGAGAGAGAGAGAGAGAGAGAGAGAGAGAGAGAGAGAGAGAGAGAGAGAGAGAGAGAGAGAGTAGAGAGAGAGAGAATAACCAACAAGTGTTCTTTGTATTCGTAACTTATTTCACTTTTGTTGAGCATTGTCTTATCATGTCCATTAAGTTGGGGCTGCTTTTGTTGAATTTTAAAAAAAATAAAGGATGTGCTGGATTGTGCCGGGCCTGTGCAGCTATGTGCGGAATTGAAAACAAAAATTTTTCCCTAAATACATTTTTTATGGGGTGGTCAGGGACGTAGCCAAGGGGGGCGTTTTGGGGGTTAAACCTCCACCTTTCCCCACAACCCCCCGTCGTCAATCAGACCCTGTTATTTTAAATTGTATTTCCAATGCACTCTGTGGCACAAATGAAAACTTCAAGAAGCCAAAACGGAAACAGTTACATTGAAGACAAAATTGGAGCTGAGCTCAGAAGTTCAAACATACTCTACTAGGTTCGACGAGCAATGTCCAAATGGCAGATTGTTCTCGTATCGTGATCGACAATAAAATTCCATACAACATGCATGAACGTCTAAGCGCTGCTTCAGTGTTGCCCACTCGATTTAAGCAGGTATGAAAATTACACTGTTCTGCAACGAAATCCTTCTTTAAAATTTATTAGTGCTTCTGTATGATTTTGTCTCCCGAAAAATTTAAAAATATCAAAAAAATTATATCACGTAAGAATTTCGAGAAAATTCCGTTTCAAATTTTGAGCACCATTGCATAATTTAAATGTTACTCCAAAAAAAAAAAATATACCTATTATTTTTTGAACAATTCCAATTTTTTAATTAATCACAAATAATCCCGATTATTTTTGAATTATTTCGTAATCGTAAATTTTTATGTGCAGTTGTGTATGCAGATAATCTAATACAGGCACTGCAGAACGCCGTTTACATGGGTATTTTACCCACTCAAAATTTTTCAAGTAAATATTTCACTCCATAGGAATATCACGAAAGTTTTTCAATATTAGTCCAAAAATTAATTTTTGCTGACATTTTGAGATCGAAAAAATAAATTAAGACAATCTAACTTAACCAAGTATCATGATTTACTATATTCACCGACTACTTTCAGAAGTTTTAAAGATAATTTTTTTTAAATGAAGTGTAAATTTTGGCTATAAAATGTCTAATATGAAATAATATTTTTATTATCTCTTAATGTACTTGATATTGGTATGTTGATTTTGTTGGAACTTTCCATACCACTGAACCACAGCAAAACACACTCTCGATCAACTACCCTCTCGGGTAAACTCTGTTCTGATTGTCAAAAATTATTAAAACTATTCATTATAAAATTCAGCAGTGATTGTTTGGTTTGATTTAAGCTATAAAACTTTCAGAAACTTTTATACGCACACTATGGTGCTTCTTCTTTTGGAGTTCTGTTTCTAACTTTATTATACTTTTGTTACGACTATCGGTTTCATTGACGTATTGTTTCGAAAGAATGTAAATTGTTACGCAGCAAAAAATTGGAAGTATATTGGAAGTGATGACATTAAAATGTGACGTCATATTCGTGCATGTTCTTCCTTCTCGCTACGGTGAATCGAGGGGTGTTTGGCCTCCTCCCGGGTTAGCTGTTCCAATGTAGAGTTAGACTAGCAAAAAATTCAGCGTACTATTTTCTTAGGTTTTTATCATGTTTGACGGATGCTGGATCCCGAATTTGTAAATTGTTTTGTTGCGGCTTTTGATGGTGTTGGTCTGTTAATTTGCCTCTCCTCTTAGGTGTAGAGAATACTCTGAAATTTTTTGTAAAACAAAACAAGGCAAATTTTTTGATTATAATGTGCCCCATGAGAGTGTTTGTCGGTCGCGTTGTGTATAAAGTTTGTGTGTATTTATGTGTTTTACGTTTGTGAGAGCTGTGTCCGCTTTGAATGAAATGGATAAAAGAGTTTGTGCGTTCGTGCGTATAATATATATTGATTGGGGCTTATATTTAAAAAAATTTTTTTTTTTGGTCTGACAGCACTTTTTTAATCGGTCGCGGCAAATTGATACTGGTAACAGAAAACTCAGTTTGAATTCCAAAATGATGTTTTTCTCTTTTTTCGATTTCGGCTAAGGTATGGAGTTTCGAGGTTTAAAAGAAAACAAATTTTTTTTTATTATTTTCTGTTCTTGATTTGTTGGTGGTGCAGTTTTATTAAGTTTTTGTGGAATGCTTGTGCATTTCCTTTAATATTCAATTTTACATTCACATGCGTTGGAATTGATACAATCTCAATAAACACAACGATATCGTAACGATATCGAGGCAATATCGTTTTCTCTTAAAAATGTTTCGTGACGATAATTCGAGACGATATCGAGATGATTTCGATATCGTGAGAGTCACTTATCATTAGCGAAACGAGATTTTCATCGTTCGCGAATCGTTAACGAGCCTTTACTCGAATCGCTAGTGAATCGAGATTTTCATCGCTCTCGAATCGTTAACGGACCATTAGCAAAAAAAATCATTAATTTTTATATTTAATGTAAAATTCAAATAACAGTCTTATTATAATACTATTTTTGGTTTAAAAAAACGGTTCTATTGCTGGTAACCACGCTTTTGAATCCACCGGCTGTGGGATTTGAACACCGAATCTCTTGATTTCTAGTCATGTTTCTAGTCTGCTTACCCATTACGCCGTCTTCGCCGAATTGAAATGAATGACTTTTTTTCGTTTATAGGTTTAGCTTGATTCTATATTTACCTCGAATGCCTTCCGATTTGAAAATAAATTAACAAAACTACCTTCGAGAATTAAAGTTTCGTACCCAATAAACAAATAAACACAAAAACGTTAACGACTTCGAATCGAATTCGATTTTCGTTCTTTTCTCGCATAGAGCTGGTAGCGTGACTTTGGAGTGTGACGCGAAGCTTTTTGACTCACAACAATGTTCTGGACGAAAATCAAGGTTTTCAATCCGTCAACATTTGCGAAGAAAATACTCACTAAATGTTCTCGTGCTGTGGACCAAATGTCAAGCAATCGTTGTAAATGTTTGTGCTCCACAAGCATAAATAATGCTTCAGAAAGAGTTGGAGTGTTGTGATTTTGTATCAGTTTACTCAGACTCCTCAAACCATGAAAACATTCAGTTGTTTCCAGTGTTAGGCCGATACTTGATTCGGACGAGCGTGTTGTTTAAACTATAAGACATATCTTCAGAAACCGGGAAACCAGAAAACTTGTGATATTATAAGCAATCATGTCGTGGCAGCCTCAGACAAGTTTGATATAAAAAAAAAATATCGTGTCATTCTGTGGTGACAACGCTAGAGTCAATTTTGGAGGTGTGACCAGAAGTGGTGAAAACAATGTTTTCTCTTGAATGAAGTTGTGGGATCCGCACTTGATCGGTATCAAATGTGTAGATAATATAGCATAACATGCACTTAAATATGCTTTCCTTTTGACGATGAATTCGTTATTGTGAAAATATATTCTTATTTTTATATTCAAACTACACGGGCTGAAGCACTGTAACAATTTTGCGAAATAGGAAATTACTGGGATACGCAACAACAAGATTTTTAGCTTTTGTTCCAGCTATACATCTAATTATTCAGCCTTATGTGCCCTTAAAGATGTTGTTCGGTTTACTTAAAAAAGGTAAAAAATTGCTGAAAGAGGTTTTTAACAATTATCATTTAAAGTTTTACCAGTGATTTGTTCAAGATCGTGCTCAAAATCGAAAGAAATGAGGTCATTGCAATCGAAGTTGTTCAGTATGTGCAAGTTCTAATAAATTCATTACAAATTCGTGAAAAAGACGGTTTCTTAGCCGCAAAGAGAAACAAAGAAAAACAATATCTTATTGAAAATGGCTTTGATTGAAATTCTTAGTCCAAAAATATGCAACGGATTCGTTAGTAACATTTCTTATAAAAAATCCGTATATAAATAAAACCTTACACAAGTAAACGCGGTTTTGGATCTGAGAAACTGACAATTGATTTTGACTTTATTTAGTGTGCTGAACTCAAATAATGCAACAGTTCTTAAGATTAGATCTTGATTCGGGGACATGGACCAAAAACCGTTATTTAGGACATTGACTCACTTAACAAGCTGGTACTCCGTAGTTTATCAACCCATTTTCGGTTGTCTTCTTTCGCAAGACAAGACAAGATAAGACAACAATGTTACTATATGCGAGTGAAAAAAATGGGGGTTTGGTAATATTTGATTTTTACTATGTTATTAATAACTTTTTTGTTAAATTGAAGCTGTTATTAATTGGCTTTGCTCCTCCATGAAAACTGAATTTCATTGACAGAGACGAAAATGTACCCATTTAAAAGAATTTTGTACCAGTTATTTTTTAAAGCTGTTTGGCCTATATTAACTAAATATATATGTACCCAAATATTAAAAAAAAAAATTTATTTAGCATTGTAGACTAAAATGTGTTTATGAATAAGCGGCGTTATATTATATATCATAATCTACTTTTGTGTTTTTTTTTTTTTTTTTGGTGTCATAAACGGTCTTATTGTAGGTGAGCCGCCTCACTTTGATAAAAATATAGTAGAAAAATTGGTCGGGATCTCGTCACTGCGACAATTGTTTATTTCAAACTGACAAAATTTGAAATTTTTTAGTTTTAGGCCTGCTTTAGATAAGAAAGAAATATCCTATATAAACCCTGTTTTTTTAAAAACAAATCCTGTAAAATTGCCAATTTTTCTCATTTTACCCTGTTTTTTAATAAAATGATGTAGTAGGCTTAGGTATATATATTATGAACGAATTTATCAGTAAAATATTGAACTCTTCTCGCAAAAACCACTAATTGCAATCAATTTTTGTGTTTTTTTGCCCCTAGAAGGGTAAAATATTTCTTACACTACAACAGCGCGAAAAGCTTTTCTTAGAAGAGCTTCTAAGTTTATTATTTGTTATTTGTTGTGTATTTTTACGACCAAGATAATTTTAAAATTTGTTTTTGAACAGTCTTCTTTGGTCTGGATTCTCTTTTAATGCAATTGAAAAAGTTTTTTCCAATTCATCTTTTTCACCCGACGTTTCGGCGGTTTTATTTCGCCATCTTCAGGGGTATTTATTTTATTTTAATCAATTTTTGCTAAAAACAACCTATAATTAACATTTTTATACATTCACTGTAAAAAACACAAAATTCACCTTCAAAAACTTTCCATGTAAACATAACTTAACTAATCTTTTAAAAAAACGAAAAAATTACGAAAAAATTTAAAAAATTATTAAAAAACACTAAACACGCATCGCACCTCCACTGTGCTTGTCATTTTCTTATAAACTAAAAAGCTAAGGTGTAAATTGCGTTTATTTTGTCTTTGTCTTCTTGGTTGTTCATTGTTGTTGTTATGTTTTCTCTTATCCTAAGGCTCTCCAACGTCAATCTTGTGTTTTCATTTCTTTCTATGTCTAATATTCTGATGTTCTCGAAGTCCGCTGTGTGTTGTTTCTCCTTCATGTGCTGTGCTAGTGCAGTTGTCGTCTTTCCTCTCATAATGTCCGCCTTGTGCTCTCCTAATCTCATTTTTAGCGCTCTCTTTGTTGTGCCAATGTAAATGTTATTACATCGATCGTCGGCCCCACCGTTACAGCTGATTTTGTAAACGACGTTGTTTCTATTTAGGCGGTCAATTTTTGATTTGGTATTTGTGTATATTCGGCTTAGTGTGTTGTTAGCTCTGTGTGCGAAAGCTATGTTGTCTGTTGGTAACAAATCGCTCAAGTTTTTGTTGTCCGTCAGCTTTGGAACATATGGGATTTTAAAAAACTTTTTGTTATTGTTTTCGTTCGTTTCTTTTCCGTTGAGATTTTTGTTTTTATTTTGTAGCAATAGCTCTTTTATCATCTGGTTTGGATAATTGTTGTTTTTGAGGATATCTGATATTTTCTTTTTGTTTTTTTCCTTAAATTTGTTGTCACTTATGGTCATTGCTTTGTTTATTAGGTTTTTGACGGTGTTAATTTTTTGTGAATTTGGTTGAGTTAAAAAGTAATTAATTAGACGTCCAGATGCAATAGGTTTGGAAAACCAATCCATATGTAAGTCATTTTGGCTTCTATGGATTTCTGTATCTAAAAAGGCTATTTTCTTATTTTCTTCCCTTTCCAAGGTAAATTGAAGTTTTGGATGATAGCGGTTAAATGTCTCTAGGATTATATCTGCGTCATTTTTCTTCACTATAGCAAATACGTCATCAACGTATTTTGTTATATATTTTATCTGAATATTATTTTCTTCCATCAGAGTCTTTAGTGATTTTTCAAAAAGATTGTCCATAATTATGTTCGCTATTGTCGGTGACAATGGGTTCCCCATAGGCATACCAAATGTTTGCTGATAAATTTTATCGTTATTTGTTTTCAAAAATATTTCGATTAAATCAAAAAGTTTAGTTAAAAATTTTGGTTGAATTTTGAGAATTTCCTGTTTGGAAATTGTGCAATAATTAAGTACTTGGTGACGGATTTTGATAACTATTTTATTTATTAATTTTTTTCCCGACTGCGCTCCCAATTTATTATGGTAATTTTACGATTCAGTTTGAGTGGACATTACGGATAGAAGATAAGAGCTTTGCCTTAAAGGTTATTTTTAGGGTGCGTATCTAACATACCCTTTTTTTTCGCAGGGTAGTCCTTTTTTATTGGCCCAAATCCCGTGCCTCGCGAAACTCCTTTTTTTATTATATAAAGCTCCCAACGCATTATTTTCTGTCATAATTGCACAAATTAATCGAAAATGGTAAGACTATCTTTTTTGTGCTAAGGAGAGCCATCGGTACGGTATTTCATGTATGAAAGAAAACTGAATGACCGTGGGAGAAAAACGTCGATACCCGATATTTCTGACATGACAAAGTGCCAGTCCTTGATGACTAGCTATTTCACCTACCACATGAACCTGAAAGAGTAGATAGGCCTCAGTTGATATTTCGCTATTTGCTGTGTATGATTGTTTTTGCTGTTGTCTGCTTTAAGTTTGCATTCTGATCATTTGCCACTCAAGCGGTCGATAGGTCAGTGGTTCAAACTGTGACTAGATAGCCACGAGGTTCGGGGATCAATCCCTGCTGGCGACCAGAATTTTTCCCGAAATTCTTATTTTTTTTATAAATAATTTTTGTTTGTTTGTTCATAGTTCAGTTTTTTTGGAAGACAAACATTTTCCCCTAAATTTTTAAGGCTTTATAATTTTTTTTTTTAATGGTTCATTTTGAAGTAAAAAAATTTTGGAGTGAAAAAATTCGTTCAATACATATCCTAAAAACTGAGCAACGCAAACTGAAGGGAGCATTTTGACCAAGAAATTAATTTCGTTCGTTTAGTCTAATGGTTAAGGCGTTCGCCTAGCAATCTGGTGGTCAGCGGTTCAAGGCTCGGTTGAGGCGAGAAAATTTAAGAAAAGTAACACAAAAAATATTTTAAATAAAAATTAGATAAACCTTAAAAAAAACAAAATAAAATAGTTATTAAAATAACTAAATAAAAAAGTCAAAATACAAAATAAAATTTTTCTTTTTTCTCAGTCGCTGGTACTAAGCCATTTTACTGCCCCTTTTCGCTAACGAAATGACTGGTTTAAGGTGGCGCATAAAAGGACGACCCGTCCCCGTCAATGACACAAACACAGTAAATTCGATAGCATTTTGGATATCAGAGGGACTAGTGTTGTGGTGGCTCCACTGACTGCAGGGCAGTGATGGCTCATGTTATACGTAAGCATTCATAATTGTGTAAGGTAATGAATTCTTGTAGACTAGAGACGTGGGAATGTGGTATGGGAGAGTTTTTTTCTCTTCCCCTTGCGTCCCTGGCCGTTGAAAATTGGTTCCATTATAGAAATGTCTTAACGTCCAAATAGCTTTAGAACTAATTTCCTTAATTTTTTTTCATTAAGGGAGCCCTCCCTTTTTTATTTTAGCCGAGCCTTCTTTTATCCTTTTTTTTTATGGTAAAAATCCCGCGAAATATAAAGTTTTCGCGGGAAAATTTTTTTTTAGCCATATAAATATACGCACCCTTGTCATACTTTCCACAAGTTGGAAGCAAAAACAATTCCCAAGCCAGAAGGAATGCTTCCTGGAGCATTCCACAGAAGTTGATACTTTTGTCCCGTACAAACAGGCAAAAACTAATACAGGTACTCAAAAATTTTGGAAAGGGCACCCTATTTCCTGTTAAGTATCTTAATACGCCTTTTACTTCGAAAGTTAAGAAAATTCTCCATTTGTGGGCGTGGCAGTGGGCGGGCTTCATAAATTTTTTCCCTACACATTTCATTTGCCGTGGTCAACCTATGTTGAAGTTTCTACGCCTTTAACTCCACCAGTTACGATAAGCCCTTATTTGCGCGCTTATTTGTGGGCGTGGCTCGAGGAGGACGGCGTCAATTTTTATTCTAGGATATGTCCCTTTTCGTAGTTTACCAGTACATCAAATATCAATGGAATGTGTTGAGTTGTTCGCAAGTTACAAGCATTTTACTGAAAACACAACAAGTTTATTTGTGGGCGTGACAGTAGGCGGATGTTTTCAGTTTTTACTTAGGATCATACCCGAACCCCGATATACATGTGTGCCATATTTTGAATTCATTGGTTGAGCCGTTTGGGAGGAGATCCGACCACGGAGGGACGGACAGACGGACAGACTGACGGACGGACAGGCGGACATGTCTAAATCGATGCAGTTTTTGATCCTGATCATTTCTATATATATTTGTCTATATCTCCGGAGCTTAATTCTCCCTGTTACAAGATTCGCACAAAACTAATATACCCCGCTTACGCTGAGTATAAAAACATTATGAATATTATTTTTCCCGTATGTGGAATTCTTCTGCTGCGCTTTTCGTTTTTCCATTTGGAAAACAAAAATACCCTCTATGAAAGAGCTAAGTGCAAAATAAAGGAAGCAAATCAAATATGTGCGTCATTGGGTGTCAAAGCGAAGTCGGAGCGTAAAACAGCCAAAGACCCAAAGATCTAAATAAAGTGTCCAACGCTGATCTTAATGTAAAAAAAATAAAAATATGAACAGAAAATTAAATGCTTCTAAACCGAAACCCTTTAAATACAAGTTAGGGGGAGCATTTTGAATTTCTTGACTCAAATATGACGAAACAGAGTGCAGGGAGTCAAGGTGAATTCAAAATGCGCATACTGATTACAGCGGTAAGAACAGCCAAAAAAAAGTGGATCGCCTAGCACACGGTGGGTTTTAAAGAATTTAAATTTTTTGGAAAACCACCCCGAAAATTTTTGATGCATATAATTCTGGGATAGTTCCAGAAAAAAAAAATGCAAACCCGAAAATCGCAGAACCTCAAATTTTCCCCCCACCCCCTTTTAATTTTTTTTTTTTTGCAATTTATGCTTTCCTGCATTCAAATCGGTGTTCTCTTGATGGTCTCGTTGTAAAAACTAAATAAACTTTTGGAAAACGGATGATGCAATAATGAAAAAAAATACATAATCTATAAATAGACATACAGTGCTTTCTCGAAAACTCGAACCGTACTGATACAGTACAGTACAGTGCTGGTAAAATGAGTTGTTTGATCAAAAATTCAAGGTGTTGAAAAACTCGGGCACTTCTTCAACTAGAACATGGCTAGTTTTAATTAGTTCATGTTGTCGTGAGTGCACTGTATATAATTTCATTCTCTGGAACTATCCCAGAATCATATCCATCAAAAATTTTCGGGGTGGTTTTCCAAAAAATTTAAATTCTTTAAAACCCACCGTGAGCAGTTTATATTTCAAATGCAGGTAGCAGTAAGTTGTTACGCGTACCCAAACTTACCACTTGCACTGGTGAGGCTCAAGCAAGCGCGGTGTACAATATTGAACAAGAAGGAAACCTGGTAGAAAAGCAGTTGGAATGTGTTTCAATACAACCATCAAGAATTCGGGCGTGAGGGCTTGTGCTGGCACTATATTGCAAATAAAAAAACAATTCCAATTTGTTATACTTCGCTTGTCGACATCATATCCTGAAGCTACTTGCATAGGCAGCTTTCGGCACTTTGTTTGATGTTTCAACCAGTACGGATATTCCAATGCTTGCAAATTTCCGCTCTGCATGGATGCACATAGATGTTGGTAAGTGACGAATATGATATTTAACACAAAGTCAACTATCGAAAAAATCTTAACTCAAGCAATTTTAAATCGACAAGAGACGGCCCAAGCCATTATGAATCCCTTGGTTAGCAAAAAGATTTTATTAAATTTTCTGGAACAGAAATTATGGTACGTAGCCTGCTTATAATAAGAGTTTGTAAGATATGTCTAATTACTTTTATTGCAGGATGAATTACCACGAGATGACTACAAAAAATTTAACGAGATGTGCATAATATATTTTTTTAAAGGTCTCTTCAGGTGGAGTTTTTTTTTAAACTCGCCGCCTATTCATCGGTCAAGGTGGATGAGTCGCGCAATATTTTCCTTAAAACCTTATAATATGAAAACCCAAATTATTATAATGCCTGCTAAAAATAAAGCATTGGAGCAGTTTTGTGTGGTTAAAGTTTAATCGTATGTGACGGCGTGGTTCAATGCGCCCCTGTAAATTAAAGCGCCATGAACGGTTTATTTTTATAAAAGACAATTGCCAGCAAAGCAGAGAATCCAACGTGGAAAGCGGTAAGGTACAAATTCACAAAGTAGCCTTGGTATATAACCGGGGATTCGGTTCGCTCTCATTTTTAACGATGGCATCCCGATAAAAATAAAACGCCGAATTGTAGATTTTTCTTAGAAAAGAAGGGAAAGAGAGACTATCAAGCGTGTCGATTGACAATATAGAGAATCTCGCTAAAGAGGATTTCGTAAATCAAAAAATTTTCCCTTACTTTGACAAACTCTCCGCCGGCATATCTTTTTTGAGGGAGAATCCTGCAGATTAGTTCACAGTTATGCACTTTGTGGCTGGGTTAGAAGTCGTTTTAAATCTTTCTTCAGTCAACGACAACGCTGAAAGATCTATGTTATAGCCTTAGCAACAGACTTAAACAGCATTATAATATAAACTAATAGAGCTTAAAACAGTATCTCTTCTAGGTTAATGAGCACATCTGAACATTTTGCTCTATGCCATAAGGTGCGCCCATATATCCAAGGGGAAAAACAGACTCCTTCCTGAAGAGCTCTTAGAAAAGAACTGGAAAAATAGAAACAAAATTAAAATTTAATAATAAAAATGTTTAAATTTAAATTTGTTCAAAAGAGGTCTTCAATCCGTACGATGACTCCCTTATATGGTGGGAACGCACTTTCTTCCTGTTGCAATAGACACCAGCAAACAGAAACGTAGAGGCGCAAGGCAGTGATATCATGGAAAACGGCAAGGAACAAAATATCATTGCTTCTTCTTCTCACTGTTACCGTTCTTAAATTTTGGTCTTTTTAATTGTGAATGAAAATTTTGTTTTTAATTTTGTAATGTGTCTTGTTGTCCTAATAACGTCTTACGTGGGTTAATAGTTTTATTATCAGCTTTGGCGGTCTAAGTTTCTCCAATAAGACAGAATTTTAAATTAAAAATACAATTATTAAAAATATTCAAATGAACTTTTGCTGAAATTATGTTCGTGAGCTTATTAAACTGATTTCACCAAAAAATGCAGCTGAAAAAAACTAGTAATGCGTTTTGTTGTATGTATGCATTTGTTTTCGACTTTCCATTCCTTCGATTCCCGTTCGTAATGATGAGGTTTGTTGAAGTTGAAGTTACTTTCAACTCATGGCTTGATATTTTTGTAAATTCCCCCTTTAAAGGGAAAAAATAATCCTATCTACCCCTATCAAATATTTCATTGAGAATGCAGTCGGACTCCCCTAAAACGAAGTCGTTGGGACCAGCAAAACACTCCGTTTAAGAAAGGTTTTTGTTATAGAGAGGGCTTCAAAATATATCGTCATTGAGAAGACTTCGCTATAGGGGATCTCGTTATAAAGGGATCCGACTGTATCTGCTAGTACATTGGTGTGCTCTAATTATTATCTACTACTTACGGAAATAAAAAACTGTTCTGTAGAGCTTTTTGAGATTAAACATTAATGTAAAAAATTGAAAATAGTAAAAGATTTCTCGATTAACGTTATTTTATGTTTGGGAGGGGGCCATCTTCGAAATTCAACACCTCTTTTACATGTAAAATGCGCTTCTATACACGCGTTGTTGCTGTAGCAGAACCTGTTGAGAATGATTAAGTTAATGGTTTTTTAATTGGGATATATGCCCGTATCTTACCTGTATCAGGTGATATCAGGGTGTATCCTGTGAGGTTGAATCAACAAAACCGCTTATGATGGATCAATGGTTCCTGGATTAGACAGATGTCCTCCCTTATTTCACCCAGGCGGTCGAGCAGGTCTGCTAAGGCAGCTTTTTAGAAGTGAAGCTTAATTTGAACCAATTTCACTATGCCTAGGCTGGCAGATGACTGTCTGGTCCAAGTCATCATCCCCAGACAGTAGGTGGGATTTTTCTTATTCTGATGCCAGATCAAGCTCAACGAACTCCCCAGCAATTTCGGAGGTCATCCGTCGTCGGGGAGAAAGATCTTCTCTTTCTCCGCCAGTTCCCTCATTTTATTAGGGGACCTAAAGTTCTCTTCTCAGTAGAGGGGAAACAGGTGCTGAGCCGCTAGCTGCGTTGTGCCTTTGTCGCACTTATATATTCGAAAGATTCTCAATTTCATCGATTGGACCTTCATCATTTACCTCTAAAGCTCTGTTTTGTGCTCTTGTTATTACGCTTACTTTGTTTTCTGCAGGTGTAATTTTGCTCAGAGCGTCTGCATTTAGGTTGCTTTTCCCTAGTGCTTAACAAATTTCAAAATGGTACTCTTATAATTTTAGACGAAAGCGTCCTCATCTAGTATCCTTATCCTTCAATTTAGCTGTTCATTTTAGTAGTTTGTGATTGGTATAGATTTTGAAACGCTTTGCTAAAGGCTTGTTCAGACGAAGCTCTGAATTACGTGTTTCGTTTCATGAAACACGAATGCGAAACTACCTATTCAGACTAAGTCAAACGTGTTTCGTTTTCTTATTTTTCTTTTTCCGCTGTCAAATTGTGTTTTTTTTTTTTTGTTGCTCAGATACCGAGAAGACTGAAAATCGACAAGAATTGTAAGTTAACAGCAGAATATTAATGAATTGATATAGCGGGTATACTTTTTTTCAATTTTTTATCAGAAAGGAAAAGCGCAAGTAAATGGGAGCAGACAAGCGAGTGGGCCCTGCTTGCAATTTGGTCTGAAAAAATGGACCAGTTGCGAGGATGCCGCAAGAATAGCCATATACTGGCAGAAATGGCCGAGTTGATGAAAAAGGAAGGGTTTACGTACGGAGTGGAGGAAATAAAATCGAAAATGCGTAACATGACCTCACGTTATCGGTTTGTTTTACCGACAAAAGAGAAGTTTTTTAAAACCTCAAATATGCTTTTACCAGTAAAGAAAAGCAAAAAGTTGGTGTGACAGGTGGATCCCCTTCAGACTGGGATCTATATAATGATTTGAAGACCCTTTTCGCTGACAGCAGAAGTCACAATTGTGAAAGCTTGGTGCAAGATAGTATAAATAGTAAGTTAAAGAAATCATCAATAGTAACAAATTTAATTTTTTTTTTTTTTTTAAAGATATAAACTCTATTATTGAAATCGCTCTCGAAGATTTCAAGTCGCCAAATCAAAGTGAGTGTCCGTCATCAGAATTGCCATCGTCGTCCAAACCTAAGGCAAGAAAAGAGAACTTGTTAAATATTTTTAACAGGATCGAAGGAAATGTGGAAAAAATGCTAGATGAAGTGAAGAAATCGTCTGAAAGGCTAATTGAGATTGAAGAGGAGAAACAAAAGGATATGAAAGCATATATTGAAAGGGAGGCTAAGGTTCAAGAGGCTTTAGTGGAAATTTTAAAACGTTAGGATATAATTGATTTCTTTTTAATTTGTTTTTTTAACACAAGAACAGTGATGAATGTACTGTAACGTTTTTTTTTTCCCTTTTTTTTTGGGCGAAAAAAAAGGAAGGGGTGACGTTATTATTATTTTTTTTTATTATACCTTTTTTTTCTCTCTTTTTTTTTTTAATGAAAACGCACGAGGCTGCGCCAGTGTAACGATATTCTTCCTACTTTCTTTTCCGAAAAAAGAGGAAGGGGTGACGTTATTATATTCTTTTTTTTTTATTTTGCCCTTTTTTTTTTTTTTTTTTTTTAAATTAATATTTTTATTGATTATCGTTATATTTTTTTTTTCTTTATCAAGGTCAATAATTTTCACAAAAAAGTAATTTTAAACAGCTTTATAATGTCGCTCAAAGTCAGTCCCTTGACGGAGACTGCTTTGAGATCTTTTAACTTGTTAGATAACTTTCACAACAAAAATGATTTTTAAACAAGTTTATAATGTTGCTCAAAGTCAGTCCCTTGACGGAGACTGCTTTGAGATCTTTTAACTTGTTAGATAACTTTCACAATAGAAATGATTTTTTAACAACTTTATAAGGTTGCTCAAAGTCAGTCCCTTGACGGAGACTGCTTTGAGATCTTTTAAACTTGTTAGATAACTTTTACAATAGAAATGATTTTTGAACAACTTTATAAGGTTGCTCAAAGTCAGTCCCTTGACGCAGACTGCTTTGAGATCTTTTAAACTTGTTAGATAACTTTCACAAAAAAAAGTAATTTTAAAATGTTGCTCAAAGTCAGTCCTTTGACGAAGACTGCTTTGAGATCTTTTTAACTAAAAATAATTTTAAAACCGACCTTCTTCGCGGCTCCGAAAACCAAAAACTACTCCCTTAATTTTTACTTTATATTCTTTAAAAAAAAAAACCGAACCGGCCGTCCTCACGGCTTTAAAACTCCCAATCGACTCCCTGCGTTAGGAATTTTATTTTCCTTTACAATTTCCTAAGGCGACTGAGCCGTCGACGGCTTGCTGGCCGCGATGGCGCACATACGTTGGGCCAACGTGACTTGGAAAAGCGATCAGCCTTTGTGCTGATCGTGGGAATGCAACGTCGGCAGAATTTTCCTTGCCGTTCCATGCGTCCGAATTTTACGGTTGTTTGAAATCAAAACCTTATAAAGTCTTGCAGATAACGTTTGCAATTTTTGTAGACAATTTCTTTTTGTTTGCTACATTTTGATTTTTAATGAAATTTTATATGTGCAGAATGCACAAGTGCATTTCAGTTTTAGAACTATGGGAATGCAAATTCGGCAAAAACTCGTTGGAAGTGGAAATAAATTCTTTTTTGAATTCTCACGCTTTGGTTAGAAGAATCTAGTTACAGCCAGATTGCTGGAATGTAATGGAATTACTTTCAGGCGCTCCCAGCGTGGTGGTTTGTGGCCACCGCCGCCAGGGGTTCTCAACCTACTTAGCCATAGTCGATACCTAACATCCCTCCCCCCTTATAGGAAGGATCCCCGGGCAAAATAGGAGAAAAGATATATTTGTTTTTTTTTACGGACAATTTCGGACACGAGACGCGATCCCTACATTCAAATTTTGTGACGTTCGGTTCTGGTTTTCTTTTGAGTTTTAAGATTTTACTGTAAAATTTCTTATGCTAGGTTGAAAAACTTAACGTACTTAATTAGAATATCTTAGGCCAAAATGAGAAAAAAAAACTTTAACTTTAAGTTAATTCAATTACTTCTCCCTTGTCACTTCTTTACAACCTTGTATGACGCATAAACAAATCAAACAATTGAAATTGGATAAATTTAAGCAAAATATGCACGAACTTATATATGCACCCCTTTTTTTTTTCTAATAAATAACAGGAATGCAAAAGCTAGATTGTTTCTGTTCAATGAATTAAGGTATGGCGAATTTTATGAAAAATAGCAAAAAGCTTGTTCTTTTTTTTTTTTTTTTAACTGTTTTCGAAGCAAATAGGGATACATACAATTAGTTTTAGAGAATACTACTACAATCAGAAAAAGCGTGTGATTATAAGAAAGACTAACAATGTTATTCTTATTGCTTCCTTACTTGTAATAATCCATATTGGCTGCTGTTCACGAAACTTTTTTAGTTCATGGGTTGATTGACACTGATGATTCATGCTGTCCCCGATTCCAAAATCGTTCGGGGGTGATGGGCACTGATGACTCTCACTGTCTGCGATTATTTTCGCGCCGCAGATGAAGAAAACTATGTCATTTATTGGCCAGTAGAAATCCAGAAATAAACATAAAGAATAACTGTGACGAAAACGGCTTTCGTTCCTATGAGGACTTCTGAACGATAGCGCACGGTTTTCCTTATCAACTGCTATCGTGATCAATTTCTTTGAATCTCATGATCGGTCCGGCTGCAACTATTTCCTTTCCCACGCAACTGGTCCTTGATTTGAAAAATGTCGTGTGTTTCGAACACGTGTTAACAATCGTGATGAGACGCTCTGCTCCTGGGTCGGTGATTCGAACAATGTAGGGTGATTCGAACTGCTGTGAGGTTGTTGCATTTATTGGGGAGCCATGCTCCAGCCCCTTCCCCCTTATAGTAGCTTTGCTTTCTCCTCGCATCTCTCAGCATTGCGCAATGTTTATCCTCGCGCAGAGATACGTTTAGAGTTAGTGGCGTGCTTAGGTTTGCGGGGTGTGCTTGCGAGCTTTTTCTTTGCGAAGCTCCTCCTGCTCCCTGAGCATGAATTGTTGCCTCGAACCGTTGCTACGACTTGTAGATGTAAAATTTTCGCCAAAACTTCGTGTGATCGCAATATTTCAGGTGAGAAATTTTTTCCAGTGACCTTGATGACATCAAAGGAGTGGATATTACATTGATATTGCATTCGTAGGCAAGTTAGCATCAATGAAAATTTCTTTATATAAAGAAAATCATGAGCCTTTTTCAATGATAATGAATGCTTAGATGTTCAATGATAATGAATGCTTAGAGCAGAGTGTTTCAAGATTTTTGGTTCGATATTGCTGACAATCGTTTTCTGAGCGCTCCGCTTCGCAAGGAGGCGGTATGATCTTGCCACAAAATGTGATATATGGGCCAAAATTCTTTTTAATGCCTAAATTTCTGTCTCTATCAATGAAATTCAGTTTTCATGAAGGAGCAAATCAAATTAATAACAAATTAATTTTAGCAAAAAAAATATTCATAGCAAAATAAAACACTCTAGTCGAATTGAAAAAAATCAAATATTACCAAAACTCCATTTTGTTCACTCGCAAATTGCAGTAACATTGTTGTCTTCTTTGGCAAGACAAGACAAGACAAGACAACAATGTTACTCTAATTTGCGAGTAAACAAATTGGAGTTTTGGTAATATTTGATTTTTTTCAATTCGACTAGAGTATTTTACTTTTTTATTAATAAATTTTTTGTTAAAATTAATTTGTTATTAATTTGATTTGCTCCTTCATGAAAAATGAATTTCATTGACAGGGACAAAAGTATAGGCGTTAAAAAGAATTTTAGCCCATATATTTTGAAACGTTGATATTTTGGAATGATGAAACGGGACGCTGCAAACTGCGAACTGTAGAATAAAGACCAATGTTGACAATGCATTGATTTGAGATTACTGGCCGTCACTTGTTTCGCCTTTTGTGCCGTTTATAACAAAATTGTTTTTAGAACGGTGGTTGTACAACAGTTTCAAATGTGATGTAATGTGCCTTGGATAATGGTACCGGTTTGATTTTGCTTTATCTGGCCAATTACTTTCCCCATTGAAATGAAAAGATGAACTCTCGTATTTTACATTTAGCTTTAATGGAGTTGGAAACGTCATATAAAGATGAAATTTTGTGCCTTGAAGTAATGTAGTGGAGTTCCTGAAAAGTTGCCGCTGGTAATTTCCGGTTGATACGTAAACTTATTTCTAGTAAACTAGTATAGTTACACTAACATATATGTTTTTTGGTATTTATTATAAGAAGCGAAAAAGGAGGTTAGTTAAAAATTTTAGGCGATTCTGCTGACGTCGAGAGTTACTTAAACCTTTGTCAAATAGATGAAAGTTTTATTTTGAGTAAATTTAAGTACTGAGTTTAGTATTGAAAGTTAGCAGAAAATCTTTCATTATAAAATCGATCCAAAAATTGGACTTCTGTTTTCAAATTTTTATTGTTTGACTTTTTTATTTATTCAAAAGCTTATTATTCGTATATGGTCCAAAACTGCAGAAGAAAAAATTAGATTTTTGGACAATTTTTTTTTTTTATAATATTAATTTTTTTTTTTGAATCAGGAAAAAAATTTTTTTGTGACAGCATAAGTTGCCTGTCAAAATTTTTTTTCCCAAAAGTATTAAAAAAAACTTTGGCTATCCCGTCATATATAACTTACCGATAACTGAATATTTTGATAGTACATTCAATTATAAGTAAGTATATAAAATTTTTTTTTTTTAAATAAGCCGAAAATGAAAACTGTAGCATCGAAGAATAGGAAAAATTTTCGCATCAAATTTTCAAAATAGAAAAATTTATAGACAGATTAACAAAATGATGTACGATTAAACACAAGGAACCCGCATTAAAAAAATTTAAAGGACAACGTTTGTCGCATTTGGAGTACTATACTGTACGCAAGCTGTGTTCATAAATTTTTTTTTTAATTACCTTTCTTTGAAAACGAATATAAACGGAAAAAAAAAATATATAAAATTGTTTTCGTTATTACTTGTGATATAGTTTCAAAAGGTTATTGTGGTACGTTTTTTATTTTCCCTTTATCAAAAGCTTGGTATTCACCGGACCAATAGCGGACACTACTGTATAGGGGTCCGACCAGGGTGATGAAAATTTGTTTTTGCGATTTTGGTTTTTTAGCCAAACCTTTTCACCGCTTTTAAATGATTGGAAATTTACTGTGGTATCATAATATTTCTTCGAATTTTCTTTTGATTTTTCTTGGTTTTTACGTACCAATTCATACGTTCTTTGAATTTGGTATTTTAGAATTTTGCTGTAGTCGTCCGGGTTATAGAGAGGTTTGGATTTTTTCTTCAAATTTACTGGCAAGTCGACATCGAAACCAAAAAGCACCTTAGTGGGCGTATGTTTGGTTGCGGTGTGGACCGAATTTTTATGAACGTGCATAGAATGGCATAGCCATTCGTCCCAGTTCGTACCATCTTCATTTACTACCATACGAAGATGTTCGGCCAAAGGCCGGTGACATCTTTCCAGTGCCCCGTTTGACTGAGGGTGATATGGACTAGTTGTAAGTCTTTTCACTCCCAATAACTTGCAAATATCTGAAAATAGTTTGGAAGTAAAGTTCGTGCCGTTATCGGTCACAAGAAGTCGAGGTATACCAAATTTCGAAATGACCTCTTAAAAAAAAATTTCGCTACTGTGCTAGCCTCTGCATCCGGCATGGCCGCACAAATGAAATATTTAGAAAAATCATCTATTAATGTGAGAATATATCTGTTGCCTGAGGCGGTGGTAGGTAGAGGACCCACCATGTTCATAAACAGTTTGTCGAATGGTCTATGAGCCGTATCTGTTATAACCGTGGGCATTTTCGTCGCTTTGCTAGCCTTATTCTGCTGACATTTAGTACATGCCTTGACATAATCTCTGATTTGGCGTTGCATGCCGCTCCACTTAAATTGGCGGCGAATACGGAAATATGTTTTTAGAGCCCCTTTATGTCCACCCATCGGACAATCATGAAATCGTTTTAGTACATTTTTTATATCCCTGGGGTCTGTCAGAAAAACGGCAGAGTCTTCCTTTCCCAAATCAGGGTTATCTAACATATCCCCTTCTTCTTTATTTTTTAAACAAACTTCCTCGACTACCCCTGAACTATCTGACGGATCTGCCTTTTGCCTGGCCTGAGATCTTGTCACTACGGCTATGTTGGTATCTTCGTAGGGCAATGTACTTAGAGCGTCCGCATTCTGATTTGTTTTCCCCGGCTTATAACAAATTTTAAAGTCGAACTCTGACAACTTGTGTCGGAACCTAGCCAACCTAGACGTTTGGTCTTTTAAATTCGCTATTCCTCTCAATGGCTTATGGCCAGTGTAAATAGTGAAATGACGCCCTAGTAAATAGGATCTGAAATTTTTTGTTGCCCACACTATAGCCAAAAACCCCTTCTCTATTGTTGAGTATCTTTGTTCCGTCTGACTCAACGCTCTACTTGCAAAATAAATCGGTAGATCTTCTCCCAGAACTCCTTGTGATAGAATTGCTCCTAAAGCCTTATTGCTGGCATCTGTAGTCAGCAAGAAGGGTTGAGAAAAATCCGCATATCTTAAAATCTAGCCTCCACTTCTTTTCTACATTTGGCCCACTTTTCTTTGGCACCAAAATAATGGGAGAATTCCATGGCGAAATACTAGGGGTTATAATCTGTTGTTCGAGCATTTCCTCGACTTGCCTATTTATCTCTTCTTTATGCGCTTCGGGCAGGCGATACTTTCTTATGTTTACTGGTGGATGGCCAGGTTCTGTGGGAATTTCATGACGTAAATTAGTAGTGTAACTTAGATAATCCCCTTTTAGTTGGAAAGCGTCCTGAAAATCTTCACATATTTTCAATAGCGACGTTCGCTCTTCGTCATTTAGGTTAACATCCAGTGACAGGGTATTGACTAAAAGCGGAAATCGTTCCCCACTGGAGTCGGATGCACACGTATTAATATTCAGACAAGAACCGGGTGATTTATAATTTTTTGCTTCATACTTAGAAAAATTCTCGCGTAACATGGCATAGTCGTCTAAAAGACTATACTGTAGTTCGGTTTTCATATCTAATTTAGCCTGATACTCTGAGGCATTCAAAACTGATACATATCCCAACCCATTCTGGGGTTTTGTAATACTTTCTCCAATATAAACGTTTGGTGCCACTTCTCTTTTGTGCACCACTAAATCATTCGCTAGTAACCCTATACTAACTGCAATTATTCTTATCGCTCTCGGTTGAATTGTGATTTTTCTAGCCACGTGAACATTACAAGAAGAATTCTTTAAAATTAACGGTAAGGTAGCTACCTGTGCTCCCTTTTCAACAAAAGTGATATTTTTTCTTATCGTGTCCGTTATGGTCTTATTCCAGAGTGAATCCGCTGGCAAATTTGTACCATAAGGGACTACTTGCATATTAAACTTCAATGACAGAATCTGATCGTGCTCTATTTTCACTTCACCTATTGTGCTGGAGTCTCCTCCGAAAGCTCCTACTAAACGCTTCACCTTTTTAAAATCAATGTCTACATCATCTGCTAACGATTCTCTTCTAATCAAACTGGTATCCGCACCAGAGTCAATTAATAATGTGGCTTGGCCATTGTAGGGTTGGCCATTGTAATTGTTATAGTTGGAATACTCGCTTCTTGAATTATATCCTTAAATCTCTGTTGTGGAATGCAATTTTCAGCTTTATTTCGCTGACCGGATTGTTCTGATTGTTCAGGTGTTATTGGAGTGGGAGTACGGGAAGGAGAGGGCGAAGTGCGACAGAGATTCTTTAAACTTTCTCGTAAATTTCTAACTTCTACCTTGAGGTATTCGGTTTCCTTCTTCTGTTCCCTCGCTGCTGACTTACTTCGTTCCAATTCCTCAGCTACTTGTCCTCCTACAGCACTACTCAATGCTTCTCTGAGAATCTCGTTATTTGTTTCAGACTCCTCAATGAGCGCTGCGCTTGCTTTTATTCTTTTACTCAATTCTAAGCAATTCTTTTCTAAAAGGGCGAACGTTTCTGTCAACTGACTAATTTTCTCCTTATTCTTTTCTGTATTTGAACCAACGCAGTGTTTGGCGTTTTCTAAGAGAAATAAAGCTTCTTCCAAACGGGTGTAACGCTTGACAGCTAAATTGTCTTCTAATAAGGTAACTGCCTCTCTACTGGGGTTGATTTGTTTAGTAAGGTCCCACACTTCCGCTTAAATAGTTGTTGCTCTATCTTCCGATTGCCTTAAATTCTGCTTTAATTCTCCAACTTCCTTTTCCATTTAGTCAGACTTTACGGTTTAAGAAAAATCCATTTGATTGTGGTTTATTCATAAAGGTGAATTCAAAATAGAAGTATCAAATGAGTTCAATAAACGGTTACTGAGTCGCACCACCCAATGTTTTTTTTTTTCTTTTTCCCGAACGTGGGGTCACTTGTTAAGAAAACAAAATTAAAATTTTGTGCCCGGCCGCGAATATTAACGAACGATGAACTGTCTAACGGTAGATAGACAGCCAGTAGAACCATAAAAATATTTTCTGACAACAAATTTTAAGCACTTTAAGATATATATTAATTTATTTCCTGTTATAAGTCCGAAAACGTGAAATAAATTTATACCGCATCTGAAAAACACACGACAGCACAAACAACATTTGCAGAGCTGCAACGATCGTTTTCTTTCTTTATTTTACTCAAACGATCGCAGCGTAGTCTTACGAACCCTTGCTATGTGTATGCTTGATTTGTTTTTTTTTAAGGCAAGGGGAAACTAAAAAGTGAGCGGCAGCCGAGAGAGAACGCTGCGCCGCTAGCTTACACACAATATCGTTTTTGTTCAGACAAAATTCAGAAAAATATGGGAAATAATATATTTATGTTTGCTTGAGCAGATCGCACATGATTTCTTTGTTGAATTCTTGCATAGAGCCACGATTTAACGATCGAGGTTACTACATAACCAAATTCAACAATTCGATCATACGAATGAAAACTGCCAAATTTTAAACACAAATAGATTTAACCGATGCACTTAAACAAAAAAATTAGTTTCTTCTTTTTTCTTAATTGTTCTTTTTCATTTTGAAAACAAAAAAGGAAATCGTTTCCACAACACCAATTTAACCCAAAAAATAAATAATTGATCGTCTTTAATTTTTTGATTTCACGATATATATAAAAAACAAAATTAAAATCAACATAATTATGAAATTGGAGAGATTACTTTGACTCACCATTTTTCTTTCCTTGGAAACGAAGTTCGAAAAATGCGGCTGCGCCAGTGTAACGATATTCTTCCTTCTTCCATTTTTTTTTTTGGAAAAGGAAGGAAGGGGAGACGTTATTATCAAATTTTTTTCACAATTATTGGCTATGTATTATTTTGCTTTCGTCACCTAACCGAAGTCAGTCCTTTAGAGAGGACTGACTTTCAACACAAATGGCACAATCTTCCTTTTTTTTGTTATCAAAATTAACACCAGTGAACCGACTTGTTTTCCTTTTTCTTTTCAATGAAATTACACCAGACTGAATGTTACTTTTTCTTTTTATTTATTTTCTTCTCTCCTGTTTTTTTTCACAATTATTGGCTATGTATTATTTTTGCTTTCGTCACCTAACCGAAGTCAGTCCTTTAGAGAGGACTGACTTTCAACACAAATGGCACAATCTTCCTTTTTTTTTTATCAAAATTAACACCAGTGAACCGACTTGTTTTCCTTTTTCTTTTCAATGAAATTACATCAGACTGAATGTTACTTTTTCTTTTTATTTATTTTCTTCTCTCGTTTTTTTTCACAATTATTGGCTATGTATTATTTTTGCTTTCGTCACCTAACCGAAGTCAGTCCTTTAGAGAGGACTGACTTTCATCACAAATGGCACAATCTTCCTTTTTTTTTTAATCAAAATTAACACCAGTGAACCGACAGTCCCTCGCGGCTTCACGAACAAAAATCAACTCCCTGGCGTTAGGAATTTTATTTTCCTTTACAATTTCCTAACGCGACTGAGCCGTCGACGGCTTGCTGGCCGCGATGGCGCACATACGTTGGGCCCACGTGACTTGGAAAAGCGATCAGCCTTTGTGCTGATCGTGGGAATGCAACATCGGCAGAATTTTCCTTGCCGTTCCATGCGTCCGAATTTTACGGTTGTTTGAAATCAAAACCTTATAAAGTCTTGCAGATAACGTTTGCAATCTTTGTAGAAAATTTGTTTTTGTTTGCTACATTTTGATTTTTAATGAAATCTTATATGTGCAGAATGCACAAGTGCATTTCAGTTTTAGAATTATGGGAATGCAAATTCGGCAAAAACTCGTTGGAAGTGGAAATAAATTATTTTTTGAATTCTCACGCTTTGGTAAAAATGTTAGAAGAATCTAGTTACAGCCAGATTGCTGGAATGTAATGGAATTACTTTCAGGCGCTCCCAGCGTGGTGGTCTGTGGCCACCGCCGCCAGGGGTTCTCAACCTACTTAACCATAGTCGACACCTAACAGTACCTCAAAATGAAAATGGACTTCTTTACTTTTAAATAAATATAATAATTTTGTATACTTACTTAAAAAGTAGTGTCCGACCGAAGGTGAATTTTTAGCCGAAGCCGAAGCTGAACAATCGGCAGAGTTGAAGACTTCGGCCGAAGACCGAAGGCCGAAGCCGAATGCAAAACATTTTACAGTAAGGAAACAAAATCAGTCTTTATTCATTTGACAAGCACAAAAAAAACCGATCAAATTTTCTCTAAGTTCTTTCGCTTAAGTCGCCCACAAAGTGTGAATTTACGGCAATAATTCACTAGTGTAAAAGGTCTCAATGAAGCAATTTAAAATCTATCGTGACTTTTTTACTTCCATTAAAATGCAAGAATATTCGGCTAAAATATTCGGCTTTTTCCAGCCGAAGCCGAAGATTAAGATTTGGCCGATTACGCCGATTACCGAAGCCGAACCTTCGGTCGGACACTATTAAAAAGGAATCTATTGCATTTCTTTGTACTTCGGGATTGTTTTGATGATTGCTAGATACTTCTTCATGATCGGGAAAAACACGATTGCTCCCATTATTTTCAATGTTTCGCAGCCCGGTTTCGTTAATGATATCGTCATTCTCGTTTAAAAACTTGTGTAGAACGCAGCACGCTAACACAATGGGGTTGACATTACTCAAAGAATTATCCAGGCCTTTTCCGATGCGCCTGAATCTAGCTTTTAGGTGTCCAAATGCATTCTCCACCACTCTTCGTGCTATGGCATGACAATAATTAAATTTTTTTTGCTGTCGACTCTGAGCGATATGAAAAGGATATGGCTTCATCAGTTTGTCGCTTAAGTGAAAAGCAGAGTCCCCCAAGATAAGCACTGGCACATCTACATCTATGCTGACATAAATAAAACCGCACCTAAAAAGATGGATGTACATGAATACCGAATTCCTACATATAAATTGTTAATTTTACCTAGCGTCCACCAATGCCAACAAAACAGTGGAATACCAGCCCTTATATTTGTAGTAGTCCGTTGCGTCTTTAAATGCAGGGTGAACTTCAATGTGGCACCCATCTTCTAAATATTTCAATAAACAAAAATACAATTTAAATAGGTTGAACACGCTTACCAAGCGCTCCCATGCATTGTGGAAAGCCAATCACCTCAAAATTCCCAACTCTTAATTTTTTCCGTGGTGAGCGGAAAGTGGTTAAGGTACATTCGAGCCATAACCTTCCACACTTCTGCACAAAAGCTCATCAAGATGTCACACACCGTAGATTTTCCAACGCCGAACATGTTCGCAATAATGCGATACTCGGCAGATGAGCCTAAGGCGTACAAGGCTATGGCTCTTCTTTTCTCCAATTTTATTGATTGGCGCATGATGGTATCTTGCTTTAGCAGTCCCGGGAGTATTTGACATAACTTGTTGAAAAGCCTCCTGCCCATTCTGAAGTTGTTTTTGAAGGAAGCTTCATCTGCCAACGGGCAACCAATTTCGCAGAAGGATTGAGTACGCTCCTAAATACATTCAAATTTAATTTTAATATTAAATAATTTATGCATAATTTACCGTTTTCCATTTCAATCTGCGTTCCGCTTTAAGTTGAATGCCGAGAGTAAGTAGCAATGTTATTTGTTCCATTAATAAAATGCGCTGATTCTGGAGGTGTTTCATGGCCTCGTTACGCATTTTGGTTCTTTCAATAACCTTCGACAGATTGGATAAACGTCTAGCCATGACAATCCTAGCAATAACACCTTTCCGCGAATCCATCTGAAAACATCATATATATACATATACTTATATACGTTTTATTTCAATTTTAAACACCACCAATACTTACTTCGAACTAGAACTCTTTCCTTTTGTTTATATATATATAATGATTCAATATACGCGCAGTTGTTTTTAATATTGAATTTATTATAATTAATCAACAATAAAAAATACTTAAATTAATTTATTTGTTGAACGATAAATTTTAGAGCATACGACCTGTTCGTAATTTCACAGCTAGCAGAAGAAGGAAGTTAAATCTGTCTTGACATAAGCTGTCATAAAAAACTGTTGCATAGTTTTCAAATAAAAAAGTAGTTGGCTATTTTTATAAACAGAAATTAGCTAAGTCGCTACATTACCCCCCTTGGAGTATTCCTGTTAATGAATGATCTCAGTCATTTGTTGTGAAGGCTGGTTTGAGTCGATCAACGGAAACTTTCGTGTTCCGGCCGTCTTTATCAATGATGAAATATTTGGAGAGTCTACGAATGATGCCATATGGTCCTTCGTATGGCGAAGTCAATGAAGGACGTACTGAGTCGTTCCTCACGAACACTTTCTCGCAAGTTTGCAAATCGGGATGAACGAAAGTTGATTGATGGCCATGCCAAGTCGAGTCTTTTGGTCGTAGAATTCGCATCGCTTTGCGGAGTTCCTGCACCGTTTCAGCTTCATTTGTTGGTTTTGTATTTTCGGCTATGAATTCTGACGGCAAACGTAAAGTCGTCCCGTAAACCAGTTCAGCTGGTGTATGGCCGATGTCTTGCTTGATTGTTGATCTTAGGCCAAGTAATATAATCGGTAGGAAGTAAGTCCAACGATTGGTGTTATGCGCAAGGATGGCTGATTTTAATGTGCGGTGCCATCGCTCTACCATACCGTTCGCTTGAGGATGGTAGGGTGTGGTTTTAAGATGTTGGATTCCCAGATTGTCTAATAGTTCTTTAAAGAGAGAGCTTTCAAACTGACGACCTAGGTCCGTAGTTATGTCAATTGGGATTCCAAATCGCGATATCCAGTTGAAAAGTAGTGCCTTTGCCACAGTGGGTGCTGTCATGTCCGGTATTGGAAGTGCATCTGGCCATCTCGTAAATCGGTCGATAATTGTCAGGCAATAGCGAAAATCATCGGAAAGAGGAAATGGGCCAACAATGTCAAGATGCAAATGCGCGAATCGCTGACTTGGTATGTTCCGACGTTGTAATGGCGTTTTTGAGTGTCGTGATACCTTATTCTTTTGGCATGCGATGCAGTTTCGGACGAATTGCTTGCTGTCGCTTTGTATTCCAGGCCAAACGAAACGCTCTGTCATCAATCTCGCAGTAGCTCTTGCGCCGGGATGGGACAAGTTATGTGTGGCGTGTAGGAAGCGAGTTCTCAGTGATTTAGTTATAAATGGACGAATTCGCTCAGTGCTGGTATCACAATAGACCGGTTTTGAGCTGCCAATTAAGGTAAATGCTTTAAGTTTGAGTGAATTTGAAGTGGTACCTTGAGTAAGTATTTCTTGCATTTCCTCGTCTTGAGCTTGCGATTCAGAAAGTTCTTCAAAGTTAATCGGTTGAGCATTAATGGCTTCAATTCTGGAAAGTAAATCCGCTACGACGTTTTGTTCCCCGTCCACGTGACGGATATCGGTAGTGATCTGTGATATAAAGTCCAGCTGTCTCGCTTGTCGATCCGACGCGTGATCTGCACGTTGCTTGAAGGCGTAAATTAGCGGCTTATGGTCGGTGTATATGTGACAGCATCGTCCTTCAACCATATACCGAAAATGCTTCATGGTGAGGTATACCGCCGTAAGCTCGCGATCGTAAGTGCTGTACCTGATTTCTGCTTGAGTGAATTTGCGTGAAAAAAACGCAAGTGGTTGGAGTTTATTTTCCACTAATTGGTTAAGCACTCCGCCAGCTGCAAAATTCGAGGCGTCGACCCAAAGCGAAAGTTCAGCATCTGGATATGGATGTGAAAGTAAGGCGCAATCAGCAAGTTGCCTTTTGCAGTTATTGAAGGCTGTAGATGTTGCATCAGACCAAGACAACTCTGTATTATCATTGCGCTTATTGCCGTCAACCATGTTAAATAATATTGCTTGAGTTTCGATGGCTTTTGGTAGAAAACGCCTGTAAAAATTAAGGGAAGCGAGAAATCTCTTCAGCTCCTTAGCTACGGTCGGGCGTGGAATATTCAAAAGAGCTTCCACGCGATCTGGCGATGGCCGAATGCCCTCAGCTGTTATAAGATGCCCAAGGAATTTAAGTTGTTGAACCCCAAATTCGGACTTAGCGACGTTGATTGTAAGTCCGTTTTCTTGAAGGCGATGAAAAACCGTGCTGAGATGCCTCTCGTGCTCTTCCACCGTAGATGATGCAATACAAACGTCATCTAAATATGCAAATGTGAAGGGCAGCCCACGAAGTATCTCATGAATTAATCGCTGAAAGGTTTGCGCAGCATTTCTTAACCCGAAGCACATATGCGTGAATTCGAAGAGTCCAAAGGGGGTAGTAATGGCCGTCTTTGGAATATCATCTTCATGAACTGGAACTTGAAGGAAGGCTTTTTGTAAATCGATTTTTGAAAATATAGTCTTACCGGCTAAAATTGTTGAAAAATCGTGGAGGTAAGGTAGCGGGTATCGGTCATGGACAGTTACTGCGTTCAGGGCTCTGTAGTCGCCGCAAGGACGCCAGCTGCCGTCAGGTTTACGCACCATGTGCAGCGGGCTAGCCCAGTTGCTTTTCGATGGGCGGCACACACCTAATCGCATCATCATTTCAAACTCGTTACGTGCAGCGACCAGCTTTTCCGGTGATAATCGACGGGGACGAGCGAATACAGGTTGGCCAGTCGTCTCTATCCGATGTGTTATCGTGGATTTTGTTTTAGGATTCGGTGCTCCTGGTCTGGTAATGTCTTCGTATTCTTTTAGTATTTTGGAAAAGTGTGTGTTCACGTTGAAGGCTCTGATGCAAAGTTGATTTGTCGCATCGAGAGTGCAAGATGATCTAAACGCAGTATTTCGGTCGAGTAAGCAATTACCTTTAAGATCTGGTAATAACCCAAAATGTACTAAGAAGTCTGCTCCTATAATCGCTTGGCTGACGTCTGCAATGACAAACTTCCATATAAATTCACGTCGCAATCCTAAGTTTAGTTTTAATAGAACTTCGCCGTAGGTGCGTATATTCGTTCCGTTTGCAGCAAAGAGTTGCAAGGCCGTTGGTTGAATGTTGGCTGACGACAATGCTTTTGGAACCACGGAAACGTCGGCTCCGCTGTCGATTAAAAAAGTCATCTTCGTAAGGGTGTCGTAGATTCGTAGGCGTGAATATTTAAGAGCTCGTGGTTCGTTGTTTATTTTAGCGATTGTGTCAGCCGGTAGATGTCATTGAGGTTTTTCGTCTTTCTTAGGTGAGTATGAGCATGGCGGTCGACACTTTGTAGCCTTGTCACCGTATTTCTCGTGATACCAACAAAGCTTAGTGTTGCTATTCCGAATTCGAGAGCTCGATCTGTTGCGTGTGCGAGAGCGGGAGGGACTGCTTTGCGCTAACTTCTTTATTTCACGTGCCAATTCGTCAACCTGTGCAGTGAGGTTATGCATATAAGTGGCGCTAGTTGTTTCGAACACGTTGTTCTTCTGCAGCTGCATAGTTTCGTTAACGGCATCTGCGATTTTTAATTTCTCCTCAATTTCTACTTTTGCAGCTATTATTGCCGGTTGAATATGCTGTGGCAAGCGTGATACCCATAAATCAAATATGATCGTTTCACTTAAAGATTTTCCGGAGACGCGCTTCATTTCATTGTAGAGTTCACTTGGTTTCCTTTCGCCAAGTGGCATGTCTGACAATACGCGCTGCACTCGTTTTTGTTCGCTATCTGCAAAGTATTTTATTAACTCTTCTTTGATGTAATCATATTTTCGTGTGGCAGGAGCGGCATCGATTATCACTTTTAACTCCATCAGCTTGTGCGGCGGCAACGTTGCACAAACAATAACATATTTTCGGTTGTCTGATGAAATGTTTGATGCCTCGAACCAAAAGTCTAACGAATAGAAGAATGCTTCTATGTTCGTCTCCGTTATTGTTGGTATTGGAATTCGAGGACCACTTGCAAGGGAATCGATTTGCTGTGCACAGTTTTGTTGGGCAGTAGCACATGGTCCTTCTTCATATTTCCCTTCTTCCAACATGTTCGTTAGCACGGGTCACCAAGTATAATGATTCAATATACGCGCAGTTGTTTTTAATATTGAATTTATTATAATTAATCAACAATAAAAAATACTTAAATTAATTTATTTGTTGAACGATAAATTTTAGAGCATACGACCTGTTCGTAATTTCACAGCTAGCAGAAGAAGGAAGTTAAATCTGTCTTGACATAAGCTGTCATAAAAAACTGTTGCATAGTTTTCAAATAAAAAAGTAGTTGGCTATTTTTATAAACAGAAATTAGCTAAGTCGCTACATATATATATTTTTCTTTTCACTTCTTTCTGCGATAACAATCGATAATTTTAGGGATGATCACAATGTTTACTTGTTTCACTACTTGTTTCGATCGGAAACACGTACTTCGAAAGTGTTTCGGAAGTCAAAATTTGTATGGCTTCTTGTTTCGGCCTCCAAACACGAATGAGAGCTGAAACACGTTACGTCTGAACAGGCCTTAAAGTATAAGAGCTAAAGTATTAAAATGCCCAAATAAAGCTAGAAATTCTATTTCGATAGTAAAATACCGCTTTTCGGTGACACTAAGCGCTCTGCTGGCGTAATAGATTGAAAGATCTTTTCATGTCTCTCCCTGAGACAAAACTGTTCCCTAATGAGGCACTGTTACTAGCGTCGGTCCTTAAAATGAAAGTTTTTTCAGCGATTTTTTACTGTTCCATTGGTTTTTGACAATCGAGAAACGATATGAGTTTTCATTCTTTTTGCAATAAATTTGTTAAATGCAAACATGTTTTTGCAGCATCTTGTATGAATTTCCTATAAAAATTATTTAACCGCAATAATGCCTGTAACTGTAAGATGGTCTCCCTGCAGGAGCAAAATATCGGAGTTATCGTAAAAATTTTTTGCCTTACATTAGGCTCTTCCTCATTTAGGCTTTTATCTAACTTAACTGTTTCCAATAAAATACCCATTCGCGCTTTCGCGTTTTTCTCTATTTATATGGTTTATATTGGAAACTTTTAATGCATCGAATTTTGACACCAACTCAAAATCTAATTCAGTTTCCTTTTTTATTTGTACTGCTTTATTAGTCGTCTTCATTATTGGTACATAGATTTTGCCATTCTTGACTGTGAGTGCGTTTCCTACGAAGATGTCAGGTTTAATTTCCTTTTTGACATGCTTCTACTATTTTTGTTTCCCTAAAATTGATCGTAATTGACTCTGCAATTCAAATCTTTTCACTAGGCGTTGAAGCCACTAATGGTAGTGATGTCATTTGTCCACCGATATCAAAAACTACTTCATTTTGCACACAATCCATGATTCACCTATTCCATAGTTCAGCCCTTCCTAAAAGTCCATCTGCCGGAATCTTGCTTCCTACTGGCAACACTTGAATTTTAAATTTTATATCTCGAAATTCGGAATATGAAACTTCTGCTGTTCCTATTCTATCAATTCTTGCTTCAAACCAGAGACCTCCACGCCATAGCAAAATTTTTCTGGCTCACTTCACACGTATGCCTTACGCTCTATCTTTAGTTGGTAGCAATCGCCCGACGAAAACACTTCGAGCGGATCTGCGCAACTTTTGTTTAAAAAACACTTAAAAAATATTTTATCAAAATGGAATGCAAAGCCTACTTTATGATCCAAAATGCTTTTGAGAAATTTCTTTAAGACTTTTATCGTTTTTCCCATCAACTTATTTTTGTGAACAAATCTTTTCAGAATTAAAATACAGTTGTTCAAAGCAGCGCAAAACATTTAGAATGTATTCATTTGATAAGAAATTGTGGCGGTGTGGTAAACATTGAAAAATGCATTGAACATTACACCTTTATATAGCCGAATATTTGTTATTTGTTAAGTTTTTCCACTCTAGTAATCTTATATTTCATTGATTTATGAAAACTATTTTATTTTTGCTAACAAGTTATGAAAACTCAAAATTTTATTGAGCGCACGCAATTGGTGTTGAAATTTTTTTCAGCGCATTCACTCTCTTGCTCACTATACAAATGCCTTTCCCATTTTGGAGATGCCTGCTCCAAACGCAACCACTATATGACATTTCTCAGACGTATTGATAACTACTTATGTCCTTGAGTGCTTCTTTTTTGATGAAGCTTGTGTCAGATCCCTTATTCACTAAAAAGTATTTTTTTCGTTTATAGCCTTTCTTCATGAAAGTACTATAAACGTGTCGTCTGACACTGGTCCTGCTGTTTTGATTCCACCAAGGTACTTGTTACAATGGGTAACAAATTTTTCTGTTGAATGCTCAGTATCTTCTAATATAATATATGCACTTTGCTTACTAAAGGGAACTGGACTTTTTTCGGATATTTTATGTTCTTTTTGCTTTTTGCGTTTATGTGGTGTTTCCTATTCTCGTTCTTTTCATTTTTATCAAAATAAAATTTATTGTATTCAAGGCCGAACTACAGCAAATAGAAACATGGAAGGCACGTAAACATAAATCAATTTACAAAAATCTGAAAATGAAATATGAATATAACACAACGAGATAAATAAATGCTTAAGCACAGAAAAATATGTAAAATGACTAACAATTTAAAAACGTCCATAGATTTTCCAGTCATTTGTTGAAAGCATCAAAAAGTTCCCATCTTCATAAAAAAAAAGATCAACATTGTTAAACGTGTCTTCCTAATACATTATAACAACAGCAAATTGCCACCAATTTTATCCAGAGCCATAGACAACCACATCACGAATTGTCATTTAAATCTGTTAAATAAGCTGATAACACATAAACATAAGACACTCAAAGAGAGCACATATAAACAAACCGAAAGTGCGAACCAAATTGCAGCAAAAATTATTGAGAGGGAGTTCCACAACATTCACAGAAGCAACAAAAGGATATCAAAGCGGGAAATCGAAGTGACGAAGAGCAGGATCAATAAAAAAACTAGACAACAGTTCCCCATGTTTAACATTGTTGCAGAAGCAGAAGAATGTACACTGTCTAAAGGAGATAAATAAGAACAGGCAATAGCGCGAGTACGACTGACATCACTTATAGAACGGTATGTGAGAACTAGACAGCCCAATGCAAGGGCTATATGTAAGTTAACCACATCACGTTGTATGTCAACGTGATACCAAATTGCATTTCGCTTATGATGCACATCAAAACCACTGAACTTGGTACACGCAGCCGACCTAAACGCAATTTCATGAGCGCAGCAATGCACGAGCGCCCGATCATCATAACCGTCAACGTGGGATCGCTGACATGTCGTTTTTAGGGATTATATTTTTTTGTGAATAAGCTTGTAGGGAGCTTAACCCGAGTGGAGTGAGTGTAATACGCTTAAAAAAAGAGGACGAACGACAAAAAAAAAAGGCGCGTAAACCAAAAATTTTTAGAAGTAATTCAATCTGTGGAAATTGAAAAAAAATTTAATTTTATTAAGTTGAATAAAGCTCGGTGTTTTTATAAAAAAACTTTTTTAAATAAAAAGTAATAAAAAAAGAAACGTACGCAAAACGAAACAGAATGTTGATGTTAGTAGAGACCTTTTCGGAGAAATTGAAAAATACTTGTTAATTTGAATTTGTCATAGTTTTGCAATCAATTTTAATACACCGTTTCACTTTATGGTAAAGATGCAGGAAATTAAAACTTCGCTAACCCAGTTAACAGGAGGGCTCAATGCCGTCCCCGAACAATTAAAAGGTCTTGAGAATAGGATCAGAAGGTTAGAAAGCACCCTCAGCGCGCAAGATTCCCTTATTCAAAAAGTTTCGAATTTCGATGCACGTCTGGCATCCGTAGAGAGGTAAAACACGCCACCTCAAGTCCCGCGGGTGACGCCTTTAGTAGCACCTCAAACAGAGGAAGATTTGAAATACATAGGACGGCTTACTGACTCGGTGAAAGAAATTCAGATCTTCGAAGGGAGCCCGGTGCAGTACGTTCCGTGGGTGCATTGCGTTGAGTCCATACTAAAAGATTATAGGATAGTTAGGAATCGACCAATCAACTGACCATCATCCAACATATAAGACAGCGGGTAAGGGGAGCCGCCGACGCAATTTAAGTATTTCACAACATCTATGAAGCAGATTGGCTTAAAAATGAAGAGGTGCTGAGTCTGCATTATGCGCACAGAAGGGACCTTAACACGCTTGTTCGCCAGCTCTCCCGTCTGTACCAAAGGAAATTGTCACTTGATGAATTTTATGCACGGCTAAACAACCAACTCTCTTTGTAAATCATTACAGTAAAAACAGAGCCTAGTCTCCAAGAAAGAATATTTGGAAAAATCGAAACATTCCACGACAGAGCGTTAGATGTCTTTATTTGCGGTCTAAATGGCGATTAACCTAGGCTCCTGGGGCTAGTGAAACAAAAAACTCTCCCTGAAGCGTACAAATGTTGCCTAGACTTACAGAGTAGGAGTCTTAGAACTCTCGCAATACACGACCGAAATGCGAAAAATGAAGTTACAATACCAATAAACGCAATTCCGAGGGAGGATTTAATGCTGAAGGATCTTCCCAACATCTCAACCCTCAGAAGTCTCATGACGTTTGTCACAAACCAAGCGTTTGCCTTTTCGCTAGTGCCTGCGTCTGTTGATTTAGGCAATGTCGTGTTTTCTGCAGGCAGAATCCAATGGGTTGACACCTTTGTCTCCTCTTGCTAAACGTTTTTGAAGCCTAGTCCCCGGAGCACAAAACGATATCCTGTTAAGTGAAGCTCTTTTGGTAGTTTATTAATAAGATTATTGATAAGTCCTTTTCCCAAAGCTCTACGTTTATGACTTATTATTTTTTTTTAGGTAACAAACATTTCTAGACTTGTATTTTAAATAACGAGATATAATCAAGTCAACTACAAAAATCCATCTAATTGAAAAGGGATAAAAGGATACACTTTTATAGTCATAATGATAGCTGATAGAGAAAGATGCGTTTCATAAGACAGCAAAAGAATATTTGAGTTAAAAATTTGGATGTTTAAACAAATTCAAATGATAATATTACACAACCACGACATAGCTCATTGCTACCAAACACAATACGAGCATTAATTGTTGGACCATAAGAATGTTGAAAAACTTATGTTATGTTTAGTCTTATGAATGTCCCAATGGAGGGAAATTTAAAAATGTATACTTATATTCAACTTCATTACATCAACCGAAATATCAGTACTTAAAACAACTTATTATCAAACCTATAAAAGGAATGGGACTTTTTACGTATTCGGAAAATTAAGAAGTTGTAGCCCCAGACAGCGCTAAAAAAATCTCGGTTTTTAATTTCGATGACGTTTTGTGTGAAAAGCAGCGCAATATCCGAAACAATTTTGGTATGGGACGTCGCAACAATACTGACTGCTTTTATCTTTGTCAAACTTACACCCAAATACCACAGCATGTAATTCGCGACAATGCAAATCTAATTATTGTATTCAAACAGGATATGATGAATATACGACATATATACCATGATCATGTTAGAACTGACATGCCAATTAATACTTTTTTTTAAATCTGTGCTGAGTGTTGGAAATATAAGCATGGCTTTCTAGTTATCAAAAAAGATGACTCACTAGAATTAGAAATGAAGGACCGAACCGCAGTAGATCTGAAAAATATAATTTGGCAAGCATAAAATCAAGCACACCGCTTTAAAATTCTTCGAACACCACCATCACAGAAAATGATATCGATCACACCCCAAGCAGCAGCAGAGATCAGTTTTTCAGCGAAGATGAAGAACAAGAAGGTTATGTAAAAACACTTATCTAAAGCTATGAATAAAAGGATGAAGAAAGAAATAAGAGTGCAAGTAGTCCATTGAGTTTTGAAACACTAGAAAAGCAAGATAATCTCGATACTCGGTTTTTTTTTTTATAAAAGACTCGATGATGGGCATTTTATGTTTGGAGATTCAAAATTAACCTGGAATAATTCTAAAGAGTTTCAGATTGGAAATGAAAAGTTAATAATGACACCAGGACTTTACCAGCAAATGTTTTAAAAGTCTCCTCAAAATAATAATGAGGCGGATCTTGAACTCTATAAGCATATGTGATTAGAAACCAATGCATTACTGACGTGGTTCTACACCGCCTGGACAAGTTTATGGTAACAAAGGTCAAAAGTATTGCACAATTATTAAGCAATTAATTTACCGTGACGAAGAAGGACCTTAGTCAAGCTTAATCACAAAACAAACGAAAAAGAAAGGATTTGGACTGATGAAAGTAACTTATTTTCCAACAAACTATATAAAAGGAGACGATCTAATGAATTACTCAATCGTCTAGGACTGATCTTATCATCGCAATCGGCTGGACATAAAAATCATAATAACGAAATTATTTTAGTTATTGAAGAGCTCACAGAATCCAATGTAATCGAACAATGAGCGTTGACAAATTTGGCCCTTAAAATTATATTAATAAATCAAATAAAATTAGTGTAAAATTGACTGCTGGAAAAGATACTTGCTTCAATGCACATTTTCATCGTTTCAAAAATCTTAAAGCTTATGAAAAGCACACTTATAAGGAATTTGAAGCCATTTCTTCAAGATTGGGGCTACTGAAAACAATATTGATGACAACATTTAAGCGTATATGGAATACATTGATGCGCGTCTAGAACGTATTGATAATGTTGTGTTTTCAAGGATTTCAAATTTCAATAAACAAAAAAAAAAAAACAACTTAAAGCAGTACAGAAGGATCACAATTGTCTTCACCATGAGTCGTCGTCAAATAGTGGAGGGGCTACACAGACAGGCGCGGCGAAACTGTAAACGAAGATCAGTCATAATTAGAGACTCCAAAAAATGTTAAATGATAAAGCCAAAAAATGTTAAGAAAATGTTAAATAAACATGCCGGAAAATTTTATGAAAAATGTTATATAGTGGAAAATATGTTAAAAAATGTGAAAACTTTCTACAAATATGGATACTGGAAAAACTCACAATGACAACAAAAAATCTAATAAAAATAGCTTTTAATTTTCTTTATTTATTTCATCATTTAAAAAGCTATTAAATTGAATAATATTTAACATTGATATATGTGCATCTGTTAGATTGTGACGTTTGTCGGACAAAATGCTTCGGTAAATAAAAAAAGAACGTTCAACATGCACAGATGTGAGTGGTGAATACTTTGAATAAAAACAAATATTTCTGTCAGAAATTAGCATGAAAAGAAGATTTGCAAAAACCTTAGCGTTTGTCAGGGACATGGTGTTTGAATTTCACTTGCTTACTGAATTTCGCTGAACCTCGACAACAGTTTAAAACAATGGTAGACATATGTTAACAAGTACTGGACTAATATTCCAATATCAGGGGAATTTGCTCTCTACTCGCTGAGCACCAACGCAAAACCCATCTTTTTGCACACAACTATAAAACAAATTCAGTTAAAAATCAGCGGAAAACGGTAAAATGCTGCTAGATTTTCAGATAACCGCAATGATGCATTTTTCTCCGCTGCCTTCAAAATCTTCAAAATCTGGTAGATCTACCGGCATTTGCTGAATTGGCATCACTGATCTATGCGTCTAATGTGTCAGCTGTTCAGCAAAACAAAACAAGAGCTATTATGTTTGCAGGGTTAGAAAATAAAGTAGTTTTACAATAAACAGCGTTGAATAATTAGGTATTTTTACGTTTTGCTCAATTTTATGTATAGAGTTTTTCAGCAAAGTGGATAAAAATGTTAAAAAATGTTTAAAAAAAAATGTTTAAAAAAAAAATGTTAAATAGAAAAATAGCCAGAAAATGTTAAAAAAAATGTTTTAACATTTTAAAATTTTTTGGAGTCTCTAGTCATAATCAACGGACTCGATGATCTTTGGCAGGCTGACTTAGTTGAGTGGGTAGCTATGCTCTTCACAATAAAGGTTATCGTTATTTCCTTACAATCATTGCCACATTTTCAAAATATGCGTGGACAGTTGCATTGAAATGCTAAACAGCTACCGCTGTCACTAAAGCAATGAAATATGTCTGAGAATGTGGACCAAAAACCTTAGAATTTACACACAGATGATGGAAAGGTATTCTTTATTTAGGACTTTCAAAATATAATGAAACAAAATAAAATTAATTATTATTCGACTTTTAGCACATTGAAAGCCTCAATTGTAGAACGATTTAATAGAACACTGAAAAATATGATGTGGAGGGAGTTAAGCAATCGTTTTTGTACAAATGGATTGATGAGTATCAAAATATAACTGAAAAATATAATGACACTACATTGTAAGATTAAAAATGCCTCAAACGATGTCAATTCTTCAAATGAAGCTTTATTTTAAAAAACAGCTTGCAATCCGCTGAAAACTGATTATAAAACAAAACTACATGGAAACGATTATGAACGTATAAGCAAATATAAACATATTCTTGAGAACGGATAAACTACCAATTGGACAACTGAAATCTTTAAAATAATAAAATTCAAAACACCAATCCATGCACTCATCAGACCTGGGCAGGCGCTTGTAATTGTAATGTAATGTAATTACTCAAAATTGTAATTGAAAAATTTCCAATTACAATATTTTACTTGTAATTGAAATATCTGCATTCCAATTACAAGTAATGGTAATTGAATTTTCTGAATTAAATGTAATTGTAATTGAAATTTTCCAATTAAGTTACATGTTATTGTACTTGAAAGTTTTTCAATTACAAGTAATTGTAATATAAACACCTCAATTACATTGAAAAACAAGTAGGAAGCTTATATATTTTATACATTTAAATATTTATACGGCAAAAGATTAGAAAGCTGACTATACCGAATTCGGGCTAGACCAACCTTAGCTTTCCTACTTGTTTTTCAATCTAATTGAGGTGTTTCAATTACAATTACTTGTAATTGGAAAACTTTCAATTACAATTACATGTGATTGAAATTGAAAAAAATTTTAATTTTAATTGAGTAAATTTAATTAACAATTACAAGTAATTGTAATTGGAAATTTTTCAATTACAATTACATGTTATTGTTATTGCAAAACTTCAATTACAATTTCAAGTAATGGTAAATGGAAATTTTTCAATGACAACTACTTGTAATTATAATTGAAAATTTTTTTTATTGGATTTGCCCAGGTCTGGTACTTATATACTATCAGGGTATCGTTTGCTTAAGGTGTTTTTTATAATGAAGAGCTGTTAAATTCACGCTATCCGCTTTCATATGTAGTTGAAAAAAATTATTAAGAAAATAGGTTCATGAGTTAAATAGGTTAAAATGAGTTAATTTTTTACTTGACAATTTTTCTATTCAAGATGTCAAGAACATTTACGTTAGCTGGAAACTCTTCAATTCTAACCGTAAATGTTTTCCTCCCAAAGACGACGTTTGTGGACTAATTGATTTTCATACTTGTTCAAGGTTGCTGTCGCGCCGCGTAAATGCCGACTAATCTACGGCGAATACATTAATTACTCATTACTTCCCAGAAAAAAAGGAGCGAACTCGGCTGTTCAGCGCGTTGAGCGACAGCGACTAGTCAGTGATTCGAGAGCTACCACACGAGCAAAACGACAAATTCCCGTAAAAACAACAAAAGAAACCGAAAATTGAAAGTTAAACAACCCCGTGTGCATTATTTGATGTAACTATAAGTACGCAAAGAAGCTGATGCGATTTGAATTCTCTTTTCTTTATTTATATAAATTTACGATGGATGAAGTGAACTGTTTTTTGATTTATTAACTGTTACTACGGCAGGAAGCCAAAAATCTTTGTTTTTTGGTTCGTTATATATCTCAAACTTCTAAACGCGAAGACGCGCCGCGTTAATGAACTAAACCCACAATCAATCCCGCGTAAAAACAATCACCGCGAATCCATCATCCTACCATCCCAGGAGTTGAACGCAGCGACCCAACAGTCATCCGAAGAGCCCAAGACACGTGCCGCTTTTTTTTCTATATTTTGATTTCCTCGACGAGAGTGAACTATTCATTTGGCGCTCCTGCCTGGAGTCAGACTCTCGTGGACTATTTTCCAGAAGTAGGGTTGGGAAAAATCAGTCCACGCCGGCCACGTGCAGGGGAATTTGATCGCCCTTCAGGTGTCATTCCCGCACTACAAATCCACAAGTGCATAATCACGCGTCAAGTAGGTTGACCGACCTTTTCCCCCTCCCCATCGAAAATACGAATTTTAGGGACTTTAGGAAATTTATATCGCAACGCAGGAATATTGAATATTCGCTGCCACGGTTGCATATTGAACAATAAATAAATATATATAATCTTGTTGTGGTAAGGCGATTTCCCAGCCACATGTTCTCCCCTTTGGGTTGAATTTATTCAATTCAATTCATTTATTTCAGTCTATGAACATATATATTCTTAGAGACTAATGAGAATAAAAATTTAAATAAAATAATTAAATCTACAAATAAGCAATTTTACAAAATGCTTAAGAGTAATTCTTTAAGACGATATTTGGTAAATGTAAAGTCAACATTAGTACCGAATGGGAGCGAGTTTAGAAGCATTAAAGTTCTATAAATAGGAGCCAGCGATGAATAGTTCGTGCGTCTGACATCTAAGTAAAAAGTATCAACACGTCTAAGAGCTCTAAAAGGGACGTTGAAATTAATAAGCTCTAAAAGAGCAGGACAATCAAGTCTGGCACAACAAAAAGCGCTGAGAGTACTTTTCGTCTAGATTCTAGCGATTTTAGCCCAATAAGCATGCAACGCACATTATATGCTGGCAGTTGATTTTCAAAATGCAGAGAACGTAACGCAAAACGGGTAAACGCTTTCTGGATACGCTCAACTCGTAAGATCTGATAATTGTAATATGGATTCCAAATAATAGACGCATACTCCAATTTCGAACGCACATACGCAGTGAAGAGAGCTTTATAAGTGTATGGATCTGAGAAATTTAGGCTATTTCTTCGGATAAATGCAAGCATGACATACGCTTTTGGAATAATGTAATTCAAATGTTTATTAAATCTGAATTTTGATTCAAAAATAACACCTAAATCCTTAACAAAATCATCTTTTTTGAGAGAAGATTCATTGAGTTGATAGGAGGAAACAATAGGTCGATGGGATTTAGTATACGTTACGGCAACGCATTTTTTGAAATTTAAAAAAAGCTTATTGTTATTGCACCAACTATTTAGTGCATTTAAATCTGATTGAAGAATTAAGGAGTCATTAAAAGATCTGATTTTAAGATATATTTTTAAGTCGTCTGCAAAAAGCAAACATCGAGAGCCTCGGATGACGCTTGTAATATCATTAATATAAATAATGAAAAGAAGAGGTCCAAGAATACTTCCTTGAGGCGCACCAGAGGTAGCTATAAAAGAGTATGATTGGACATCTTCTAAGCGGACACATGATACTCTATTTGTAAGATAAGATTTAATCCAATTTATAAATTTTGAATGAAACCCTAAGCATTGCAGTTTATTTATTAGTATCGAATGGGAAATTTTATCAAACGCCTTCGAAAAGTCAGTATAAACGGAATCCACTTGAAGGCCTTCATTGAAAGCTGAGATGCAATATTCCGAAAAGACAGCAAGATTACTTACAGTAGATCTACCCACTACAAAGCCATGCTGAAATGGCAAAATAATGGTTTTCATGGCAAAATAAATTTTACCTTTAACAATTGACTCAAATAGTTTACTTGAAGTTGAAAGCTTCGAGATCGGTCTGTAATTTTCTACATTATTTTTATTTCCCGATTTAAAAATAGGGCTAATAAAAGCATTTCTCCAATCAGAAATGAAGTCGGCAGTCAACAATGATTTATTGAAAATTATAGTCAAAGGAACAGATAAGCTTAAAGCACACATCTTAAAGAGGTTCGCGGAAAGACCATCGTTATCAATTTTTACGGAGTTTTTTAAATTAATCATTGCCGATATAGCCTCAGCCAAAGATAAATTTAATATACCAAAATTAACATTTGCCATATTATCAAGAATATCTTGAGAAACATCATGATTCGATTCAAAATTTGATTTAAAATAATTCGCGAACAAGTTAGCTGATTCCAAGGGAGAAGTAGCAGTAACTTCATTAAGGTACACTAATTTTGGGATATTGGAGGTCTGTTTTTTAGAATTGACAAAACGCCAAAACTCTTTTGGATTCGATTTAATGCTGGATTCAAACTTAGAAATATATCTTTTGAACAGAAACTTGTCGAGAAAATTAAATTCACGCATGTAATGCTTGTATTTATTTAAGAAGAGCAAATTACCAGAAGTGATATGCTTCTTTTAAAATTTGTTTCTAAAATTTTTAAGCCTTTTTAGACCGGGCGTAGCCCAAGGAGTTTTGTAGTTTGAGCGTCTAATGAGCGGAGAACACTCTTTAAAAAGGCATACAACAATAGATTTAAATCGAGAAAAGGAGAATTCCGTACTTGAAAACTCTAACTCACGTTCCCAATCTATACTATTGATTTTAGAACTTAAAAGAGAGAAATTACAATTTTTAAAGTCAAAACTACGCGTATTATCATTGACATGAGTAATAGGTATAAATTCATAAAATTTAATAGAAATTTCCAGTGGATTATGATGCATGCTAGCTGCACAAATGGGGAAAGCTGATTCAATTATGGAGCTAGTAATATTACTATTTGTGTAGATCAAATCAAGTAACCGATTTAGTTTGTTAAAAACACTATTAATTTGAAATAGCTCAGAATTTGAAAAACCATCTATTAAATATGATTCAATATTACTGGTTACATTAGACGGAATAAGACCATTACAATCCACAGAGAAATTCCAATCTAACCTATTTAGATTGAAATCACCTAATACACAAATATAATTATTATTTGTTGCAATTTCATTTACGTTATCAACATGCGCTTTATACAATTCCAAACCGGAATTAGGAGCAATGTAAGATGCACAAACGAAAATAGTACCTAAACTACCGCGAATTGCAACACAAAGCTGATCCAAAAGAGAATCATTATTTTGTAATGCAACTTGATAAGAAAAAAATGTTCGTCTGACTGCAATGAGAACACCTCCTCCCCTATTGCAACCAGTTTTAAATGAGTCACGATCTTTGCGATATACTTGGAACATATTTAAACAAAAAAACTCTCCATCAAAGAAATCAGCATTTAGCCACGATTCAGTAATAACGATTATATCGAAATCAAGATTCATTGTTAAATTATAAAAAATATTAGATTTTGTTCGCATTCCAGCAACATTCTGACAGTAAATCTTAAGTTCATTGCTATAGTCGTCAACACCTCCTTCCCTACTGGGAATATTATTTGAGAGAGAGACCTTGTTATTTGGAGTATTTATGATGTTTAACGCTACTTGAGTACTTCTTCGTTGTCTTGCTTTCGGAAAAAACGAAAAGCACGTACTCTTACACCAGCAGGCCATAAAGATGAGTCTAAGAGTTTTGTATAGAGAGCATCAGAAACTCCAAGCTTAAAATTTACTCTCTTAAGAGCTTCATTCGGAGTGTCTTTTTTAACTAATTTATAGCAGGAAAAGCTTTCTTCTTTCATTCCTGTTTGCTTAGATACATAGGTGACTATATTTTCCGCAGTAACAGAAGGTAGGAACGATGCTAAGTAGAGCCACTTTTTACGAGCAGAGACACCAAGTTTAGAGCTCGTGTTAGAACCGACAACAACAACATTTCTATTTCTTTTTCTGTTGATAAGTCGCCACTGAGAAATTGGTTCATCTTCTTGATTGTTATCAGCAATAACATTTTCGGTATAGGCGGTAGAAGGAGAGAGCGCATTGTAGCTTGCAATAGCTACACTTTCAGAAATTAATTCAGAGTTAGCCGATGGAATTGATATCGTTACTGGGCTCGTAGCGGCAGCAGCAGCATTCTTATCAGAATTCTTATCAGCAGGTGTAGAACTCGTTGCGTTAATTAGCCGGTTAGTTTTCACTGTGGATGCTGAAGTGGAATTTGAGAGAGCAGCCGATCCGATGCTTGGCCGACGGCCCTCAACAGTTTTTGCGCTTACATTAGATGACGAAGATGGAAGCAGTTTCGTTTTCACGAAGCGCCCGGGTTCAACACTCTTTGCTTTGGAACGTGTCACGATCATATTGTTATTGTTTTGCTGATTTAACACAGCAGACGAGCGCGGTGAACTTATATTCGATGCTGCCGAAGAAAGCATCGTTTTTGATTTCACTGCAGAGACATTTTTTAGCGAAAGTCCTTCAAATAATTGTGAACATTTTTCATTTAGATTTTGTAGCTCCATAGCTAGTTTTGAGACAGATGTTGTTAAGTCATTATTTAGACAATTATTACAAATGAATGCAATGTTATGGCAATTTTTAAGAAGAACAGGAATCGTTCTTTTATTGCAACACACGAACTGTGATAAGCCGAATTGCAGCTATTGCACCTCAGATCACATTCGTTACGTTGACAATCAAAGCACATCAAATACATAGCGCTACCGTTCACGATAAGAGTCAGAAATGACTCAGACAGAAATGACAGGGATTTATCCAGCGATGATGCAGCGAATCAAGCTGAATTCCTACTGTACTTCAAGATAAAAGAAATCGATTCTTATTTACGGACTGCCAAGAATACCTTCCAGGTGGCCCGAATAGCTGAAGGAGCAAATGCAGAAGCGAATGCCGAAGCGTATGCAACGCTTCAGTCTACCCTAAAGCACTGTCGGAATACGTACCGCCAGACCAAGGCACATCTACAAGAAATGATAAAGCACATGACCATCGAGACAGTGCCACTATCCAGTACCCATGCACCGCATCAAATCGATCTACAGGAACAAGGTAACTATATAAGGGTGCCCCCGTGTGATGAAATGACCTTTTCCGGTGGATACAACGAATGTCCAGCGTTCCGCGACATGTTCACTGCTGTGTACGTGAATAATTAACGATGTCCAGCAGTACAAAAATTATTTCATCTTCGAAATAAGACAACAGGCCCCGCCGGGGCAATTGTACAAGGGTACCCGCTCGTTGGAACCAATTCTACGCCGGCGTGGGAGGATCTCAAAGCTGCTCAGCTGAAAACACTGTTTGATCTGCTAGCAATTAAAGAAGAAACTAGTGAAGGAATTTCGAAGATCCTTAACACCGTCAACGATTGCATTGCGATGATGAAGAATCAAGGTGTTACCGATTTCTGGGGCGCGATGTTAGTCCATTTCTGTTCCAGCCGACTGCCAGCTACCACGATTGCTAATTGGGAGCAGTCACTTTCGACGCATCGAGAGCTTCCAACATGGGAGCAAATGAACAAGTTTCTCAGCAAACGTTTCGAAGTCGTTAAACGCCTCGACAGCTTCACTAAAGTTAAGGCCCCGTTCTCTCTTCTAGCCCAGCGACTCCTTCGGCCAACGTGTTCCATACCGAGGGAAAATATAAGGTTTCTTGCGCATTATGCAAAGGCAATCATCGACTGCGGCAATGCGACACGTTCCTGGCACTGTCGGTCAACGACCGAACCCAATTCATCTCGAAAAATAACAGATGTCTCAACTGCCTTGCTACTAATCACTTTAAAGCCCAGTGCCCCAGCACATTCTACTGCACGAAATGCAAGAAGCTTCACCACATCCTGCTCCATTTTCCTAAATCAAGCTCAGTCCAGAATAATTCAGTTCAATCTTTTCCGTCTAACCAGGTGTCCGGCCCGTTGACGACTAGCCAATCCGTGCAGGCTTCCGCACAACAGACAAATATGATAACCACTGTGGCAGCTAACAGTGGTGCTACTTCTAACGCACATGCGAATGTGGCCACCAGCCAACATCAAGTGCATATCGCCACGAAACTGGCCGCTATGTCGTGCGTCTGGCATTTAAAATTCAATTTTTCAAATTCACTGTACGTCTTGGTGCCTCTCGATTTGGAGCGCTGACACAAAACCGGAACTAAGAGCATGGGCTCGCACGCCAGCCGCTCATGCGTTACACGTACAACGCCGTGTTGCTCGAATATCTCAATTGCGGGCGTATGGAGAGATGCGTCGCATCCGAAATCTCTAAAGACAATAACTTCTTCTCATTTTATCTTCCAAATCATGCAGTGATGAAGCCTGATAGTACGACAACCAAGGTGCGGGTCGTTTTCAACGCGTCGCAAAGAACAACGTCCACGTTGTCCCTAAATGACGTTCTCCATACCGGACCGTGCCTGCAAACGGATTTGGTAATTTCATTGTTGAATTGGCGCACTTATCGCTTTGTTTTCAAGGGCGACATTGAGAAGATGTACCGTCAAATTATGGTCCACGAGGATGATCGACCGTTCCTGCGCATCGTATTTCGAGAAACCGTCGATGCCCAAATTCGAGACTACGAGCTGAAAACGGTAACTTTCGGCGTGAATTGTGCGCCTTGTTTAGCAAAACGGGGGCTCCATCAGCTAGCTATTGACGATGAACAGGAGGCTCGGCGAGCTGCCGTGATACTCAACGAAGGACGCCTGCGACGCAAAATCGCAACTTATCCGCACGCTCAGTTCCGCCGGATTTCCGCTGCGGAAAATGACGGCCAATCATTCGAAATTGTTTAAAGATGTTCAGCCTTCAAATCTCTTGGACGCAGAGATTTTAAAATTTAAATCTGAGAGTGACGAAAAACTGGCATCCGCTGGAACGCAATAACTGATTGCTTTTCTTACAAATTAAGTGCTCAATCTGCAACCCCATCCACTACCAACAGGCAAACTCTATCGGATATCGCGAAACTCTTTGATCCGGCAGGATAGCTCACTCCGATCATCATTCGAGCTAAGGTCCTGATGCAGCAATTGTGGTTGTAGGGCACCGAGTGGGATGCACGAGTCTCCAATGAAGCGCGATGGTATGTATTTGTGGCGGATTAGCCATTCATTGAACATATACAGATCACGCGATGGCTGCAATATGAACCTGAATCGGAAGTCCAACACGACGGATTTTGCGATGCATCAGAACGAGCATACTGTGCCGCCATCTATTTGCGAGTGGAACATTGCGGCTGCATCTATGTTCACTTGCTCACTTCCAGGTCGAAGGTGGCTCCGCTTCAAACAGTGAGTCTACCACGGCTCGAATTGTGCGCCGCCGCGCTACTTTCTAAATTGATAAAAAATGTCACTGGTCCACTGCGCATCCATCAACATGAAACCTTTCTATGGACGTACAGTTTCATCGTGATCGCATGGCTTAAACGACCGGCAAACGCATGGAAAACGTATGTAGCGAATCGAATATCGCAAATTTTGACCAATATTGGCAATTCACCATGGTGCCACGTACGATCAAAGGACAATCCGACCGACTTGGGGACACGAGGAGCAGTGGCTCAAGATTTATTATTTCTCAAACCTCTAAACGCGAAGACGCGCCGCGTTAATGAACTAAACTGACAATATATCCCGCGTTAAAACGATCACCGTGCATCCATCATCTTCACATTCCAGGAGTTGAACGCAGCGGCCCACACTCATCTGAAGAGCCCAAGGTACGTGCCGCTTTTTTTTCCATATTTTGACTTTCTTCGACGAGGGTGAACTATACAATACTTATTACTTTGTACCGAATGTCGATAAAACCAATAATATTTTTCATATTGGAAATCATGAAATTGAGCTCCCTATCTATATATATAAATATTCAGGCAAGTAAGTGTTTGGTTAGGATTTTCTCCTAAACTATATGACCAATTGTAATAACTTTTTTTTATGTTCGTATTGTTGATGCCGTCGACATAGAATACTTTTCTTAATTGTTGACCTTAATATTTGCTCACACCGAGCAATCTTTAGTTTAAGTACCCGACGTATACATAGGCAATGTTGCTTAAAAAAATATAGTAGGTCGTAGTTATTTAAATTTATGGAACGTCAAATCAAATAGAAAGAGAGTGGGAGGATGGTAAGACAGGGCGAGACGGAGAGAAGACCACGATTCTCGAAATTTTGCAAAATTAAAATTTCACTATTTCGAATCGTGAATTTAGTAGCCAAATATAATGCACTATTGCAAGTTAAATTGGACCATGACCACGATTCGCGAAATTTTGCAACATTCAAATTTCACTTTTTAGAATCGTGAATTTAGGAGCCACATATAATGTACTATTACAGTTAGAATTTGACCATGACCACGATTCGCGAAATTTTGCAAAACGAGACGGAGAGAGAGGGTGAAGGAGATAAACATTGTGAGAGGGAGTGATGATAAGCGAGGGAGAAACTGTGAGACAGGGCGTGAGGGCGAGACGGAGAGAACGTGTGACAGGGAGAGGGAGAGGTGTTGTACGTGATTTTTTCGTAAGCTACATGACGGATCTTAATATTTTTTTTTGTTTACGTTTGTACATTTGAACAAATTATCTTTGCAATTTTGAACTTATGTTTAATAAAATTTTCTTTGAAAATAAATTAAGTATAAAAAAAGTTTTAAATAATAAAATGCCAAGAAGAAATAATATTAGCTATCGTTCAAACGTAGCGAGAAGGTCATCACGTTTGAGAGACCAAGAAAATGAAGAAAAACTTATTCAACGATTGCATGGTAGCCGGCAACGCATGGCCAGATCACGTTCAAATACAAGAAATCAAAATATTGTACCTGCACGATTCAATTTCGAGTTAGCTGCTTTCAATTACAATTGTCAATTGGACTGCAGCCCACATAAGAAAGTTATTATTGATAAAATGGAAAAAAAATTTGTGAACATTGAAATGCACTTTACTTCGGCACTGAAACACCAGGCTTATGCTGTGCCAGTGGCAAAGTCAAATTACGTGCATTGACTTGTCCTCCGGAACCATTGCATTCATTGGTGTCTGGAACAACAACACAATCGAAACATTACTTGAACAATTTCAGGCTGTTTTCAAATGACGTCTTTTTTAATAAGATTGTAGGATTTCGGAACTTTTCAAGAGAGCGAACCTATTTAATTAAGAGAACAACAATATAAACCTGTCGAAACACTAGGATGCTTTCAATAGGAGGCGCGGCAACGCGCGCCGGGTAACGCTAGTTGTTTCATATGAAATTGATGACATTGAAAAATATATTACATATAAATATGAAACTTTTGAAAAGCATCTGGTGCCACACCAGATATATTTGCAAACAATAATATATTTAAAGCTGAAATTTACTCTTCACACGATTAAATTTTATTCGATAGAGAGCGAAGCATCGGACCACTTTTGGGATTTTTGAAACGACAATTTTTGGCTTAAACATACAATACTTCCGATACAAGTCCTATGATTACACCAAACAATGTTGTATGCACTGAATGCAATTTTGTTGTTGGTTCATATCTAGATAATGCAATGGCATATATAATACTTTTCACGAGTTCGCTATAAATGTTGAACCTGGATATAAAATATCCATCACTTAAAATTATGTTATCTAGTTACCTGTGACCGTCAAAGAGATAAGTTCGATTGAAGTTAAAATTGTAAACGGAAACGGGAAATTTATAAACTTTCAAGGAGAAACAATAACATTGCGACTACACTTGAAACCTTCTGAATAAAACAATGATCATATATAATAAATACAGACTGTGAGATGATACCTCCACCAGTTTTATTTCAGCTCTAAAACGTAACGCGCCACCAGTTACTACCGCTTTAACAACTAAAAAAAGAAGAAAATCATTCCAACATAAAAAACCTCTCAGCATTGAAAATAGAAACTTTTTACAATCATTAGGATAAACATTAAAGTTAAATTTAAAAAATGATTGATATATAATATTAAAAGTTAAAGAAAAGCCTGTATTTTATGATTGAAAATCTCTTAGTATTGAAAATAGAAACTTTTTACAATCATTAGGATATACATTGAAGTTAAATTACAAAAATGATTGATATATTAAAAGTTAAAGAAAAGCATGTGCTTTATGATGCTATTACAAAAAAGGAATATCATACATATCGACCATATTTGCAAGCCTTTGGTAACAATGTTGAAAAACGGTTAGGATTTCAAAATCAAGATGTTTACATTCTACCTCACGAAAGCTTATTGTACATTGAAGGCTTTGTTTCAATTGGAGCTGAAAACACTGTACCAAAGGGAGGCAAGTTTCGAAGTTATTGTGTTGCACATTTATTTGAAGAAGTTCGCTTCGAGCTTAATGGTATTGAAATTGATCGAACTCGATCTTTAGGTCAAACTACAACTATTAAAAAATCTTGTGAGCACAACGCTTAAAAACGCCGGATGGTTTCCTGAAGAAAAAATTCAACTATCAAGTACACATTTCAATTTTTGTGTTCCCCTTAAAATGCTAATGACATTTGCCGAAGATTTTAACAAAATTATTACAAATTCAAAGCATGGGCATTTTTCTATTAAGCTCCAGATCGGATAAAAAGACCTTCTATACTACGGATGCGACTAAAAAAACTCAGTCAATCAATCTTAAACTGTTAAGTGTGGCATAGAAAGTACCACAGATTCAGTTATCCGATGAAGCAAAACTTAAAATCTATACCAGCATCAAAGATAACACACCTTTGCCCATAACATTTCAAACATGGGAATCAGAACTTTAACCAGAGCTGCTACAAAGTCAAAATCATACTTGCAACATAAAAGTAGGAACACAAATTGCGCGCCGTCCCTTTATTTTTGTTGCTTTTGAAAAAGATGACAAATTCGTTGGTTGCAATTTGACTGATCTTAAAGTGCAACTTAACTCTGACTAACATATCTCAACGATGATTTTAATTTAGGTTTTGTCTCGCGATTGTTTTGCTTTCCTATATGACATGTATACAAAATTTCAGCAAAGCTACTGCATGAATGATCCACAACCATTTTTAAAGCGCGATAGCTTTACGAACCATCCACTATTCGTCATTGATACATCTCATCAAAATGAGCGTATTAAGACTGGTGCTCTTGACATCAGCATACTGTATTTTAATACATGATCTCTTTTTCATATAAACCAAACTGGTAGTATTGTTAAGCGTATGTAATATAAAAGTAAAGCCTTTACATAAAACAATGTTTAGTTCATTTTCTGACTTTGAATGAAAAGTATCGTTTTCATCATCTCAATTTTGAAAAATAAATAAATAAACAATAATCAAACTTCCCATTTAACAATCTTACGTTAATATAACATTACAGTGACGTAGTTTAAAAGTGGAAAAACGTTTTAAGAACGTCACAATAAGGTTACAATATCGTTATTATTTCCCACTCAACAACGTAACAGTGAAACAGAAATCAGCCTATCAAAACGACGAAGAAAAAAAAATTTTGCTTTTTCCCCCTCTTATTTATCTTATTTATCTCAAAATTTTTTATTTTTATTTTGAACTATTATTAAATTAATTGATTTAATTTTTTTCAACTTTTTATCTTCCTAATTTGTCTTCAATTTTCTTTGCTTCGATCGAGTTTCGAACCCACGACATGTCGCAACATCCAGCGTGCAGGCGAACGCGTTAACCAGAAGGCTAAACAAAGAAACACAATTTGTTCGTCAAAATGCTCACTTGAGTTTATTGTTATTCAGATTTTGGGAAACATGCGTAAAGAATTGTTCACTCCAAATTGTTTTTACTTGAAAATGAAAAAATATAGTAAACAAAAAATATTTAAAAAAGGAGAATAAATAACAATAAATTTTTCATTAATTCCACATTGTCTCCGTAAACACGGTTCTCGAGGTTTTAATATTTTGCCAAGCGATGAATTAAAGGCTTTAGAACAAGTTTGCATCAAAAAGTAAATTTAGTTAAAAATTTATCATACGATGATTTCCCGAAAAATGTCGATATTTTCCTGAAGAGGTCAATTTAAAAAAAAAGTCACTTAGATCAATTTGGCGGTTATGGATCGATATGTAAATAAAGGACATATTCCAGTTCGAATTTGTCGTAGGGTTAGAATGTATATGTATCTACTTTAAACATCAAGCAGGTTATAAAGCTGCAGTTAATTCATTCGTTGCAATAATTTTTATGTGAAAACATTCCCACCACGTTGCCTAAACAAAATAAAATAATGTTACTGCAACCTTTACAAAACGTTATGGTAACGTTCAGTGTTGGCTCGGTTGTTGTCTTTGATTGCCAGGGATTAAAAATCATTAACAACCAAATCATTTTCAAGGTACTGGCTTTTTTCTTTAGTGAAAAGAAACATGTCTGGTTGAAAAGCAATTATCATATGCTAGATTGGGACTTTGGTATCTTCACATTGAGTGGTTTAAAAAGATACTTAAAGTTTCTTCTCCAAGGATATCAGGTATATGTTAAAGGCGAAGAAAAGGCATTACGGGCGAAAGAATTGCTTAAAGATTGTCCTGTATCTGGTATAAAAAAAATTGATAACACTTATTCATTAAAAGATATACAACAATTGTACATAACAGATATGGTAAAAGCATAGCTGTGAAGTAATGATTACTAATCGTAGTCATTAGTAATTTGATAACTTTTATTCAAAAGTTGAAGTAATTGATTAAGTACAATTCTTTTCTGTTTGGCCCAATAATCCAAGAATAACGAATACAAATAATCAAATTGGAATCAGGATTACTTGCGATTACGAAAAATAATCAAAAATAATCAGAAATTATCAAAAATAATCAAAAAAAGTAATCCGACTACTTTTGAAGATTATTTTTGATTATTTTTGATTATTTTCAGGGTTTTTGTCTGTTCAACTAGAAATTTTCAGAAATTTGATTCAAAAACAAATACAAGTTTATATAATACAAATATTTTATTATGAAAAAGAACGAAAACACACAATGCATGATAAAACAAAGAAGCCATTTTACTCCAAACTCCTATTTGCCTTCATTAAAACTAATTTCATTTTTCTTTCTTGTTCTTGAATAAGTTGAACAGTAACAATCCTTTTTCGCTGGATTGAAGGATTGGACGATCCTTACCTTTGAATAATAGAACGTTTTTAGTTCGTAGCCGTACTCTGTACTTTATTTTACTGATTATTACATATTTCTACATTAATAAAGAAAGCTCTTCTCACGTGAAGTCATGGAAAAATTGATACAAGGTTGCAAGAGTTCCTTATACCTACATAATTAAATAATAAGGTGACCGGTAAATGAATAATGAAAAAATATGTTTGGATTCCAGCTGCCAGGGGCCAGTTGAGAGACTATTTTCTTTTGCCGACATAGTAAATCAAGGCGAATAGCAGTTTCTTTGTTTAATCATGCATTGTGTGTTTTCGTTCTTTTCCATAGTAAAATATTTGTATTATATATATTTGTATTTGTGTTTGAATCAAATTTCTGAAAATTCCTAGTTGAACTGAAAAAAACCCTAAAAATAATCAAAAATAATCAAAATAATCTTCAAAAGTAGTCAGATTACTGTTTTGATTACTTTTGATTATTTTTCGTAATCGCAAGTAATCCTGAATACAATTTGATTATTTGTATTCGTAATCAATTACTTACCAGAAAAATCTCATATAAGGATTATTTAATCATTATAATTCCTCTTAAAATGTAATTTAATTGATTACTTATCGTAATCGCAATTTCACAGCTATGGGTAAAAGACTGTAATTATCATTGTTAAGAGTGTATTAGTAAAAAAAAATATGTATGTGCTCAAAGAAATCCTATTGCTTTAAGAAATTATATTGATGATAATCATAAGTCTCTTTAATTTTTGTTATTCTGTAAAACCTTTAAAAAAAAAAAAACATATAAAACCCAAATAAAAAATATATAATTTTTTTCTTTTGAGATTAAAATCGGGTATAAAAGTAGAAAACATTTGGTCACAAAGGATCATCATGTGTATCCAACAGAGGGGAGAACCCATTTGGCTCTTGCTGGAAAATCGAGAGGTAGTTTCATTGGGAGACCATTATTACAACCATCTTACATTTGAAAAAATATTCAATAGCAGAGACTTTGTTTAGATGAAGACGAGAATGGGGATTGTGAATATTATCATTGTCATAAAAAGGAAATACTTTTTTTTCCTTTCGATTTGCAATACATAACACAAATTAATTCCAGAATCAGGATTTAATTTTGTATATCTTTGAATATGTTAAAATTAAAAAAATATTTTAATAAAACTATTTACTACCATTAAAAAGCAAAACATCATTTTTATTAAATATTCCTTATTCATTGTGAGAATCGGTTGGTTGGATGGTTTTTCAGTTTTCCAAAGAATATGTGCAACTTCGTTTATCCTAGCAAGATCTTCGTCTATTAACTCTTAATTGTGTCCCGGTGCTAATATTAAAATATTTTCCGCCAGCTCCACTCCAACTTTTTGTCCATATTTGGTATTCATCCTTTTCATCGATTCAATTCGGAAAACGATTCTAAACGAAATCTGAAGTAAATGCCTTGTTTTTTTCATCTTTCCGATTTGGTTAAATCGGCTTGCACCAAAGTCCTTCGTTGCTGTAATTTGGGCTTAGGACGAGTACGATGAAGTTGTTGCCGCTACCTAAGCCTTCAGCGTTGTCATGTTCTTCCTTCCTGTAATTTTTTTTAAAATTTTTTTGTCGAAGCTTTTGCTGCTATCTTAAAGTAAACTTTTTGAGTGTTTAAAGTTTTCTGAATTTGAACTTAAAATTTTTTACTTTTTATATCGAATTTTTAATCATCTTTTTCCACACTTATCCAATAAGCACGCAATCCAATAAACATTATTTTCTTGCAGTTGACAAAAACTATTTGTAGGACTTTTTGAATCACAATGTGACCTTTCTATTTCCATTCAATCCAATGAAAATCTTCTTATTGGAATTTGTAACCCACCGCGTCCTCTTTCAATTAATAAGCTGCATACTCTTCTGATCTAATAAGCAGCATCAATAGGCTAACACACAAACGTGAGAAACCTGCAATATATTAGAGTAGATTACATTGGCGAGGGGTCTGGTATCTAAGTCACCATGTCACTGCATCCACAAGGGATTATTGTGACAAAAACCCGTTTAATTTCCTAGGCAAGCAGCATTTAGGAATGCTACGATGTCCCTTGGAGGAGTATTTCCTATCTCTGCTGTAGATGGATAAGTATTGTATAAATAGCGAAGTTTGAGTCTTCCAAGACTATCACAGTGGCACAGGATGTGCTCCACCGTTTCCTCTTCTTCGTGACAGAATCTACACCTATCATCCCTTGTCATTCTGAGAGCTTAAAGATGTTTGTTAGCTTTACAATGTCCAGTCAAAAAGCCTGTGACAAGCCGCATTCCGTTCCGGTTCATCATTAAGAGCTCCTGGGTCCGGGTTTTACACGGGTCTTACACGGGATAGATCATTCTTTTTGATGAATAAAAATTTTAGTGCTTTAGTGAGTGCGAATTGATTCAATTTTACAGTATCTTATTAATACTATACAATATGAATATATGTAATTATATATATATTTGTTTTTTTGTTTTTTTTTTTTTTTTTTTTTTCTTTCTTCTTTATGTGTATGAAAATATATTAATTTAAAACTGTTTTTGTGAACAATTAATTTTTTGTTATCATTCTTAAGATGAAAGTTATTTCTACGATCGATCTTTTCCACTACATACGGGCCCTTGTAAGTACTATCTAATTTATGCCTAGTTTCATCCTTAACTAACACTAAGTCTCCTATTTTAATTTCAATACTATTTTTATTTTTATCATATAAATTTTTCTGTTTAATTTTGCTCTTAAGGAGCATTCTACTTGCTCGTTCCTGTGCCATTTGAAGCCTAAACTTTACTTATTTTTCGTATGCTTCAATATTATAAACAGGTGAAACATTATTTTGCTCAACAAAATCGTATTTTGGTGGTTTTTTACCAAAGACTAGTTCAAATGGGCAGTAGCCATGAACAGTTGAGGGGGTGGTGTTGTAACAATATGAAAAATATTTCAACCACTCGTCCCAATCGGATTTATTCACCGAAATGTAAGATCTAAGGTACTCATTGAAAGTTCTGTGAACGCGTTCCACCGATCCCAATGTCTGATGATGGTAGGGTGTCGATGTTCGGTGGTCGATCTTCAAAAGCTTACATAGTTCCTCAAATACGTTATTTTTGTATTCAGTGCCCATATCTGTCATTATCGTTTTAATGAGACCATAAACAAGTATCACACTGTCAACAAGAGCTTTTGCTACTACTTTCGCATGTTTGCTGCGAACTGGCACCGCGATCAAGTATTTCGTCAAATTACACACAATTGTAATTGCATATTCATTTCCAGCCTCGGATCTCGGCAACGGTCCAACAGTGTCGATTTGGACGAAGTCGAAAGCCGAAACCGGCGTTTCAGTGATTGTCATCGGTTCTTTTATATGCGTTGTTGTTTTGTTTTTATTACACTGTATGCATTTCTTTACGTATTGTCGAATATCTTTTGTCATGTTTTTCCATATGTATTCTTGTTTTATTTTATTTGTCATGCGATTTACGCCCGGGTGGCCACCTTGAACGGGATCGTCATGGAATTTGTGAAGTATTTTGTTAATTCTTTCTTTATCAATAACCTGAGTGACTTTTGGTGTTAATGCAATGATCAGTTGCTTTAAAATTTTGTTGCCCTTTTCTTTGAAATCATCTAGATGAGTATATTCAAACATTGTATCGTTTAATGATATTTGCATTTTATCGATGCCTAAACTGTCGGTTTCTTCATTTAGCCTAGAAAATAATTGTCCTAAGTAAATTTTTCCGTTAACAATCAGGTCATCGCATTTAATTATGCTACAAATCCTTTTTCCTTTTTTTAATATTATTTTTGGAGGAAGAAAGATGAGCTGGACATGTCGTTTTACTTCTGATTTATATAGCGCTTCATATATTTTAATTTTGGGCTGTTTTCTTGATTTGTTGTTCTCAGTGTTATAGATTTGGTTTTTGTTCATAGATCTTGTTGTAATAAAAATGTTAGAGGTAGTTTCAGTTGTTAATTTTTTAAGATCGTCAATATCGATACGTGAAAGTGCATCTGCAATGGAATTTTCTTTTCCTGCTATGTACTCCACCACAAAATCGTACTCCTCTAAATCCAGTCTGATACGGGTTAGTTTAGAAGATGGGTTTTTCATTGAGAATAAGTAAGTTAGTGGTCGGTGGTCGGTCTTGACAATAAATTGTTTTCCGTAGACGTAGGGTCTAAAATATTTTATTGCCCAATGAATGGCAGCAAGTTCTTTTTCTATAGTGGCTTTGTTGCATTCTCCTTTTGTGAAGGAGCGCGATGCGTATGCAACAGGTAATTGCTTGTCTTCATATTGTTGGCTTAACACTGCTCCGCAGGCAAATCCGCTAGCGTCTGTAGTAATATAAAAAGGTTTGTTGAAGTCTGGATATTGTAGAATTTTGGGACTAATTAAAGAGTCTTTTAAATACTGGAATGATTTTTGGCATTGTTCGGACCAAATGAAGGGTATGTTTTTTCTGCAAAGTCTAGTGAGTATTCTTGAATATGTGGCAAAATTAGTTATAAATCTTCGATAGTAGTTGCAAAAACCGACGAATCTTTTGACATCGTCGGCCTTTGTTGGGATTGGGTAGTTTTTTACAACATTGAATTTACTCTCATCAGGCAAGATGCCTTTGTCTGTACATGTGTGGCCTAAATATGTGACTTGGGTTTTAAAGAAAAGACATTTTTCAGGATGTAATTTTAAGTTATATTTTCGACACGTGGAAAACACGTCATTCAGATTTCTAAGCATGTGCTTTTCTGGGCATCCCAGCACCACTAAATCATCCATGTAAAGGAATGCCTGTGCAGGTGATAGTCCGGAAAATGCAAGGGTCATCATTCGCTGGAATGAATTTGGAGCAATCTTGAGACCATATGGCAATCGTGTGAATCTGTATGATCCAGTGTCGGTTGAAAAGGATGTAATATTTCTTGATGTTTCTTTCAATTCAATTTGGTGGAATCCAGAGGTTAAATCCAAACAGGAAAAATACTTTGCTCTACCCAACTGATCTAAAATGTCGTCTATTCGTGGTAAAGGGAATTTGTCGGCTGTGAGTTTTTTATTTATTTGCCTATAGCCTACCACTAGTCTATATCGCTTGGATTCGTTACCTGGAATTGACTTTTTAGGTACTAATAAGATTGGACTATTGTATTCCGACATTGATGGTTCAATGATATCATCTTTTATTAGTTTATTTATTTGTCGGGTGATTTCTTCTTTGTGTGCGTGAGGGATACGGTAGTTTTTGATATACACTGGTTCTTCATCCTTTAAACGCAATTCCTGTTTGTAGAAGTTATTTGTTGAAACCTGATCTGACTCTAAAGCAAAAATGTCAATGTATTTTGTACATAATTTCGTACATTTCTATTATTTTGTCCCTGAGTGTAAGTGTTCTGTCTGTTCTGGTGGTTTTGTGTGTTAAAGTTGTTGTTATTGTTATAGCCATAATTTCGTCCACGTCCGCGAAAGTTTCCGCGTCCACGAAAGTTTCCTCGTCCGCGGCCACCATGACCACGCCTGTTATAGTTATAGCCATAGTTTTGGTTATAACTTTGTCGTTGTTGGTTCCTATAAAACATTATATTGCTCGGTTGGTTAACCGCGTCATGGCTGGCCTCCATGAATTTGGAAATAGCTGATTCCAAGGATTCAAACTGGCCAGTTTTCATGACCATTTTAACTTCCGCGTTTGAAGCGTTACTCTTAAATGCATCAACTGCTACTTGAGTTGAGTATGTGGATGCAAGACTTGACGGTACACCGTCGGAAATGTATGAGTTTTCTAACTGTTTTGTGAGTTTAATAATTTCAGTGCTGAAATCGTTTGCTGTTTTCTTTTCCTGTTTAATATTTTTTATTCGTGACTGTAGTGCTTTTGTTGATTCACCTTTACATTTTAATTTCAACTTGTCTATGATTTCACTAATTGTGGATTCGTTTGATATGATCTTACGGGAATCACCTTTCAATTTACTTTTAACCAGAATGACTGCTGTACGTTCATGTTGACCCATAATTTCTTTCACAATTTCCAAGGATTCAATAAAAGATTGTAAGTTTTGAGGTCGACCATCGAAATCACTGACCACTGAGGCAGCTAACCGTAAAAACTCCTGCTGAGACATTTTAAGTTCTGTATTGATTTTTTGAATTGGAATATTTGGATTGATACCTGTAGGATCGGCTTCACTTTCAGTTTCTATCTCTTCTGTGCCACTTCTCATTTGATTTAGGTCTACCACTATTGCTTCTGTTAAAGAATGTGAAATAGTTTCACATATGTTATGCTTGACCAAAATTCTCAATAATTTATCTCTCAGATCCCAATACGTTTTCAAAGCTAATTCTCTATACTCCTTGCGTAATTTATCACACTGAGCACCCAAAGACTCTCTAATTTTGTTTGTAATTTCTATGAGCTCTGTAAGATGTTTTATAAGCGTTTCTTGTTTAAAGTTTCGGTTTCTACTCAATAATTTGTAAATTCTTTTAAAATTTTCTTTTTCGCTTTCAAGATATGTACTATAAAGTGACCATCTTTCCATATCTAAACCTTGTCCAAGTCATTTGCCCTGCTAACATATTTCTTTTTAAGGCTTCTATTGTGCATTAAGTAAATTTTAAGAGCAAGTTCTAAGGATGCGATTACAATTAGAATCACAGGAAAAATCTCTATTGATCCTAAACTAGGCTGTGTCACCTCTACTTCGTTGACAACGTTTGCCTTTGGATCGCTAATCTTTGATTGCTGTCCACCCATAGTGGTGGAAAAATCGATGGAAAAAAAATTTTTGAAAAATTTAACATTTTGCACATTTTTATTATATTTTTTTTTTCAAACAATGGTTTATTCAGGTAGCCGCGAAGTTCGCGTCTTGCTACGCTAAATAATTTAAGTCGCTTAAATATTAAAGGTGCTGTGAAGCACTCTTGCGTTGTAGTGCCGCTTCAATTTCTGCTACTCTCTTCCAGTTGGTCTTCTTTATGTTTCCATTGGTTGTGGATTCTGCTTGGCGTATTAGTTGCGCTCTTAGCCGTCGAAGCCTGTTTTTCTCTCCTCCTCTTCGTTTAGGTGTTTTAACTGCTGGAATTGTGGTTAGTCGCTCCTCATGCTTCTTTGCACGGTGTGCTTTGCTGATAGTTGCCAGTTGCCGGGCTTGGTATTCCCGAATTGAAATTGGGCGAGGACCTGCTGTTACGTCAGCTTGCAGAGCCTCTTTAAGGTTTTTCTTATCCTTGATAATTGGCGTCAAGGATATTCTCGAAAGTAATATCGAGATTATTAAAGGCATTTATATGTCCTTTATTAAAACTTTGAACTATTTAACACACTTTTTTTTCCTCAAATTCCAGAGGTTTCACTCTTTAGACTGGCAAGGATCGCCATGTAGTCCAAATGAGTTCGTGGCATGGATTTGAGTGTTAGAATCAGATTGATTTCTTTATTGAATATTTCTTACTTTTATACTTACAAATTGCTTACACAGCTAACTTACAATATTGATAACATTTGCAATTTCAATTAAAACAAACAAAATCGATATCAGCTAAAATTCGGAAATCGGGGAAAGCATAGCAACAGCGTCTCAAATTAAACAACACAAGCATAAGCACGGCTGAGCTACGCAATGCTTATCAACCAAACGTATGCAGTAGCATTCTTGCCAATTCGGCAATAACGCATTTGTCCAAACAACCGAAGCTTAAACGTGGATCAATTGTTTACCACGCGCAGTGATCGGATAAGCGGTCGAAAGCAATGTTTATGTAATCATTCGACCAAGAGTCGATGAATGCTTGTATGCCCTTGAACTTGAAAATATTGGGCCGTCAGCAAAGTGCTTATCGCTAATTTTTATAACTTTTGTTGCGTGCTCGCTTGTGCGCGATATGAAGTGTTTGTGCGTTCGTCTGCTCACGCTACAATATTCCCTAAGACGGAGTTCTAGTGCATGTGCTTCTGCCTGAAACACCGAGGTCTCTTGGCCCATGCTTGCAAATATTTCTTCTTGGCTTAAGACCGAAAATTCCCAATCCAGCTCCTTGATCCGTCTTCGAGCCAGATCGGATAAAAAGACCTTCTATACTACGGATGCGACTAAAAAAACTCAGTCAATCAATCTTAAACTGTTAAGTGTGGCATAGAAAGTACCACAGATTCAGTTATCCGATGAAGCAAAACTTAAAATCTATACCAGCATCAAAGATAACACACCTTTGCCCATAACATTTCAAACATGGGAATCAGAACTTTAACCAGAGCTGCTACAAAGTCAAAATCATACTTGCAACATAAAAGTAGGAACACAAATTGCGCGCCGTCCCTTTATTTTTGTTGCTTTTGAAAAAGATGACAAATTCGTTGGTTGCAATTTGACTGATCTTAAAGTGCAACTTAACTCTGACTAACATATCTCAACGATGATTTTAATTTAGGTTTTGTCTCGCGATTGTTTTGCTTTCCTATATGACATGTATACAAAATTTCAGCAAAGCTACTGCATGAATGATCCACAACCATTTTTAAAGCGCGATAGCTTTACGAACCATCCACTATTCGTCATTGATACATCTCATCAAAATGAGCGTATTAAGACTGGTGCTCTTGACATCAGCATACTGTATTTTAATACATGATCTTTTTTTCATATAAACCAAACTGGTAGTATTGTTAAGCGTATGTAATATAAAAGTAAAGCCTTTACATAAAACAATGTTTAGTTCATTTTCTGACTTTGAATGAAAAGTATCGTTTTCATCATCTCAATTTTGAAAAATAAATAAATAAACAATAATCAAACTTCCCATTTAACAATCTTACGTTAATATAACATTACAGTGACGTAGTTTAAAAGTGGAAAAACGTTTTAAGAACGTCACAATAAGGTTACAATATCGTTATTATTTCCCACTCAACAACGTAACAGTGAAACAGAAATCAGCCTATCAAAACGACGAAGAAAAAAAAATTTTGCTTTTTTTCCCTCTTATTTATCTTATTTATCTCAAAATTTTTTATTTTTATTTTGAACTATTATTACTATTATTAAATTAATTGATTTAATTTTTTTCAACTTTTTATCTTCCTAATTTGTCTTCAATTTTCTTTGCTTCGATCGAGTTTCGAACCCACGACATGTCGCAACATCCAGCGTGCAGGCGAACGCGTTAACCAGAAGGCTAAACAAAGAAACACAATTTGTTCGTCAAAATGCTCACTTGAGTTTATTGTTATTCAGATTTTGGGAAACATGCGTAAAGAATTGTTCACTCCAAATTGTTTTTACTTGAAAATGAAAAAATATAGTAAACAAAAAATATTTAAAAAAGGAGAATAAATAACAATAAATTTTTCATTAATTCCACATTGTCTCCGTAAACACGGTTCTCGAGGTTTTAATATTTTGCCAAGCGATGAATTAAAGGCTTTAGAACAAGTTTGCATCAAAAAGTAAATTTAGTTAAAAATTTATCATACGATGATTTCCCGAAAAATGTCGATATTTTCCTGAAGAGGTCAATTTAAAAAAAAAGTCACTTAGATCAATTTGGCGGTTATGGATCGATATGTAAATAAAGGACATATTCCAGTTCGAATTTGTCGTAGGGTTAGAATGTATATGTATCTACTTTAAACATCAAGCAGGTTATAAAGCTGCAGTTAATTCATTCGTTGCAATAATTTTTATGTGAAAACATTCCCACCACGTTGCCTAAACAAAATAAAATAATGTTACTGCAACCTTTACAAAACGTTATGGTAACGTTCAGTGTTGGCTCGGTTGTTGTCTTTGATTGCCAGGGATTAAAAATCATTAACAACCAAATCATTTTCAAGGTACTGGCTTTTTTCTTTAGTGAAAAGAAACATGTCTGGTTGAAAAGCAATTATCATATGCTAGATTGGGACTTTGGTATCTTCACATTGAGTGGTTTAAAAAGATACTTAAAGTTTCTTCTCCAAGGATATCAGGTATATGTTAAAGGCGAAGAAAAGGCATTACGGGCGAAAGAATTGCTTAAAGATTGTCCTGTATCTGGTATAAAAAAAATTGATAACACTTATTCATTAAAAGATATACAACAATTGTACATAACAGATATGGTAAAAGCATAGCTGTGAAGTAATGATTACTAATCGTAGTCATTAGTAATTTGATAACTTTTATTCAAAAGTTGAAGTAATTGATTAAGTACAATTCTTTTCTGTTTGGCCCAATAATCCAAGAATAACGAATACAAATAATCAAATTGGAATCAGGATTACTTGCGATTACGAAAAATAATCAAAAATAATCAGAAATTATCAAAAATAATCAAAAAAAGTAATCCGACTACTTTTGAAGATTATTTTTGATTATTTTTGATTATTTTCAGGGTTTTTGTCTGTTCAACTAGAAATTTTCAGAAATTTGATTCAAAAACAAATACAAAGTTTATATAATACAAATATTTTATTATGAAAAAGAACGAAAACACACAATGCATGATAAAACAAAGAAGCCATTTTACTCCAAACTCCTATTTGCCTTCATTAAAACTAATTTCATTTTTCTTTCTTGTTCTTGAATAAATTGAACAGTAACAATCCTTTTTCGCTGGATTGAAGGATTGGACGATCCTTACCTTTGAATAATAGAACGTTTTTAGTTCGTAGCCGTACTCTGTACTTTATTTTACTGATTATTACATATTTCTACATTAATAAAGAAAGCTCTTCTCACGTGAAGTCATGGAAAAATTGATACAAGGTTGCAAGAGTTCCTTATACCTACATAATTAAATAATAAGGTGACCGGTAAATGAATAATGAAAAAATATGTTTGGATTCCAGCTGCCAGGGGCCAGTTGAGAGACTATTTTCTTTTGCCGACATAGTAAATCAAGGCGAATAGCAGTTTCTTTGTTTAATCATGCATTGTGTGTTTTCGTTCTTTTCCATAGTAAAATATTTGTATTATATATATTTGTATTTGTGTTTGAATCAAATTTCTGAAAATTCCTAGTTGAACTGAAAAAAACCCTAAAAATAATCAAAAATAATCAAAAATAATCTTCAAAAGTAGTCAGATTACTGTTTTGATTACTTTTGATTATTTTTCGTAATCGCAAGTAATCCTGAATACAATTTGATTATTTGTATTCGTAATCAATTACTTACCAGAAAAATCTCATATAAGGATTATTTAATCATTATAATTCCTCTTAAAATGTAATTTAATTGATTACTTATCGTAATCGCAATTTCACAGCTATGGGTAAAAGACTGTAATTATCATTGTTAAGAGTGTATTAGTAAAAAAAAAATATGTATGTGCTCAAAGAAATCCTATTGCTTTAAGAAATTATATTGATGATAATCATAAGTCTCTTTAATTTTTGTTATTCTGTAAAACCTTTAAAAAAAAAAAACATATAAAACCCAAATAAAAAATATATAATTTTTTTCTTTTGAGATTAAAATCGGGTATAAAAGTAGAAAACATTTGGTCACAAAGGATCATCATGTGTATCCAACAGAGGGGAGAACCCATTTGGCTCTTGCTGGAAAATCGAGAGCTAGTTTCATTGGGAGACCATTATTACAACCATCTTACATTTGAAAAAATATTCAATAGCAGAGACTTTGTTTAGATGAAGACGAGAATGGGGATTGTGAATATTATCATTGTCATAAAAAGGAAATACTTTTTTTTCCTTTCGATTTGCAATACATAACACAAATTAATTCCAGAATCAGGATTTAATTTTGTATATCTTTGAATATGTTAAAATTATAAAAATATTTTAATAAAACTATTTACTACCATTAAAAAGCAAAACATCATTTTTATTAAATATTCCTTATTCATTGTGAGAATCGGTTGGTTGGATGGTTTTTCAGTTTTCCAAAGAATATGTGCAACTTCGTTTATCCTAGCAAGATCTTCGTCTATTAACTCTTAATTGTGTCCCGGTGCTAATATTAAAATATTTTCCGCCAGCTCCACTCCAACTTTTTGTCCATATTTGGTATTCATCCTATTCATCGATTCAATTCGGAAAACGATTCTAAACGAAATCTGAAGTAAATGCCTTGTTTTTTTCATCTTTCCGATTTGGTTAAATCGGCTTGCACCAAAGTCCTTCGTTGCTGTAATTTGGGCTTAGGACGAGTACGATGAAGTTGTTGCCGCTACCTAAGCCTTCAGCGTTGTCATGTTCTTCCTTCCTGTAATTTTTTTTAAAATTTTTTTGTCGAAGCTTTTGCTGCTATCTTAAAGTAAACTTTTTGAGTGTTTAAAGTTTTCTGAATTTGAACTTAAAATTTTTTACTTTTTATATCGAATTTTTAATCATCTTTTTCCACACTTATCCAATAAGCACGCAATCCAATAAACATTATTTTCTTGCAGTTGACAAAAACTATTTGTAGGACTTTTTGAATCACAATGTGACCTTTCTATTTCCATTCAATCCAATGAAAATCTTCTTATTGGAATTTGTAACCCACCGCGTCCTCTTTCAATTAATAAGCTGCATACTCTTCTGATCTAATAAGCAGCATCAATAGGCTAACACACAAACGTGAGAAACCTGCAATATATTAGAGTAGATTACATTGGCGAGGGGTCTGGTATCTAAGTCACCATGTCACTGCATCCACAAGGGATTATTGTGACAAAAACCCGTTTAATTTCCTAGGCAAGCAGCATTTAGGAATGCTACGATGTCCCTTGGAGGAGTATTTCCTATCTCTGCTGTAGATGGATAAGTATTGTATAAATAGCGAAGTTTGAGTCTTCCAAGACTATCACAGTGGCACAGGATGTGCTCCACCGTTTCCTCTTCTTCGTGACAGAATCTACACCTATCATCCCTTGTCATTCTGAGAGCTTAAAGATGTTTGTTAGCTTTACAATGTCCAGTCAAAAAGCCTGTGACAAGCCGCATTCCGTTCCTGTTCATCATTAAGAGCTCCTGGGTCCGGGTTTTTGATATTGTTGCCATGAATTCTTTTGCTTGGTTGTGGCCTGCAATGCATTGCCGTTCAATCTGAGCAGCTCTTTCCAGCCATTTACAAATTCTGAGTTTGAAGTAACTTCAGGATGGAACACAGAACGGCCTTGGTTCAATAAATATTGATCCAGGTCCTTTCCTGGCCCACGATGGCCTGGGATCCAAATAAGATGGATTGTAATGCGTGATACAAGTGCCTTCAGGAGCAACAGAGACTCGCAAACTAGTTTGCAGGTAATCCCGAACGAGTTTAAGGCAAGAAGTGCTGCCTTGCTGTCCGAGAGTAAATATATTTTATTACCTTTTACAACAGTTCCTTTATATTGTAGTCCAAATGAGTTCGTGGCATGGATTTGAGTGTTAGAATCAGATTGATTTCTTTATTGAATATTTCTTACTTTTATACTTACAAATTGCTTACACAGCTAACTTACAATATTGATAACATTTGCAATTTCAATTAAAACAAACAAAATCGATATCAGCTAAAATTCGGAAATCGGGGAAAGCATAGCAACAGCGTCTCAAATTAAACAACACAAGCATAAGCACGGCTGAGCTACGCAATGCTTATCAACCAAACGTATGCAGTAGCATTCTTGCCAATTCGGCAATAACGCATTTGTCCAAACAACCGAAGCTTAAACGTGGATCAATTGTTTACCACGCGCAGTGATCGGATAAGCGGTCGAAAGCAATGTTTATGTAATCATTCGACCAAGAGTCGATGAATGCTTGTATGCCCTTGAACTTGAAAATATTGGGCCGTCAGCAAAGTGCTTATCGCTAATTTTTATAACTTTTGTTGCGTGCTCGCTTGTGCGCGATATAAAGTGTTTGTGCGTTCGTCTGCTCACGCTACACCTTCCCTCTTTTGGAAGAATGATCTTACACGGGATAGATCATTCTTTTTGATGAATAAAAATTTTAGTGCTTTAGTGAGTGCGAATTGATTCAATTTTACAGTATCTTATTAATACTATACAATATGAATATATGTAATTATATATATATTTGTTTTTTTGTTTTGATTTTTTTTTTTTTTTTTTTTCTTTCTTCTTTATGTGTATGAAAATATATTAATTTAAAACTGTTTTTGTGAACAATTAATTTTTTGTTATCATTCTTAAGATGAAAGTTATTTCTACGATCGATCTTTTCCACTACATACGGGCCCTTGTAAGTACTATCTAATTTATGCCTAGTTTCATCCTTAACTAACACTAAGTCTCCTATTTTAATTTCAATACTATTTTTATTTTTATCATATAAATTTTTCTGTTCAATTTTGCTCTTAAGGAGCATTCTACTTGCTCGTTCCTGTGCCATTTGAAGCCTAAACTTTACTTCTTTTTCGTATGCTTCAATATTATAAACAGGTGAAACATTATTTTGCTCAACAAAATCGTATTTTGGTGGTTTTTTACCAAAGACTAGTTCAAATGGGCAGTAGCCATGAACAGTTGAGGGGGTGGTGTTGTAACAATATGAAAAATATTTCAACCACTCGTCCCAATCGGATTTATTCACCGAAATGTAAGATCTAAGGTACTCATTGAAAGTTCTGTGAACGCGTTCCACCGATCCCAATGTCTGATGATGGTAGGGTGTCGATGTTCGGTGGTCGATCTTCAAAAGCTTACATAGTTCCTCAAATACGTTATTTTTGTATTCAGTGCCCATATCTGTCATTATCGTTTTAATGAGACCATAAACAAGTATCACACTGTCAACAAGAGCTTTTGCTACTACTTTCGCATGTTTGCTGCGAACTGGCACCGCGATCAAGTATTTCGTCAAATTACACACAATTGTAATTGCATATTCATTTCCAGCCTCGGATCTCGGCAACGGTCCAACAGTGTCGATTTGGACGATGTCGAAAGCCGAAACCGGCGTTTCAGTGATTGTCATCGGTTCTTTTATATGCGTTGTTGTTTTGTTTTTATTACACTGTATGCATTTCTTTACGTATTGTCGAATATCTTTTGTCATGTTTTTCCATATGTATTCTTGTTTTATTTTATTTGTCATGCGATTTACGCCCGGGTGGCCACCTTGAACGGGATCGTCATGGAATTTGTGAAGTATTTTGTTAATTCTTTCTTTATCAGTAACCTGAGTGACTTTTGGTGTTAATGCAATGATCAGTTGCTTTAAAATTTTGTTGCCCTTTTCTTTGAAATCATCTAGATGAGTATATTCAAACATTGTATCGTTTAATGATATTTGCATTTTATCGATGCCTAAACTGTCGGTTTCTTCATTTAGCCTAGAAAATAATTGTCCTAAGTAAATTTTTCCGTTAACAATCAGGTCATCGCATTTAATTATGCTACAAATCCTTTTTCCTTTTTTTAATATTATTTTTGGAGGAAGAAAGATGAGCTGGACATGTCGTTTTACTTCTGATTTATATAGCGCTTCATATATTTTAATTTTGGGCTGTTTTCTTGATTTGTTGTTCTCAGTGTTATAGATTTCGTTTTTGTTCATAGATCTTGTTGTAATAAAAATGTTAGAGGTAGTTTCAGTTGTTAATTTTTTAAGATCGTCAATATCGATACGTGAAAGTGCATCTGCAATGGAATTTTCTTTTCCTGCTATGTACTCCACCACAAAATCGTACTCCTCTAAATCCAGTCTGATACGGGTTCGTTTAGAAGATGGGTTTTTCATTGAGAATAAGTAAGTTAGTGGTCGGTGGTCGGTCTTGACAATAAATTGTTTTCCGTAGACGTAGGGTCTAAAATATTTTATTGCCCAATGAATGGCAGCAAGTTCTTTTTCTATAGTGGCTTTGTTGCATTCTCCTTTTGTGAAGGAGCGCGATGCGTACGCAACAGGTAATTGCTTGTCTTCATATTGTTGGCTTAACACTGCTCCGCAGGCAAATCCGCTAGCGTCTGTAGTAATATAAAAAGGTTTGTTGAAGTCTGGATATTGTAGAATTTTGGGACTAATTAAAGAGTCTTTTAAATACTGGAATGATTTTTGGCATTGTTCGGACCAAATGAAGGGTATGTTTTTTCTGCAAAGTCTAGTGAGTATTCTTGAATATGTGGCAAAATTAGTTATAAATCTTCGATAGTAGTTGCAAAAACCGACGAATCTTTTGACATCGTCGGCCTTTGTTGGGATTGGGTAGTTTTTTACAACATTGAATTTACTCTCATCAGGCAAGATGCCTTTGTCTGTACATGTGTGGCCTAAATATGTGACTTGGGTTTTAAAGAAAAGACATTTTTCAGGATGTAATTTTAAGCAGGGATCGGCAATAATCCTATTTTCAGCATTATTTTTATGAATTATTGCCGAATATATGAATATTTCCATTTCTTTTTACATATAATTATGGATTAATGAAAATTCAAAAATTTCAAATTTAACATTTTCGATTTGTATGATATTGTTAAATTCAAATTCTGAAAATATGAGTTGACATATAGTCAATAATAATACAATTTAAAATTTGGACTACTAAAAAAACCCAAAATTTAAATGTGAGAGTTATTGAATATTCGACAATCAAAAATTTTTATTTCGAAATTCTGGAATATTCAGGCACTCAAAAATCAGAACTTTGAAATTTTGGATTATTTGAAAAATCAGCAATCATTTTTTAAAAATTTTTTATTGTTTTAATAATCAAGAATTTCAGATTAAAAAAGTTAATAGGAAATAAAGCAAATTACATTAATAATCAAAGTCTACTACGAGTATTAGTCTGTCTTTATCTAGGTGCACTCCTGCACTTGCAATGTTTAATAAACGGCAGAATTAATAACGATTGACTTTTAATTCTTCTTGAACTTATTTCTGCATCTAGGCAACAGTGGGCATGAAAGGGTTAATAGCAACATAACTATCAATTCAAATTTGCCTGTTTTCAAAATAATTATTGGTTGACTTGGTCGCATTTTATTTTCTTATTTGTCATAAGCATGTTAATTTGAAACCAGAAATGCTATATTTATAAATTTAATCCACGAATTTTTGATCTGAAATTCTTGATTATTAAAACAATAAAAAAATTTTAAAAAATGATTGCTGATTTTTCAAATAATCCAAAATTTCAAAGATCTGATTTTTGAGTGCCTGAATATTCCAGAATTTCGAAATAAAAATTTTTGATTGTCAAATATTCAATAACTCTCACATTTAAATTTAGGGTTTTTTTAGTAGTCCAAATTTTAAATTTTATTATTATTGCCTATATGTCAACTCATATTTTCAGAATTTGAATTTAACAATATCATACAAATCGAAAATGTTAAATTTGAAATTTTTGAATTTTCATTAATCCATAATCATAAAATGAAAATCTCTGATTGTACTATAATCTGAAAATCAAAATTTAAAATTTTTTTTCTGCCGATCCCTGATTTTAAGTTATATTTTCGACACGTGGAAAACACGTCATTCAGATTTCTAAGCATGTGTTTTTCTGGGCATCCCAGCAGGTGATAGTCCGGAAAATGCAAGGGTCATCATTCGCTGGAATGAATTTGGAGCAATCTTGAGACCATATGGCAATCGTGTGAATCTGTATGATCCAGTGTCGGTTGAAAAGGATGTAATATTTCTTGATGTTTCTTTCAATTCAATTTGGTGGAATCCAGAGGTTAAATCCAAACAGGAAAAATACTTTGCTCTACCCAACTGATCTAAAATGTCGTCTATTCGTGGTAAAGGGAATTTGTCGGCTGTGAGTTTTTTATTTATTTGCCTATAGCCTACCACTAGTCTATATCGTTTGGATTCGTTACCTGGAATTGACTTTTTAGGTACTAATAAGATTGGACTATTGTATTCCGACATTGATGGTTCAATGATATCATCTTTTATTAGTTTATTTATTTGTCGGGTGATTTCTTCTTTGTGTGCGTGAGGGATACGGTAGTTTTTGATATACACTGGTTCTTCATCCTTCAAACGCAATTCCTGTTTGTAGAAATTATTTGTTGAAACCTGATCTGACTCTAAAGCAAAAATGTCAATGTATTTTGTACATAATTCGTCTAGCTGTTTAGATGCAAATGGTGGAAAATTTTTTCGTAGCTTTTCTAAGATTTTGGCTGAATTTTGAACTTTTATTGTAGGTTGAACAATTTCATAGTCATCTAGATTTTCAGTCTTGATTTTTTAATTTTGAATTGTTGTATTTTCATCTGTTGTGTTGGCAATTCTTATAAATGCTTGGTTTTGGCTAGTAATTGTATTAGCAATAAAAATTCCTTCCTGAATTTGCTGTTTTGGTATTAGTACGTTGGGGTAATTGTTTTCAATTTTTATTAACGAATGACTTCAGATCTAGCCGGGACAGATATTGAATAAATGCTTGTTGAATTTTGAATAGGAATAGCTATGTCTTCATGATAATCATGTGGTCTCAGAATAAGCCAGTCTTGTGTTTTTTGGTAATCAATTATGCAATTGTATTTTTTTAAGAAGGCCAGCCCCAAGATTCCTGTGCATGGTATGGGGAAATCGCTGTCAACAATATGAAATGTATGTTTAATTAATAAATCTTCGCAGAGAAGGTCTGTTTCAATAGTTCCAAGTGTGCTTACTGTTCCTTGCCCTACGCCGTTTATTGAAGTTATATTTGAAGTGTCTATTTGTACCTGATTTTTTGTATGATTTATTTTAAATATTGATATATCTGCTCCTGTATCGATTAAAAATGTATTAAGTGTGTCACTAATTAGTGTCCTAGTTGAAATGAAGCTATTAAGATGTAAATTAAAGGAGTAAAGATGTTTTGTTGTTGTACTATTTAATTCTGTGGTGGAGCTGTTTGGTTTTCCGATTGCTGTTCACTGTTCAGGGTTCGTACATTTCTATTATTTTGTCCCTGAGTGTAAGTGTTCTGTCTGTTCTGGTGGTTTTGTGTGTTAAAGTTGTTGTTATTGTTATAGCCATAATTTCGTCCACGTCCGCGAAAGTTTCCGCGTCCACGAAAGTTTCCTCGTCCGCGGCCACCATGACCACGCCTGTTATAGTTATAGCCATAGTTTTGGTTATAACTTTGTCGTTGTTGGTTCCTATAAAACATTATATTGCTCGGTTGGTTAACCGCGTCATTGCTGGCCTCCATGAATTTGGAAATAGCTGATTCCAAGGATTCAAACTGGCCAGTTTTCATGACCATTTTAACTTCCGCGTTTGAAGCGTTACTCTTAAATGCATCAACTGCTACTTGAGTTGAGTATGTGGATGCAAGACTTGACGGTACACCGTCGGAAATGTATGAGTTTTCTAACTGTTTTGTGAGTTTAATAATTTCAGTGCTTTTGTTGATTCACCTTTACATTTTAATTTCAACTTGTCTATGATTTCACTAATTGTGGATTCGTTTGATATGATCTTACAGGAATCACCTTTCAATTTACTTTTAACCAGAATGACTGCTGTACGTTCATGTTGACCCATAACTTCTTTCACAATTTCCAAGGATTCAATAAAAGATTGTAAGTTTTGAGGTCGACCATCGAAATCACTGACCACTGAGGCAGCTAACCGTAAAAACTCCTGCTGAGACATTTTAAGTTCTGTATTGATTTTTTGAATTGGAATATTTGGATTGATACCTGTAGGATCGGCTTCACTTTCAGTTTCTATCTCTTCTGTGCCACTTCTCATTTGATTTAGGTCTACCACTATTGCTTCTGTTAAAGAATGTGAAATAGTTTCACATATGTTATGCTTGACCAAAATTCTCAATAATTTATCTCTCAGATCCCAATACGTTTTCAAAGCTAATTCTCTATACTCCTTGCGTAATTTATCACACTGAGCACCCAAAGACTCTCTAATTTTGTTTGTAATTTCTATGAGCTCTGTAAGATGTTTTATAAGCGTTTCTTGTTTAAAGTTTCGGTTTCTACTCAATAATTTGTAAATTCTTTTAAAATTTTCTTTTTCGCTTTCAAGATATGTACTATAAAGTGACCATCTTTCCATATCTAAACCTTGTCCAAGTCATTTGCCCTGCTAACATATTTCTTTTTAAGGCTTCTATTGTGCATTAAGTAAATTTTAAGAGCAAGTTCTAAGGATGCGATTACAATTAGAATCACAGGAAAAATCTCTATTGATCCTAAACTAGGCTGTGTCACCTCTACTTCGTTGACAACGTTTGCCTTTGGATCGCTAATCTTTGATTGCTGTCCACCCATAGTGGTGGAAAAATCGATGGAAAAAAATTTTTTGAAAAATTTTACATTTTGCACATTTTTATTATATTTTTTTTTTCAAACAATGGTTTATTCAGGTAGCCGCGAAGTTCGCGTCTTGCTACGCTAAATAATTTAACTCGCTTAAATATTAAAGGTGCTGTGAAGCACTCTTGCGTTGTAGTGCCGCTTCAATTTCTGCTACTCTCTTCCAGTTGGTCTTCTTTATGTTTCCATTGGTTGTGGATTCTGCTTGGCGTATTAGTTGCGCTCTTAGCCGTCGAAGCCTGTTTTTCTCTCCTCCTCTTCGTTTAGGTGTTTTAACTGCTGGAATTGTGGTTAGTCGCTCCTCATGCTTCTTTGCACGGTGTGCTTTGCTGATAGTTGCCAGTTGCCGGGCTTGGTATTCCCGAATTGAAATTGGGCGAGGACCTGCTGTTACGTCAGCTTGCAGAGCCTCTTTAAGGTTTTTCTTATCCTTGATAATTGGCGTCAAGGATATTCTCGAAAGTAATATCGAGATTATTAAAGGCATTTATATGTCCTTTATTAAAACTTTGAACTATTTAACACACTTTTTTTTCCTCAAATTCCAGAGGTTTCACTCTTTAGACTGGCAAGGATCGCCATGTAGTCCAAATGAGTTCGTGGCATGGATTTGAGTGTTAGAATCAGATTGATTTCTTTATTGAATATTTCTTACTTTTATACTTACAAATTGCTTACACAGCTAACTTACAATATTGATAACATTTGCAATTTCAATTAAAACAAACAAAATCGATATCAGCTAAAATTCGGAAATCGGGGAAAGCATAGCAACAGCGTCTCAAATTAAACAACACAAGCATAAGCACGGCTGAGCTACGCAATGCTTATCAACCAAACGTATGCAGTAGCATTCTTGCCAATTAGGCAATAACGCATTTGTCCAAACAACCGAAGCTTAAACGTGGATCAATTGTTTACCACGCGCAGTGATCGGATAAGCGGTCGAAAGCAATGTTTATGTAATCATTCGACCAAGAGTCGATGAATGCTTGTATGCCCTTGAACTTGAAAATATTGGGCCGTCAGCAAAGTGCTTATCGCTAATTTTTATAACTTTTGTTGCGTGCTCGCTTGTGCGCGATATGAAGTGTTTGTGCGTTCGTCTGCTCACGCTACAATATTCCCTAAGACGGAGTTCTAGTGCATGTGCTTCTGCCTGAAACACCGAGGTCTCTTGGCCCATGCTTGCAAATATTTCTTCTTGGCTTAAGACCGAAAATTCCCAATCCAGCTCCTTGATCCGTCTTCGAGCCATCTGTAAACCACAGATGGTAGTCTCCTATCAACCTACGCCTATTTTTATCCCAGTCATTTCTGTCTGGTATAGATTTTAGAAATTTTTTGTGGAAGTAAAATCTGGCGGTGCAAATGTCGGATATGGTGATATTAAGTCCTTCCTCTCTGCATTTCTTTTCCCAAGACGTGAGTTTGTTATCACTCTAATTTGCTTTTCATCAGTTCGAAAAAGTTTGGCCATGAACGCCATTGCCTTCTTACCGAACAGATGAAGTGGAGGGAGCCCCAGTACAATTTCAAGGGCCGCTAATGGGGTTGTCCTCATGGATTCACATATGTTGACGCAGGCTAGTCTCTGGAGTTTCCGAAGACTGTCCCTCGCAGTTCTTTGCTCAGCTTTCCTGTACCAAATGGCTGCACCGTATGATATGACAGGTTAAGCAACTGACGTATACATCCAAAGGCTGAGTTTTGGAGTAAGGCCCCAGGATTTTCCTAGAAGGCTTTTGCTGGTTCATATAGCAGCTCTGGCCTTTTTGATAGCATTATCAATGCATTCCATAAGCATTCCATGTCAACATTTCATCTAGAATAACTCCCAGATATTTGACCTGGTTCAAAAATTGAAGCTCCTCTCCATTAAGAGATGGTTTGAAGAAACCTTCCTTTTTTCTCTTTTTGGTGAAAATCATAATGTTTGTCTTTATAGGATTTATGTTTACATCTACATCTCTGCACCGTCTAGCTACGATGTTCAGGGCTTGGTGTAGGCGGAATGAGATCGTGCCTTCTTATTTCCCCCTTACAAGGATACCGATGTCACCAGCGTACCCTTGTACCTCGAATCTTTCATCGCTTAGTTTACGCAGGAGCACATCAACAACAATGGACCATAGCAGGGGAGATAGTGCTCCTCCTTGTGGACAAAATTTTGCTGCGTGGGCCTTGATTTCAACATGGCCTAGGGAAGATTTTACCACCCTAGTTCAAAGAACATTACTTATCCATTCTTGTGTCGTGTTATCGACGCCTTTTTCGCAAAGCGATATTTCAATATATCAGTGATCCCTTTTATCACAGGCTCCCTCAATATCAAGAAAGCAGCCTTTCGCAAACTCTTTGCAGTCTATTTACTCCTGAGTCTTGCCAGTGAGACTATGAAGTGCATGAGTGGTGAATTTGTTTTGTTGATAAGCATATTGATTTCGATGAAGAGGATTAAATGATAAGTTTTCTCCTCTTAACAGGTTAGCTGATAAGTCCCCGGTCTGACACATAGATGGCGTCGCTAGTATTAAATGTATATTATTTTTATATAGTGACAAACTTCAAATGATTTGTGTCAAAATTTGACGTCTGTAAGTCAATTAGTTTTTGAGATAGAGCGTCTTTTGTGAAGCAACTCTTGTTATTGTGAAAAAAATGGAAAAAAAGGATTTTCGTGTTTTGATAAAATACTGTTTTCTGAAGGGAAAAAATACAGTGGAAGCAAAAACTTGGCTTTCCGGACTCTGCCGCAGGAAAATCAACAATAATTGATTGGTATGCAAAATTCAAGCGTGGTGAAATGAGCACGGAGGACGGTGAACGTAGTGGACGCCCGAAAGAGGTGGTTACCGACGAAAACTTCAAAAAAATTCACAAAATAATTTAGAATGACCGTAAAATGAAGTTGTTCGAGATAGCAGAAGCCTTAAAGATATCAAAGGAACGTGTTGGTCATATCATTCATCAATATTTGGATATGAAAAAGCTCTGTGCAAAATGGGTGCCGCGCGAGCTCACATTTGACCAAAAACAACAACGTGTTGATGATTCTGAGCGGTGTTTGCAGCTGTTAACTCGCAATACATCCGAGTTTTTGCGTCGATATGTGACAATGGATGAAACATGGCTCTATCACTACACTCCTGAGTCCAATCGACAGTCGGCTGAGTGGACAGCGATCGGTGAACCGTCTCCGAAGCGTGGAAAGACTCAAAAGTCCGCTGGCGAAGTAATGGCCTCTGTTTTTTGGGATGGGCATGGAATAATTTTTACCGATTATCTTGAGAAGGGAAAAACCACCAACAGTGACTATTATATGTCATTATTGGAGCGTTTGAAGGTCGAAATCGCGGCAAAACGGCCCCATATGAAGAAGAAAAAAGTGTTGTTCCACCAAGACAACGCACCATGCCACAAGTCATTGAGAACGATGGGAAAAATTCATGAATTAGGCTTCGAATTGCTTCCCCACCCACCGTATTCTCCAGATTTGGCCCCCAGCGACTTTTTCTTGTTCTCAGACCTCAAAAGGATGCTCGCAGGGAAAAAATTTGGCTGCAATGAAGAGGTGATCGCCGAAACTGAGGGCTATTTTGAGGCAAAACCGAAGGAGTACTACCAAAATGGTATCAAAAAATTGGAAGGTCGTTATAATCGTTGTATCGCTCTTGAAGGGAACTATGTTGAATAATAAAACCGAATTTTGAGAAAAAAATGTGTTTTTCTTGGTTAGACCGGGGACTTATCAGCCAACCTGTTATATGTCTTTCAACAATTTTTCCATGGATTTCAAGAGAAAAGATGTTAGATTAATGGGTCCAAGGGGTTTTCGGTAGGTTATTTGGTTTTCCTCCCCCTTTAGGTATATATCTGACAATTACCTCCTTCCATTTGGTAGCTATAGTACCTATTGCCAGCCCTGCCCTGCAGATATTGATCAGGTTGGGCATTAGGTGGGTAAGGCCCTTTTGTGGGAGTGCTGGAAAAATTGCATCTGCCCCTGGGGCCATAAACGGAGAAAACGAATTGATAGCCAAATCAATTTTTCCTTCAGTTCAAATTCTTCGAGCTGTCCGTTAATCACCGCACTGGGCCTTTTGATCCTAGAAGTTATGAAGTGATCACTGGGCAGATCGCAGAGGGTGGATCCCGGGAAGTGTATTTCTGTGAGAAGCTCAAGCGATTCTCTGCAGTCTTAAGTAAAGGTCCCATTTGGCTTTTGAAGAAGTCCGATGGGATAAGTGTGGCTTTTCGAAATTACTTTGTGGATTCTAGCACTACTGCTAAGACTTTGAAGCCACGAGCAGAAGTTCCTCCATGAATATCTTTTGGCCCTTCTAAGTTCTTTATTGAAGATGGTTAGGGCATTCTTTTATATGGCCCATTCAACATGTGTTTAGTCCTGTTATAAAACCTCTGCGATTCGGCTCTAAGTTTGGCTAATTTGTTGTTCCACCAAGGCACTGATCTGTTACCGATCGTGATTTTGATCGAAAAGGACTCATGGTAGGCATTCGTTATAGCAGTGTTGACAATAACATCTGCTGTTTTTAGATCATGTGCATTACTGATAGTATGTTTACAATTGCCTGTTGGCCCTAAGTTCATCTGAAGATAGATCCCAATCAGTGGCCCTATGCGCGCTATACGTATCAGTAAGCCTTGCGCTTAGATTGACATCGAAGGTTATCTGACGATGGTGTGACATGGATGTTTCCGAGGAAACTTTCCATTCTCTGATAAAGTTCTTTATAAATGATGCGGCAAAAGTGATATCTAGTACTTCTTCTCTAATTATATTTATAAACGTAGGCCTGTTGCCTGAATTTGAAACAATTAGGTTATTGCTTGTGATAAATTCAAAAAGGTACTCACCCCTTGTTTTGATATTGGTGCTGCGCCAGATTGTGTGGTGTGCATTTGCCTCACTGCCAACAATAAGCTGTTTCCCATTTTCAGTGTTGTAGTCCACCAGTCCTTTCACTGGTAGGAAGTCCAGGTCAGGTGAGGTTTCAGATAGGTAGGTGTGCTGTGAAATAGTGAATGCAATAATCTCATATCTTACCAAAATACAAGCTCTAGGTCGCCTATGATTGTTATGGTCGTACAATAGCATACCTTTTAGTCCTTTGATCTGGTTCTCGTAGGTATACGGGCCCTGGATCAGGCCGATGTCAATCTTTTTAGAGATGAAGCACTGCATCAGCAAGGCTGAAGCAGCTTTGGCGTGCTGAAGATTGACCTGCAGGCACTTCATATCTATTTCTTGCGTTCATCGCCCTTTCGCATCCACTTAGGAAGCTTGGTTCCATGTGAGGGTGCTTGGGTGCGAAAGGGTTTCGCCGCTGGTATTTTGGGTGCTTGCGGAGGTATACTTTCTCTGGTGCTGTTTAGTGTGTTGCCCAATACCTTCGAGGTATTGGTTTTCACGCCGACTCCCTTACTGGGCTTCTCCGCTGTTAGAGGCCGTTTTCTCGGTTGTGCCTTGGGTGCGCCGAGATCTTCATTCACACGAACTTGTATCTGTGTGAAGTTCAGACACAGCTTTTCTGCCTGGTCAACTATTTGGTTCTTCGACTTTTCGTCTTCAAAAATCGTTACAGTCCCGCCACCATTCTTATCCTTTTCAGTCCTAAGAATTTTCCATGCTGTCGTCGAGATACCACCATCAGTCACCAAAATGTTCGTTGGCAGGGCAGCGGAGGGTGTGATGTACGTTATGCATACAAATTTTTCGGGCATATCTAGACCCTGACACACTTTGAATGATGCATTTGGAAAAGGCTGGTTTTTCGGCACACATTCGTTCAGTCAGTTCTTCATTTTCCGATTACAGCACGTCAATGAGAGCCACCCGTCTCTGTTGGCGCTGGCTATAAAGCCGTATGTGCTCTCGTATTTCGGCAGTTTGTCGATATCTTCCAAGAGCTTACTTACCCTTAATGAGCTCCATCTGCTCACCAGTGAGAAGAATCTCCGGATACTTCTCATGTGCAATAGCCTTTTACAGGTGGTGGCTACATCTCTGTGAGAAGGACCCCAAGTATTCTGGTGGTTGGATGAAGGCTCCTGCAGGACAGCCGACTTGGGTTTTTTAGGTTGCGGGCGATGGCTTTCTTTAGGAGTGGTATTATTAGACCTACAGAACAAACTACTGACAGCACACATATAGACTACAAGGCACCACAATCTACCTTAACCTACTGATAGATCTTGGTGTTACTACGACAACATTTCTGGCGGCGTTGGGCTTCAAAATACCAGCACAAGTTGCAAAGAGGAGTGAAGTGGTCAGATGAGAAACGAAACATTGGCGTTGCGAACTTGGTATTGGTCGAGGAGGAGAACGTGCCCCCGAAGCCGTGGATTTGTATGGGCAGAGTTGTTAATACCATCCGCGAATAGTGGACATTAAATCGAAGAGAGGACAAATCAGACGAGCTATTGCCAAGGTGGCAATTGTCCCAAGAGCTGATGAGAATTGATGACATCCCCTGGAGACATCAAGGGCGGCTAAGCGTTAAAGCTTACACTGTGTACCTTATATAAATTGATTCAGAGTTGCATTTGAATAGTAATATTATGACGGTGAACATGGTGAATTCAAAGAGCCTTGTCTATTGTATTTAATTTATTCCTTACTAATGAGAAGAGAGTTAGTCCGATAGAGAAATTTTTTATTTTTTTTTTTCTGGATCTTCCTTTGAGTGGGAACTAACAGAAAGTATTCGGATCTTATTTCTAAAATTTTACGTAACTAATTATACATTTAGAGAAATATAAAAACAGTTTTTAGTTCCGATGAGCCTCAATATTAGAAACTGGGCTTTAACGCTGTATAGCGGCCTGCGCTGATGAGTACTGATCCCGCACGAGCGAGGTGCGTCAAGGTTAGAGAATCCTTGATTGGAAAATACACTGGCGTGCACGAGCGAGGTGCGTCAGACTTAATGAGTCCTGGTTAGCTGGAACGGTTGCTGTTGAAGTTCAGAATTGAGCAAACACGAGCGAGGTGCCTCAATCTGAACGAATCCTTGCTTAAACGAGTTTTAAGCATGCACGAGACAAGGTGCAGATAACAGATAGCGGAGCATCTGTGTTATACGTCTAGACTCATAGATGCGAACAGAAGGTCCTTTCTTTTTAAGCGTGAACGACTCGTTGTGTTATTAAGACTTCTTGCTAGCTGGTTGGAGTGATGTCTTAATTTATGAATATACGACGCTTTTAAACGTATTATTTCGTCCTTAACGAGCGGAATTTGTAGATCACGGTGAATACTTTCATTTTGAATGTATCATGGAGCACCTGTAATGATTCGGAGAATTTTCGATTGAGCTGTTTGAATTATTTCAATAGAGGAAGCACAGGCATTTCCCCACAGCTGAATGCCATATGTCTAAAGTGGCTTTAATAAACTATTATATAAAAGAACTTTATACTCCATATTTAGAGGGGAGCGATGGTTAATTAACCAGTGAATTCTTTATGCTTTTAGCTTTAGGTTGGTTCTTTTTGCTTCGATGTGCTTTCGCCAAGTTAATCGTTTGTCTAGATGAACTCCTAAATATACGAAATTTTCTGCTTGAGGAATGGAAACTCCTTTAAGGAGTATAGTTGGACTTATTCCTTTTCTTAGTGTGAGTGTAATGTGCTTACATTTTCGTTCGTTTACATTTATACGCCAGGTTGAAAGCCAAGTTTCAATTAATTGCATATGCCCCTGTAGAGTTCTTGACGCTTCCATAGGATCGCGGTGGCAACTCAATATTGCTGTGTCATCAGCAAAAGTTGACATAACAATGTTGTCACTAGTATGTATGTCGGCTGTGTATAGAAGGTAAAGAGAGGGGCCCAGTACACTGCCTTGCGGGACTCCTGCTTTTATTTCAAATTTTTCCGTAATGGTTTCATTAACTTTTACCCTAAAGAATCTTGTTTGAAGATATGATATGAGAATGCCATGTAAGTTTTGAGGAAGAAGAGATTTGATTTTAGCTATAAGTCCCTCATGCCACACTTTATCAAAGGCTTGAGCAATGTCAAGAAATATTGCAGAACAGTATTTTTTTTTTCAAAGGCATTCCGAATTTCTTGCGTGATCCGATTTACCTGTTCTATCGTTCCATGTTTTTTCCTAAAGCCAAATTGATGAGTCGGGATTAGGTTATGCTCGTGAGCTTATGGCGTTATCTTAAAAAGAAGAGCTTTTTCGAAAAGTTTAGATAAACAGGGGAGAAGGCTTATTGGTCGATAAGAGCTGGTTGATGTCGGGTCTTTACCTGGCTTCAATACCATCTTTATGAGCGATTCTTTCCATACCTCAGGAAAATGTGAAAAGGATATAATAGCATTAAAGAGTTTTGCTATATACGCGATAGCGATGATTGGTAACTCCTTGATCATTTTTGGGGTTATCAAGTCATAACCTGGAGCTTGTTTCTCGATAAAGTTTCCTTTTATAATACATTCTTTTTTCACTGACATGAAAGGTAATAGGGATAGATTCGTTGTTTTCCTCATGTAGGGGAAGTCTAAGGCCAGATAAAGAAGAGTTTGGAAGGAAAACTGAGCACAAGTGTTGGGCAAACGCTACTGCTTTCTCCTCATCACTTCTTGCCCATGTTCCTCTTAAATCTCTTAAGGGAGATTCGTGGTCTGTGGGGGGGGGGTTTTTCACTTTTAAGGCTCTCCACAGTGACCCTTTCGATGAACTATTTGGCGAAAGGTTAGAGATGAAGTTAAAATTTCTCTTATCTCGATCGTTTTGAAGAGCGATTTGGAGTTGCTTTGTAGCTCTATTGAGTCTGACTTTACTTTCAGGGGACCTATGTTGTTGCTATTCTTGCCTCAATCTGCGCTTTTCTTGTAGAAGCCTTTCGATTACACTGTTAGTATGATGGCAACTTCTATGGACAGTGGTAAAGCTCGTTGGGGTTGAATGCTCCGCCGCTGAAATCAGTATTGAATTTAAGGTTACAACCCCTTCATCGATTTGACATTCATTATTTATGGAATATTCAGAGTGTATGTGTGTTTCAACGTACTTTTTGTATTTTACCCAATTTGTTTTAGAGGTGGTCAGTCTAGGAGGGGGGCACGTTGTTCTTGTGTTTCCCGAAATTTTGTAAATTAGAGGACAATGATCTGAAGACATTTCATAACTTATCGACGCTAAAATACGAGAGTTATCGATACCTCGTATGATGGCAAAGTCTATAAGGTCTGGTATTTTGTTTTGATCTGTTGGTCAATACGTTGGATGTCCAGGTGAAAGGAAGCCTAGATTACTGGATGAATTCATCAGGGTGTTGTAAAGTTGTCTACCCCTTGGAGAAATTAGGCGCGAACCCCAGTGGGTATGCTTTGCATTATAATCGCCTGCTGCTATGAATCTATTACCAAGGGTTTCAAAAAATTCTTTAAATTGGCTTCACTTACTGAAAATAGAGGAGGACAGTAGATTGCAGACAAAACTAAATTTACGCCAAGGCTTTCAATCGAGACTGAAGTCGCTTGGAGGTAATTTTTTGAGAATGGCTCTATAGAAAAATGCCTAATTCTATTGCGAATCAATATACCCGTTCCTCCATGTGCTTTCCCATCAGGGTGGTTCGTTTTGTAAAATTTATAGCCTGATAACGAAAAATTATTTTTATCTGTAAGATGTGTCTCTGAAATAAGCATCACATCAATAGAATTGTTTGAAAGGAAGTGTGATAATTCTAGCTTACGCTGATTTATCCCATTTGCATTCCATGAGCATATAATTAGTAAGCTCATGTTTGTGCAGTAGAAGCTTGTTGAGGCTGCTGTTGCGATCTCATTATCATCTCAAACATATTTTCAACTTTTAACATGAATTGATTAAGAGTCTGAGTCAGAGTTGCTATAATGGCCTCCAAGTAACCATTTGACTGCTGGGGGGCAGAGTTTGAATTATAGCCACCTTTAGCAACATTTGCATAGGACATGGTGTTATTCACTGGAATATTTGCTTTATTTTGTTGTGGGACAACAGGATTGTTGAATATGATATTATTCGGCTAAGAACGACCAGCTTGCCTTTTTTCTAACATACGATTTTTTAATTCCCTAAATACTGGGCATCCCCTATAATTTGCGGTGTGATTTCCACCACAATTGTTGCATTTTTTCATAGCGGGTTGGTTTTTATTTTTATCGCAATTTTTAGAGCTATGGAATTCTCCACAAACAACGCAGACAGTGCGTAGGGTGCAGTATGATTTGGTATGCCCGTATTCTTGGCAATTAGCGCATTGGACAGGGCCAGTACGCTTATGAGGTTCTTCTATTACAACTCTACGATGAAGAAGATATAGAATTCCGTAGATTGGATGAGTCTCATTTTTTTTAAGTTTTAAATTATCAGGACAGAGTTCTACTTTAAACATTGGTTGTGGAGTTTTGGTCCTATTGAAGATGTTCATAACATTTCTTATTTTAAAACCTTTTTCCTCTAAGGGATGCTTAATTTCAAGGGGATCTACATCTGGTTCAATGCCTTTAATTGTCACATTAAGGCCCTTGCTACTTTTAAGCTGGTACGTGTAGTAGTTTTTTTTATTGTCGTCAAAATATTTTGTGACAATTCTAAAACTGTTTTCCGTGTAGACCTGGATTTTGGTCTCGTAGAGATTACCTCTAGTAAGATGCACTATATGGAACGATTCCTTCCCAATGATCTGAGTCAAGCTCATGACTAGATTGTTTGAGCTACGCTCGCGGAGGTAGATTGGTGGCGGCTTCGGAGACTTATTTCCAGAAGCGCTTGGAGAAACAGGAGCTTGAGCATCCTCAGTACTTAGTGCTGCGAATCTATTACCAATTAGCACGTTCGATGGATTAGCATTTGGGTTTGTCTTATTGACTTTAGGCTTGCCCACATTTGATTTCTGCGGGCTAAGCTTCCTTTTAATTTTAATGTAGCGGTCCATGCCTGTCTGCACTGCTGGATCGCTTATTTTATTAGCAGGAGCTTTTGTTCCGATGCTTTCAAGAAGCGCCACATCTGTTGCTGTGCTCTCAATGGTGATAGATAGAGAAAGTTGACGAGGAAAGCCGCAGTGGCAGAATAAAGTAAGAGGTGTAATTGAACACGTGTAATAACTGATTTTATTGTGAAAAGTAGATCGCTAGCATCATTGCGATAACATTCCCTATTTCAGGAACAGGGAATTAAACTATATCATTGGTTTTTTAAGTAATTGCTACGCCTTCATGCACCAACTTTGTTAAATGATTTTTTTTTACCACTTTTTGGCCCATATCTTTGTTTCAGTTGCAGTTTTGTATTCCAAGCTAACAAAAGAATGTACTCTGAGATGTGCCAATTATTATTTCTAAAACACCATTATGTTAAAATGTTTAAATAGGGAGGTACAACTGATTAAATTTCAAAAATCATCTTCTAGTTTTCTTTTAAAATTAGTGGTGTCCAAGCATATTTTCGATTTCCACTAAAATTTGTTGGGGGTTTGCGATTTTTGTTCTACTTATAGTCGTAGTGGAGCTTGTTATGTTCTTTCTTATCAATATTTTTAGGCCAATATTGCGTTGGTGATGACCATATCTGCAATTTTTGTAAATGCTTATGTTATATAACTGCACGATTAATGTTGACCTTGTCCAAGAACGTCGGCGCGCTGTTGACTTGCAGAATAATTAGCTGTTGTTGTTTTTGATTACGTTAAAGCAATTCTGATGATCGTGGTGCTTTCTTTGTAGTTGGTGTTCCTCTAACGTAAAAGCCTTTGCTGCTATTGCTATTTGCTTTTGCCGTTCCGCTGGCCTGCCTGTTGTCAACAGTGATCGAACTGCAAATGTGCATAAGTTTGCGCTGTAGTTGTTTTGGTTGTCAGCGATCGGGTTGAAATTATGCTTTCGCTTTGCGCATGCTGAGTTTTTGTTCTTTCCCATGATTGCAGCGCTATCTGTTGGCGATTTATGCTGATTGTTGGTATTCACGGTCACTCTTTTGCATTCACTGAGAAACTAGTACCTAAAGACAAGCCATTGCCATTTGTTCTCGGCTTTAAGACGACCGCATGTGAATTTAATGAACACTAACAACATTCCTCCCTCCTTAAAAGAAGTCGTGAGCATAGTGACGATCATCTGTTTGAAGCTGGAACCTTTTCAAAAACATTGCTTGAATCAGGTAGGGCTGAGTTAGGATGTACTGTTTTGGTAAAGATCTGAATTCTGTGTGTTAGTATTGTCTTAAATTTATTTTGATGAAGTCAACAACAAATCTGAACGTATCTGGATTGTTTCTTAGATTCAGTAAAATTTCACCTTTGCTTGTTAACTTTGTAACTAAGACCTTAATCGAAATGTACACGAGTTGTCCCGCTTACAAGCCCACATTAACTCTTTCTTCATATAAATTTGCCAAACAAGGTTTCAATTTCTGTAGGTTTTTTAAAAGCAATCTGTTGTTTTAATCGAACCCTTCCCCCTCTTTCACGAAAAATTAAACTTAAGAATATATGCACTCTTTTTAGAATAAAAAATTTTTTTAAACTTATTTTTTTGTTTTTATATAATTATTTATTATTATTATTTTATTATTTTTTAAATATATTTTAATTTTAATTTTTTTTTTATATATATTATTTTATTTTTGTGTTTGGTTGTTTATTAAATTCTTGAACTTCGTCTTAGCCTCTATCATTCACCATAGTTGTAAGGAATTCAATTTTTTGGCTATAAATTCGACAGCAATTACTTTTTATTGTGTTTGGAGCCTTACTAGAAATGTATTGGGTTAACTTATTCTTAGATTGAAAATCTAACCACTTATTGCAATATATTTTTTCATTGACGTGCCATAGTCGCATAGATAACCTGAACAAACTGAATATTTAACCACTTATTTCAATATTTTTTTCGTTGAAGTGCCGTTATTCTTGCCTGTCTTTAATGATCGCATAATTGTCAATATCTTTTCTTTTTCTTCCAAAGCTATTTCTGAATCTTTATAACAGTTTACTGTGGAACTCAATATTCCTAAAGCAAAAAAAGGCTAGCAAGAAACAATCTTATTTCAATTTTTCTACAATATTTTGCTTGTGCACAGAAACCCGTTTTTGTTCTAAGACAATAAAAAAATTTCGCATATATTAAAGTTTTAAAAAATCCTCAATCAAAACAAAACTTTTGTTGCGGGCATTTTCAGTACTCGACCATTACGAGTATGTCAGATATGGCATCTGCTTTCGTAGCCATCTTTAAAAAGTTTGTATGAGCTGATACTACTTGGTTATAGTTCAGGTACATAAGCCAGAACAAAATTGTTTGTGAACAGAGCGCAGGTACTTGAACCACTTTAGTACTTTTTGTTTTTCTTTCGCAATCATTTCAACTTGAACTTGGAATTTCTAGTGTGCAAAATAAAAATTAAAGAAATTATTCAAATATGTATATACAATGTCTTAAGTCGATTCAACATAAATGATACATATTTTCATACAAATATGGATGCAATTAAACTTCTAAACATTCTCTTGCCCGTTGACCTTGTGAGCTTAGCTCAACATTGAATATTGTTTTGATAACGCTGATCGAATTTTGATGACGTAATGCCGGGTATGGTTTATCTTGTGAGTTGAAGTTCTGCCATCTGCAGGCGCTGGTGCTGTTCCAAACTATGTGTTAGTGTTAGGAACACTCAAAAAGCTAACGTACCTGAATTTGCTGCTGCTGCTGTGGATTGGCCGATTTTGGACTGCTTTCGTCCGAAGAAATTTTTCGTGATTTTATTCGACGTTTTTCGCGACGCGGTTCAGTTATTGAAAACTAAAAGGGTTTTTTAAATGATAAGCAAAACTATGCCTTCTTGGCTACTAAGAGGATTTCAAATGATTTTTTCTTTCTTTTTAACAAACAATTTTGCCTTCGTGGCGTAAGGGATTTTCAATTCACTTTTGATTTCACTTTGTTCTTATAAATTCTTTTTTTTTGTTTTGGTTTTCTGGTTTTATAATTGAACGATTTAACGATTTTTACGATTTGTCAAAATTTTATTGTTGCGGACGACGACGCGCGCTCTGTTTCCACCGATCGAACACTGTCCCGTCGTCGCTGGAGGTCGAGCTGTTGAGCGGGAGAGCAGAAAAATTTCGTTAAGTTGATTCGGCTAAAGGCTCGCCTCCAAAGCGGCTGCGGCGAAAAACGGATATACTGCCCGCCTTGCGCTACGCAATAGATATTTCCTGCTTATCTTTCCCGGCTGAGTGGGTAGTCGCGCACTTCCTGCAGCATCTCATAGACTACGGCCCTTTCGGCCACCGCGCGGGTATGCAGGTTCCCGTCGCTTGGTGGAGGCAGGGGCGACCTTGGGCAAGGGGGCAAACTGAAGGGGGAGGAGAGGGTGTTGCGATTATGAGCAGCGAAGCTAATTAGTGCCGGTCGCCGCACTTGTTGTGATACGCGGAGCGTATCATGTTGCCAAAGTGTAACACTTTGGCGCTCCTGTTGTTAATAGAAAGATCCTCCTCGATCGAACGGCTGGATTATAATTGTGCAGCTAGCATATGGTTGAACGGATACCCTGGTGTCTTGATCCAGGAGCGCTCGTGGGGAGAACCGTTTGCCTTGATGAAAAATTAGCACGAGGGCGTTTGCGGTTAGCGTAGAGACATTCGCACCGAGAGGAATTTCGGAAATTCTAAGGGTGGTTTGAGCGTAAAGCTCTTCACAATAAACGTCCTCTGAAAGAGGCGGAGGGGAATTTGGAACTTCTTCTTGTTCCCTAGACGACTTCAGTAGCTCGGAGAGCGACTCATGGGTGTCTCCGGAGGAGACCTGCGTCGTAAACGCTTCGGTGGATTCGCTGGCGATGGGCCCACTCAAATACCACCCGAACACTGAATTTTGTGCTACGAGACTCCCTCCGACATTCATTTTGACTCCACGTCGTAGTAATTTAGGCATAATATCGGAGCCGATGACAATATCGATGCGGCCTGGATTCATGAAATGGGGGTCGGTGAGCTCAAGCGATGAAAGCTCTTGGGGATCCATGTTGGAGACCCTTTTGGCTGGAAGCCGGTTTGTCAAGTTTGGAAGTAGAATGGCGTCGATCTCATGCTTGCACGCGGAGCGTGGTAAGGCGCGAGTGAGCGTGCACTTCCTTTCCGCTACTTGAATGCATATTTTTGGCGATGTTGGTAAATTCAACTGCTGTTGCGATGGCCGTGGACAAAAGCACCTGATTTTGACTGTCGGAGACGTGTGCGTGTGCCGGTGACGTGGGGGGATGCTCACGGAATTCTTCGGTTGCGCAAAATTATGCGCCGGTTGGCTCGTCGGCGACGGGCCCATCTCCGGGGGAGATGTCAATGGGGGTGAAGAAACTTGGCCATCCGGTGTTGCAGTAGCCTTTGTAAAATGCAGCAAGGTATGATGTCGTTGTTGGCACTTCGCGCAGCGAAAGGTACTATTGCACTTTGCCTTTAGATGACCGGCCGAGAGACAGTTTTGACATAGATTATGCTGCGAAACAGCTTGAGCCCGTTCGTCGACCGACATCTGGAGAAATTGATCACATTGACGCAGAGGATGGTTGCCGCTACATAGAATACACGGTTCCTTAGTTCGATCTTGAACAAGATACTCGGTATTTGAAGGATCCGTTTGGTTGAAGGCTGCCGTTGGAGATTTAAATTGTGTGGATTTGGAATAGCCCTCAAGAACTTCACAGCGGCGTTTGATGACAGCATTCATTTTTCCCAGGCCGGAGGCTCTTGATGTGAAGAACATGATTGCGTTGGAGGAGCATGTCTTTTTTCGCATAGCATATTGCTGAGTTGTGCCCGGGCTATAACTTGCAGTTGTTGGCATTCGTCCAAAGCTATCCGAGCACGTGCGACGACTCCAACACCCCATTCACCTCTTTCACAAGCTACACTGAAGGCATTGTGGACGCGTTGCCAAGCGGTTTTGATGTCATCCGTCACGAGCTCCAACAGCGACTCCGTCGAAGTCACTGGATCACAATCAGCTGCATAAAGGCACAGGCCCTTGAGATCCTCCAGCTCGAAATTGAAATTCCAATTGGATGCCATGGTGATCGTAAAAAATTTAGAATTCACTTTTCGCAATCGATGTAATTTTTTCGACTCCGTAAGAGTCGAGCTTGAACAAATTTTCGGTCAATGCCTGTCGTAGCGCACTGCAAATATAGACCTTCACCTTCGCAACACCCCGCACTCCTCCTGCAACCCCAAACTGAATGATGAGAAATCAAATCGATTCAATATAATAAATAAAATCACCACAAGATCCAAACTTCAATACTTTCATTTATTCGCATAGCTTTTGCATAAACTCATCTGTTTTCAAATTCGATTTAATTTATTTGTTTGAGAAGCAAAGCTTGCATACAAATTTCAGAACTCCCTGCGTGACCGACTTCTGTACGCAGTGATAGCAGCGCACCAATATCGACGCATATACCTAGGTGCTGTCGAATGCACGGTTACGTTACCGAACGTCAAACAGTTTCTAGTTTCGAGCGTACACGCTTGATCGATATATGTTCGATGTTCGATCGCTATCGCAGCTTTCGACACACTGTGGCGAAGCTGACCTACGCAATAAATAGTGTGCTTTTCACGATGCATATATGTAAATGTATATATATATATGTAAGTGTATCAGCTCGCATGCACGGGCGCTTGCTATGGACAATTGCGCGGTGTTCTTTGATCGAAATCACAACGAAACTCTCACGCAGAAAGAGCAAGTAAAGCAATAAAACGTTTTCGTAAAGCCCTTCAGAGAGCCGAAAAAGGAAGAAAAAACAATTCGCTCGTCGGCCTACTCTCTCTCTCTCTTCGTTCTCAACTCAAGGGAACGAGAAGCCGACAAATAGACAACTAGTCGTCAGACCCCTAGGTTTTTTTTGTTCTATTTGCCCTCCACTTAACCACCGTTTACGCCAAACGGCAACGGGTACGCTAGCAATATGAAATGCAGTAGTCGAGGGGAAATGGGGGGGTCGTCCACGCTTCTATTGCGTGATCTGCTGCACGCGCTCTGACCGTTAGTCCGTGCCCTTGAAATTGTACCAGGGCGAATGAAGGTCAGGGCGTGATGCACGTGGCTCACCTTCCCACTTCCTACCAAGATTGGTCCACCGGAGCCGATTCCAGGCTCCTGGCACGGGATCGCCAAATGTTAGTGTTAGGAACACTCAAAAAGCTAACGTACCTGAATTTGCTGCTGCTGCTGTGGATTGGCCGATTTTGGACTGCTTTCGTCCGAAGAAATTTTTCGTGATTTTATTCGACGTTTTTCGCGACGCGGTTCAGTTATTGAAAAACAAAAAGGGTTTTTTAAATGATAAGCAAAACTATGCCTTCTGGGCTACTTAGAGGATTGCAAATGATTTTTTCTTTCTTTTTAACAAACAATTTTGCCTTCGTGGCGTAAGGGATTTTCAATTCACATTTGAGTTCACTTTGTTCTTATAAATTCTTTATTTTTGTTTTGGTTTTCTGGTTTTATGATTTAACGATTTAACGATTTTTACGATTTGTCAAAATTTTATTGTTGCGGACGACGACGCGCGCTCTGCTTCCACCGATCGAACACTGTCCCGTCGTCGCTGGAGGTCGAGCAGTTGAGCGGGAGAGCAGAAAAATTTCGTTAAGTTGATTCGGCTAAAGGCTCGCCTCCAAAGCGGCTGCGGCGAAAAACGGACACTATGCTTTGTATAAAGAATAGAATCACACTTGCCAGAGCTGAAAAGCTCACAGTGTAGCTGTGCCTTTTTGCAGCCAAAATTTGCGCAGGCAAGTCCGACATTTTAAGTTGATGCTGGAGTTACGTGAGGTCTGCGATTTGATTTGTAATTTTGGCTAACTTCGGTTTTTTCATTTATATGGATTCTTTAAACGTTGTGGGTATACTTCTTATGTTGCATATAAAAGGGTGTGTTGATTCGTCCGCTTCTCGTGGCCATGAAGAGTAATAATGTTATTCTTAAGAACGCACTTTAAATCGATCTTAAGGATCCAAGATCCGACAATGGTGATTCAAGAGATTTCGGTTCCGATAACTGCAGAGATTTTCAACATGGTGGCTGTCACGAAAATCCAGGTATTTATGTGGTACAATGAAGTTAATGTAATGATATCGTAAATTTGAAATAGTTCACAATTTACTGCTGTTTTGTAATTCAGGAGCTGGAACACACAATCAAACGCAAGGTGTTTCAAACTATATCATAGCTGCTGATTCGGACATATATTCGTCACTATTAGTTTTGGATGTGGCAAGTTGTTCTCTTGTTAAAATTGAGTATTGGTCGAGATGATCGTTGATTGTCAATAAACTTCGGGTTGGTGGCAATGATGCTCTCGTTTACTTTTACGATGTCTCGCGGTAGTGATCTTGAAGTGGGCAGATCTGCCTTAATTTATTGTAATTTCTGTCTTTGCTGTTGCGGTGTCAAGAAAAGTGGACTCATATGTCCGTTGTTTGATTGGGTGAATGTGTGTATTAGCTCGGATTGTGAACGCTGAAGAGCAGTTGTGACCATGGACAGTTGCGTGACTAACGCAATAAGATGATGTGAGCACTGAAGTAGCGTTGTCTTATTTTGAGGGTGGTTCGTGTCCTCTAATGTCTTGTATTCGCTGAAATTAGGCTGCTGTGGCTTTCTCGTCTGTCTTCATAATGTTTAGTATAGAATTAATAACCAAAGCTTGGTTTCTGAGTGGATTCAAAAAATGCTCTTCATTCTGTTTGACGTGTTCGATCGGTTTTCACATACCATCCGCGTAATTTGAATCTAAAAAACTAACTTAAGCGTTTGCCATGCTGCCCGCTATATCAAGAGCCGTTCTTTTGTACCATTTTGATGTCAAAGGTCTTTTTTTTGTACAAGTGTACTGAAAATAGCTGACAAAATGATTGATAAGTGCCGTACAGGTTGCATAAGGGGGTGGTTTGGCACAAAGTGTCTTCAAGATGGCTAGACCAGTTTTCGGTAATGTGATATCTGTCCACATTGGGATGACGTCGTAGTTTGCTACAAACGTCCAGTGGTCAGTAGCTAATTCCGTAGTCCCGATATCTTCAAAATAAATTCCGGGTTTCCGTATTAACTGTGTGACTTCTATAGCTTATGCCAAGTCTAAGGGCTGCAGAAGAATCGATAAGAAGACTGCAGTCGTCATAGATGGGCACTTTCCAAAAAATACTTTTTTACTGATATTGCAATTTAAATTGCATTACCAGTAACTTTTTACTGAGTACTGAGATTTCATATGTACTGACTTCCAGGTACTGAAATTTCAATTGCATTACCACTACTGATTTACTGGTACTGAAAATACCTACTAATAGTGTAAAATCAATGCAGCAACAGCAAGGGGTTTGACCAACTTCGGCTCCCTGAAGTGAATTTTAATCTTTTGTTGATTTTTCATTAGGTGCGATTGTAGGTGCGAAGTATATATCGCGTATAAGGATTTATATCTTGATTTTATAGTTTTTATTTCTTCATATTCTACAGGTTTTATTTTCTTATGTCTTGCAATTGCTGAGCAGCAGAACTCAAAAATCTATTTGACGGCTAACGCCCAATATCTCTACATTTATACAGCGGAGATACGCCAATTATTAAGAATGGAAAAGCAAAAGGTTTTGCATGTTAATCCAACTTGAAGTTACAACTGAAATTTAAGTTTTATTTATATCAGGAATATGTTAAGTAAGCTTAACTGAATTGCAATTGTAAAATGTAGCATATTACGAATTAGTTTGTGAGGTATGCTGACAAAGCACTTTCCCACGATTTGACTACGCTGTTGGCAAATATGTTGCTCGTGCAAGAGTGAAGCGTGCAAAATATTCGGCCATATAAAACTATTTATGCCGTGAACAAAGTGGAAATATGCGTTTGTGCGTTCGTGTGTATACATAGTGCACCCTCACCCTTTAGAGAAAAAAATTTTTTGGGATTTTTTTTAGAAAAAATTATTTTTGTTTTTTGTTTATACATACGAAGTAGAGTAATATTTATGTAAATAATCTAAGAATCTATTCATCTAACCGACTTCTCACTAAACATATAAAGAGCGATTTAAATATCAAAGAATCAGTAAAGCCACTAGAGTTTCTCCTTATGAAGCCAAGCACTTCAAACGACTTTGCCAAAACGTGGTTAATATGTTTGCCGAAAGATAACACTAGTTTACAAAAAAAAGAGCAGAGACGAAATGGTGGTTTTAAGACTAAATTGACTCCACGTCGTAGTAATTTAGGCATAATATCGGAGCCGATGACAATATCGATGCGGCCTGGATTCATGAAATGGGGGTCGGTGAGCTCAAGCGATGAAAGCTCTTGGGGATCCATGTTGGAGACCCTTTTGGCTGGAAGCCGGTTTGTCAAGTTTGGAAGTAGAATGGCGTCGATCTCATGCTTGCACGCGGAGCGTGGTAAGGCGCGAGTGAGCGTGCACTTCCTTTCCGCTACTTGAATGCATATTTTTGGCGATGTTGGTAAATTCAACTGCTGTTGCAATTGCTCAGTAATAAATGTCATTTTCGATTCCTGATCCAAGAGGGAGATATGTGCGATGGCCGTGGACAAAAGCACCTGATTTTGACTGTCGGAGACGTGTGCGTGTGCCGGTGACGTGGGGGGATGCTCACGGAATTCTTCGGTTGCGCAAAATTATGCGCCGGTTGGCTCGTCGGCGACGGGCCCATCTCCGGGGGAGATGTCAATGGGGGTGAAGAAACTTGGCCATCCGGTGTTGCAGTAGCCTTTGTAAAATGCAGCAAGGTATGATGTCGTTGTTGGCACTTCGCGCAGCGAAAGGTACTATTGCACTTTGCCTTTAGATGACCGGCCGAGAGACAGTTTTGACATAGATTATGCTGCGAAACAGCTTGAGCCCGTTCGTCGACCGACATCTGGAGAAATTGATCACATTGACGCAGAGGATGGTTGCCGCTACATAGAATACACGGTTCCTTAGTTCGATCTTGAACAAGATACTCGGTATTTGAAGGATCCGTTTGGTTGAAGGCTGCCGTTGGAGATTTAAATTGTGTGGATTTGGAATAGCCCTCAAGAACTTCACAGCGGCGTTTGATGACAGCATTCATTTTTCCCAGGCCGGAGGCTCTTGATGTGAAGAACATGATTGCGTTGGAGGAGCATGTCTTTTTTCGCATAGCATATTGCTGAGTTGTGCCCGGGCTATAACTTGCAGTTGTTGGCATTCGTCCAAAGCTATCCGAGCACGTGCGACGACTCCAACACCCCATTCACCTCTTTCACAAGCTACACTGAAGGCATTGTGGACGCGTTGCCAAGCGGTTTTGATGTCATCCGTCACGAGCTCCAACAGCGACTCCGTCGAAGTCACTGGATCACAATCAGCTGCATAAAGGCACAGGCCCTTGAGATCCTCCAGCTCGAAATTGAAATTCCAATTGGATGCCATGGTGATCGTAAAAAATTTAGAATTCACTTTTCGCAATCGATGTAATTTTTTCGACTCCGTAAGAGTCGAGCTTGAACAAATTTTCGGTCAATGCCTGTCGTAGCGCACTGCAAATATAGACCTTCACCTTCGCAACACCCCGCACTCCTCCTGCAACCCCAAACTGAATGATGAGAAATCAAATCGATTCAATATAATAAATAAAATCACCACAAGATCCAAACTTCAATACTTTCATTTATTCGCATAGCTTTTGCATAAACTCATCTGTTTTCAAATTCGATTTAATTTATTTGTTTGAGAAGCAAAGCTTGCATACAAATTTCAGAACTCCCTGCGTGACCGACTTCTGTACGCAGTGATAGCAGCGCACCAATATCGACGCATATACCTAGGTGCTGTCGAATGCACGGTTACGTTACCGAACGTCAAACAGTTTCTAGTTTCGAGCGTACACGCTTGATCGATATATGTTCGATGTTCGATCGCTATCGCAGCTTTCGACACACTGTGGCGAAGCTGACCTACGCAATAAATAGTGTGCTTTTCACGATGCATATATGTAAATGTATATATATATATGTAAGTGTATCAGCTCGCATGCACGGGCGCTTGCTATGGACAATTGCGCGGTGTTCTTTGATCGAAATCACAACGAAACTCTCACGCAGAAAGAGCAAGTAAAGCAATAAAACGTTTTCGTAAAGCCCTTCAGAGAGCCGAAAAAGGAAGAAAAAACAATTCGCTCGTCGGCCTACTCTCTCTCTCTCTTCGTTCTCAACTCAAGGGAACGAGAAGCCGACAAATAGACAACTAGTCGTCAGACCCCTAGGTTTTTTTTGTTCTATTTGCCCTCCACTTAACCACCGTTTACGCCAAACGGCAACGGGTACGCTAGCAATATGAAATGCAGTAGTCGAGGGGAAATGGGGGGGTCGTCCACGCTTCTATTGCGTGATCTGCTGCACGCGCTCTGACCGTTAGTCCGTGCCCTTGAAATTGTACCAGGGCGAATGAAGGTCAGGGCGTGATGCACGTGGCTCACCTTCCCACTTCCTACCAAGATTGGTCCACCGGAGCCGATTCCAGGCTCCTGGCACGGGATCGCCAAATGTTAGTGTTAGGAACACTCAAAAAGCTAACGTACCTGAATTTGCTGCTGCTGCTGTGGATTGGCCGATTTTGGACTGCTTTCGTCCGAAGAAATTTTTCGTGATTTTATTCGACGTTTTTCGCGACGCGGTTCAGTTATTGAAAAACAAAAAGGGTTTTTTAAATGATAAGCAAAACTATGCCTTCTGGGCTACTTAGAGGATTGCAAATGATTTTTTCTTTCTTTTTAACAAACAATTTTGCCTTCGTGGCGTAAGGGATTTTCAATTCACATTTGAGTTCACTTTGTTCTTATAAATTCTTTATTTTTGTTTTGGTTTTCTGGTTTTATGATTTAACGATTTAACGATTTTTACGATTTGTCAAAATTTTATTGTTGCGGACGACGACGCGCGCTCTGCTTCCACCGATCGAACACTGTCCCGTCGTCGCTGGAGGTCGAGCAGTTGAGCGGGAGAGCAGAAAAATTTCGTTAAGTTGATTCGGCTAAAGGCTCGCCTCCAAAGCGGCTGCGGCGAAAAACGGACACTATGCTTTGTATAAAGAATAGAATCACACTTGCCAGAGCTGAAAAGCTCACAGTGTAGCTGTGCCTTTTTGCAGCCAAAATTTGCGCAGGCAAGTCCGACATTTTAAGTTGATGCTGGAGTTACGTGAGGTCTGCGATTTGATTTGTAATTTTGGCTAACTTCGGTTTTTTCATTTATATGGATTCTTTAAACGTTGTGGGTATACTTCTTATGTTGCATATAAAAGGGTGTGTTGATTCGTCCGCTTCTCGTGGCCATGAAGAGTAATAATGTTATTCTTAAGAACGCACTTTAAATCGATCTTAAGGATCCAAGATCCGACAATGGTGATTCAAGAGATTTCGGTTCCGATAACTGCAGAGATTTTCAACATGGTGGCTGTCACGAAAATCCAGGTATTTATGTGGTACAATGAAGTTAATGTAATGATATCGTAAATTTGAAATAGTTCACAATTTACTGCTGTTTTGTAATTCAGGAGCTGGAACACACAATCAAACGCAAGGTGTTTCAAACTATATCATAGCTGCTGATTCGGACATATATTCGTCACTATTAGTTTTGGATGTGGCAAGTTGTTCTCTTGTTAAAATTGAGTATTGGTCGAGATGATCGTTGATTGTCAATAAACTTCGGGTTGGTGGCAATGATGCTCTCGTTTACTTTTACGATGTCTCGCGGTAGTGATCTTGAAGTGGGCAGATCTGCCTTAATTTATTGTAATTTCTGTCTTTGCTGTTGCGGTGTCAAGAAAAGTGGACTCATATGTCCGTTGTTTGATTGGGTGAATGTGTGTATTAGCTCGGATTGTGAACGCTGAAGAGCAGTTGTGACCATGGACAGTTGCGTGACTAACGCAATAAGATGATGTGAGCACTGAAGTAGCGTTGTCTTATTTTGAGGGTGGTTCGTGTCCTCTAATGTCTTGTATTCGCTGAAATTAGGCTGCTGTGGCTTTCTCGTCTGTCTTCATAATGTTTAGTATAGAATTAATAACCAAAGCTTGGTTTCTGAGTGGATTCAAAAAATGCTCTTCATTCTGTTTGACGTGTTCGATCGGTTTTCACATACCATCCGCGTAATTTGAATCTAAAAAACTAACTTAAGCGTTTGCCATGCTGCCCGCTATATCAAGAGCCGTTCTTTTGTACCATTTTGATGTCAAAGGTCTTTTTTTTGTACAAGTGTACTGAAAATAGCTGACAAAATGATTGATAAGTGCCGTACAGGTTGCATAAGGGGGTGGTTTGGCACAAAGTGTCTTCAAGATGGCTAGACCAGTTTTCGGTAATGTGATATCTGTCCACATTGGGATGACGTCGTAGTTTGCTACAAACGTCCAGTGGTCAGTAGCTAATTCCGTAGTCCCGATATCTTCAAAATAAATTCCGGGTTTCCGTATTAACTGTGTGACTTCTATAGCTTATGCCAAGTCTAAGGGCTGCAGAAGAATCGATAAGAAGACTGCAGTCGTCATAGATGGGCACTTTCCAAAAAATACTTTTTTACTGATATTGCAATTTAAATTGCATTACCAGTAACTTTTTACTGAGTACTGAGATTTCATATGTACTGACTTCCAGGTACTGAAATTTCAATTGCATTACCACTACTGATTTACTGGTACTGAAAATACCTACTAATAGTGTAAAATCAATGCAGCAACAGCAAGGGGTTTGACCAACTTCGGCTCCCTGAAGTGAATTTTAATCTTTTGTTGATTTTTCATTAGGTGCGATTGTAGGTGCGAAGTATATATCGCGTATAAGGATTTATATCTTGATTTTATAGTTTTTATTTCTTCATATTCTACAGGTTTTATTTTCTTATGTCTTGCAATTGCTGAGCAGCAGAACTCAAAAATCTATTTGACGGCTAACGCCCAATATCTCTACATTTATACAGCGGAGATACGCCAATTATTAAGAATGGAAAAGCAAAAGGTTTTGCATGTTAATCCAACTTGAAGTTACAACTGAAATTTAAGTTTTATTTATATCAGGAATATGTTAAGTAAGCTTAACTGAATTGCAATTGTAAAATGTAGCATATTACGAATTAGTTTGTGAGGTATGCTGACAAAGCACTTTCCCACGATTTGACTACGCTGTTGGCAAATATGTTGCTCGTGCAAGAGTGAAGCGTGCAAAATATTCGGCCATATAAAACTATTTATGCCGTGAACAAAGTGGAAATATGCGTTTGTGCGTTCGTGTGTATACATAGTGCACCCTCACCCTTTAGAGAAAAAAATTTTTTGGGATTTTTTTTAGAAAAAATTATTTTTGTTTTTTGTTTATACATACGAAGTAGAGTAATATTTATGTAAATAATCTAAGAATCTATTCATCTAACCGACTTCTCACTAAACATATAAAGAGCGATTTAAATATCAAAGAATCAGTAAAGCCACTAGAGTTTCTCCTTATGAAGCCAAGCACTTCAAACGACTTTGCCAAAACGTGGTTAATATGTTTGCCGAAAGATAACACTAGTTTACAAAAAAAAGAGCAGAGACGAAATGGTGGTTTTAAGACTAAATTAGGGTCGCTGATCACGAAAATGGAATCCGTTTTTTTTTCCAAAGAATAGTTTTTGAGATATTGGCAAAAAACGTGTTTTTTGGTAACTTAATGAAATTTTGCCAAATACCTCCAAAACGGCTCTTGTAAATAAAATGAAATTTTATCAGCATGAAGCAGAAAACTTTCCCCTTTGCATCGATATATCATTTGTTACAATCGGTGTCTTAGTTTTTGAGCTATAGGCATTTGAACTTGGAAAAAGTTGACTTTTTTGGGTTTTTTTTTAATTTTCAGAATTTCATTTTAACTTTTAAGTAGAAAAAAATTTTTTTAAATTTTTTTCGGTAACTAAAAATGATAAACATATGTTTAGCGTATATATTAAACAAACTGTCTTCCAAATCGGTTGGAAAATAAAGAAGTTATAAGAGATTTTCCAAATTTACTCATAGACGTCGCAGTACTAAAATCAACCGGTCCACTTCAACGTCACTGAAAGCAATAATCCAATTTGTACATAATATTAGGTGTAGTAAAAAGAAATCCATTATTTTTCCAAAAGATGGCGTTATTTATCTGCATCTCTCGTTGTATAAGTCCGATCGTGTTCCGCTAGGAGGCATTAGAAAGATGACAGTTCCTACTAAAAAAGCTTTTTTGACACTTTTTTGATTGATTGATTCAGTTTTGTTTGAGAGCTTGTCAAAGATGGACCTCAGCAAAGAGAAAATTCGCTACATTTTACAGTTTTTCTTCGATAAGGGAGAAAACGCAAGCCAGGCGGCTGAAAATGTGAATAGCGTTTATGCACCTGATACTGTAACAGCCAATCATGCGCAATTTTGGTTTCGTCGATTCCATTCCGGTAACTTCGATGTCAAGGATGCACCACGCACTGGAAGGCCAATTGTCGAAAATGTCGATAAAATCATGGAAATTATCGAGTCCGACCGTCATGTTAGCACTGTTTCGATTGCAAAAGAGCTAAAGATTGCACAAAAAACCGTTTGGAACCATTTGAATAAGGCTGGATACACAAAGAAGCTCGATGTATGGGTGCCACACGAGTTAACGCAAAAAAACCTCATAGACCGAATTTCCATCTGCGAATCGCTGCTGAACCGCAACAAAATCGACCCATTTCTGAAGCGGTTGGTGACTGGTGATGAAAAGTGGGTCACTTACGACAACGTCAAGCGAAAGTAACCATTTACAACAAATTAGTGTTATTAAACGAAATCAAAACAATTAGACTAAAGTTGCAGTCCATAACCCCTTACGAACATAAACGCCGAAGTAGAGGGTTAATAAACGCAAAAGGCACAGCAACCAAATGGTTATTCGGGGTCATGGACGACCAAGATAGACAGGAAATAGAAGACCACCTTACAACAGTAGTAGAAAGTGATCACAACGCAATAGAGGGCCTTAACGAGCAGATAGCCATTAACAATCATTTCAACGCCACCCTAGGAGCACTAAAAGTAGCAGTAGACGAGGACAGAGAATTTTTGAACACAATAGACTCGAAAAATATAAATATCTCAAACCACCAAAGGTTCATTGATCAAATGTGTTACGTGGCCTGTTAAAGAAAGAAAAAAAAAAGAGGAAAAGAAATAAAATAAAATAAAATTAAAGAAAACATTTAATGTCTTTAAACTCGGACGCACAAACATACATTCACCTAAACAAGCACATGGACGAACACCACTCAAGAACTACAATAAAACATAATAGCTGGGAACCACATATAATTACAGCAAAACAAGAGAAATGGATATGTTCGAGCGCACAAAACAGATGTTTAAGGAATCTACGGCCCTAATAAACGGCATGCAATCACGCATCAAACTATTACCTGCGGACCTGGTCGAGAGACAAGATCCAAAAACGAAGCGTGTGACGCTAGAGCTGAGGAAGATTTCCCTTCCACAACCAGCAAGCCGTATGGAGACATTGGCTCAGCCATCGACATCCCGGGATGCCTCTCGACCAGGTCCAACGGCCCCATATGAAAAGCCCCCGATGCCTGTCATAGATGAAGACATACTAAACATCGATGACGAGTTTAACATAGAGGATGAATGTGTGAAACTCGAAACCAAAATCGGACCAGAAGCGGAAGAGTCCACGGCACGCACACAAAAATATATAGAGGCAGATCAGGATACCTGCAAAGGCATACCACAAGTTCTCCGGCCGATAATCAGGGAGATGCAGGCCCAACGCCAACCCGGTAAACGCCTGAGGAGCCTGAAAGTGGTAAATAATATCAAGTACCAAATAATAATCAATATCAATGGAATTATTAGAGTCACACAAAAAGCAGAAGTTACACACACGGACGCACAAACAAAAATTACGACACACCAGCCACCACCATGCAAGAGAAAAAAGGTTTCATATGCAGATCTGTGATACCGCTGTGAAACTTTTTCTTTCTTTCCTTTTTTTTTTTACACCATCCATAGCTTTTAGTATTATTATTTTTATTATTATTATTATATTTTTATTGAAGAAACTGAATTTCATGCTGAATTAAGAAAACAAAACAAAACACTTTTTTTTTTTTTGAATTATTTGAAATTGTCAAAATCTAAAAAGAGAAAAAAAAAAAAAAAAAGAGAGAAAGATGAGAGAGAGGAATAGTGAGAGCACAGGGTTGCATTTTTAAACTTCTGTAATAAGCTTTTTAAATTTAAATTTGAAATTGAAAGGAACTAACATAAGGACATAATAAATAAGAATAAGCAAGAGGAACAATTTCAATAAAACATAGAAAATGAAAATCAAATATAAAAGAAAAAAAAAACAAGGATGAAAGATCATGCTGCCACAAAGCAAACAGAACATACAACAACAAATATTAGTGGTGGATTTTATTGGCGCCTGAAAGGAAAGCTCTTCCATTGGAATTGTTGTTGTCAACAGGTGCAAGAATCATATAAAAGGCGGAACATGAGAAAGTGAAAGGTAGATCGCTAAGTGTTGTCACTTGATCTGCCTCAAAAGGAGTTGTCTCCAGAAGAATTATCCAGCTTAAAAATTCAGCACGACAGGTATACAAAAGAGGACGATTGCGTTATAGGAGACATTAAATGTAAATTAAATGAAGTTCCTTTTTTTTTTTCTTCTCCTTTTTTTGTCCTTTTAGTATAAAATTTGAATAAATAAATAATCCTTTTTTTTATTTTTTTTTTATTTTTCTTTTTATTAAAGCAAATAAAAATAAGCAATTTTTGGTAGATTTCCCGCTACAACGGTAGTTTTTTTATGCCTCCTACGCACTGTTGCTCTCTCCCATTTTTATTCTCAAGCTATTATATGAAGTTGAACTAGCATCCCATTAGGAAAATTTATTATCTTGTATACATACTGATTTTTTTTTGTTGTTTTTTTTTTCTTTTTTTTTTTTTTCCTTTATAATACAAATAATTTTATACACAAAATTTGATAATAATAAATTTAATAAAAAAAAATAAAAAAAATATATATATAAAAAATAAAAATTCTCTTTTTTTTTAAATATGAAATGAAAAATGAAATGATTTGTTTTCTTTTTCTAAGAAGGTTTTTGAATATGTCTTGGTAAGACACAAAAATTATTTTTGGAGTCTCTCAGTAGGAAAGATGTGGGGGTATTTCCACAGTTGACTGGCACGTGACGGACTAGGACTATAGTACTGACGATATGAACAGATAAGGGGAGCACGCTAAAATTATATCGGAGAAATAGCATGCTCATGGACTGAGTGCCGCAGTAATGCACCCAGTGGGAGGGCTGCTCCAGACATCGGACAGGGACGGTAGGCGGAGAGTATGACGGGCGGGTCTTTTCTGAACTAGCAAACAGGGTACAAGAAAGAATGAATGAGGATTGTGTGAGAGTGGATGTCTAGGTTGTATGATTTAAGTGCTTGTGGTTAGGTTAGTGAGGATTAGGAGAGTGAATGTCTAGTATGGACAGTTAGGCATTTAGTACAGTCCTTTCCCTTCTCTATATATTCTCCTTTTTCAATTTTATCCTTTCATTTTCTTTTTTTTCTTCGTCCTTTCACATTGAACCCCTCTCGGCACGATTTTTGTTTATCTGTGGGAGAATGGTGTGCGGTGTGGCAAGTCCCACCCAAAACGGCGAGCTAGTCCCGGGAAGAAGCCACCGTGCCGAACCGCCAAACACGCGCAACATTAATACACCCCTTTCACAGTTACACTGGCGCCCAACGCACAAGCTACCTTTTAATTTTTTTAAATGTTTTACTCTTCTTCTAGATTCTTTAATTTCAAACTGTTTCTATCTTTCTCTATCACTAAAACTTATATATTGCTTTTACTGTACCAATGTAGCGTAGGGAAAATTTTTTTTATACGGGGGGAGTTGGTTTATTAGATCTATTGCAGCAAGCTATCAGCCGTCGATGCTGGAGACCTTTTTGTGCAATGTATCCAAGTACCAACATTTTTTTTATTTTTTTTATTTTTATTTTTGAGATTTTTTTTATTTTAACAAGGGGGCTTCAACATCAGGGCTAAGGTCCGGAGTTGAATTGCTCTTTGTTAAAGAGGGGATAGGGGAAATAAATACCGGACAGGCCTGCTGCAAGTATATGCACAGTGGGTCAGGTATAAATGCTGAGACATCCTTTTATGAAGTGGGTCACAGTTAAATAGGCAGTAAAAGGGGGGTGGGGGAATAGTTGACTCGGACATGACAGACGGACAAGGAATTACTCTTACAAAAATCTGAAAAGGGGACTCCAAAAATTAAATGAATAATCAACACAATTTTTTTATTACATTTTTTTTCTTTAATATATTTTTTTTTTATATTTATTTATAATCCAATTAAATTAAAATATTACAAACCAAAATTACTCATCGTCTAAAAATAAAAAAAAAAATAAAAAAAAAAAAAAATATATAAAAAAAAAAAATAAAAATATTTAAAACAAAATTTTTTGTATTTATATTTTGTTATATAGTTTTTTTATATTTTTTTTTGTTAATGGAAAGGCCTAATTTACCTTTTCCACTTAACCAAAGGATTACCAGAAATCAATACCGGCTATTGCAACAACAATTATCAAATCATAATACTGATTTACCGATACCTTTGTCAGGCCAAGAAAATAATTCTTTGAGCTTTTCATCAAAATTAAATATCATTTGCACAATGGCAGATGATGAGATTCAAGAAGCAGGGGAAAATCCACTCCCGAGGCAAAATGAAAGTAGTAATGAAATTGAAGAAGGATTGCGTGCAATGCAAATAGAAAACCGCGATAATAATAGTAGTAGTGAGCCAACAATACAACAGCAACTGAACGATATTGTATTATTGATGACGTCACAAAATCGGGCTGTTGTTGATTGCATTAAAGAATGTAGAGAATTGCAAACTAGATTTGACGGAGTAGAAACTCGAATAGGATCCATGGAAAATAGTGGTTCCCAACATTTTAGGAGACACCAGTCTACACCTCCCATGCAATCTCATACTGATATTCAACATCATCGAATAAATGAATCTCTAAGCAATAGTGAAATTGCCAGAAATAACCTATTAGACTTAAATAAATGGCACGTCAAATATGATGGCACAAATAAGGAAATGACAGTAGAAAGCTTTATTTTTCGGATCGAAAGGTTAAGTGAAAAACATTTGGTTCCTTATAGTCACTTGTTTAATGAGTTTCACTGCCTATTAAAGGATAGCGCTTCCAAATGGTTTTGGCAGCTCTTGGAAGACAACAGGCATAATCCTAATTTTGATTATTTTGATGTCAAAAGGGAGCTCCTCAACAATTTCAAAACCACACAATCTGATTTTGAAATTATTCGTGAATTGGTAGAACGTAAGCAACAGATAGGAGAACTTTTTGAGGATTTCTATGCAGACATTCACAGTATCAGTTTCAGGTTACAGAATCGAATTGCTGAACATGATCTAGTTAACATAATAAAAAATAACTTACGCGGGCAATTAGCAACAATGATTTTTTCAACGAAAGCATCAAGACTATCAGAATTAAAATCAGAATGTAGAAAAGCAGAAAAGTTCTTGCGTGAAGTCAGAACAAAACCCAAACATGTTAACGAGATACAGTACTCCGAAGAGCAAGGAGACAATAATCTTTCAGCTCAGCCGAACATTTCAGTAGAGGCCATAAGAACTGATAATTCACCAAATTTCCCTGAAAAAATGGAAACCAGAAATATTAGAAGAGAATCATTCCAATCGAAACAAACATTACCTAATTCTAATCCAATTCCAAATTTTGTGAAAAAGGTTACCCTTTGTTCATCACCCTTTCACCTCAATTTATGCTTTGGATGCGGAATGCCTGGTGATTTCTTTAACAAAAATTCAGTTCCAAACGAAAATAAATGTAACAGCTCATTTCATGCCATGAAATGTTTTCTCTGTGGAAAATCCGACTCGTATTGTGTTTATGAGGGTGACTATAAATGTCCACCTTTAAACACACGACTGGCGGAGGTGTCCGGGATCCCGAGCCAGTAGGAATTGAATCCGGAAAAATCTCAATTTTACAACGACCATCGGAAATAAAGCCCATTGAACAGCCAATTGTTAGAAAATCGCTTCATCAACGAAAAATTGATTACGAAAAGGCCAGAAATAGAATATTTTGTGAATCTTTAAAAGAAAAAAATAAAGAAAAAATAAATAAAAAATTCAAAAAAATATTTAATCTAAGAATAAAACATAAAATACTTAGAAACATTAGGAATAAGGTTATATCGTCAGTCAGTACACTAGAAGGTGACAATCGACTTTTTGCCAGAACAAAAATTGGTGGAATAGAAATGCTAGCCTTATTAGATTCAGGAGCAACAACTAGCTGCATCGGTGCAGGTGGCCTGAGGTTACTGAAAAATCGAGAAAATGAAATTATAAAATTAAAGCGGGAAAGTGTCCAAACTGCAGACGGCAGCAAAACTCCAGTAATCGGCGTAATAACACTTCCAGTCCACTGGAATAATGAAATCAAGGATATGGAGTTTTGTATTGTTCCCGCATTGCAACAAGACGTATACTTTGGTATCGATTTTTGGTACACCTTTAAATTAGATATATTAGGCAAAAGCCAGATCAAACCGGGCAAGGGAACGATACAAAATTCCATATCCGAAATCTTAATGGATGAACCCGTCACCATGATACAACAACATGTGTTATCCGGAAAACAGTTAGAAGAACTAGAAAAGGTCAGAAAGAAATTTCCATCATTTGCCGTTCAAGGTCTAGGGAAAACACACTTAGAAGAACACATAATTGAAGTAACCAATGAAGGTATTCCAATTAAGCAGCGTCATTATCCTGTATCTCCGGTTATTCAGGAAATGATCTTCACTGAACTCGATCGTATGATATCTTTAGGTGTCATTGAAGAATCTAATAGTAGCTGGAGTTCTCCAATCACATTAGTAAGGAAACCTGGAAAGAATAGAATTTGTTTAGATGCTCGAAAGGTTAATGAAAGAACTATTAAAGATGCTCACCCTTTGCCGAATATAGATGGTATCTTAAGTAGACTTCAAGAAACAAAATTTATATCTGCCATCGACCTGAAAGACGCATTTTGGCAGATCCCTCTAGAAAAAAAATCAAGAGAAAAGACAGCCTTCACAGTCCCTGGCCGTCCATTATACCAGTATACAGTTATGCCGTTCGGTTTGTGCAACGCAGCACAGCGTATGTGCAGGCTTATGGATAAAGCAATTCCAGCTAAACTTAGAGAAAAGGTTTTCGTCTACTTAGACGATCTTTTAGTCTGCTCAGACAATTTCAGTGAGCACATCACACTTTTAACAGAAGTGGCCGATTGTTTGTCGCAAGCAAAATTAACAATAAATGTGGAGAAAAGTAAATTCTGCTATCAAGAATTAAAATATCTAGGTTTTATAGTAGGCAACGGACACATACGCACAGATGATAGCAAAGTAGAGGCAGTCAAAAATTTCCCAATGCCAAAATCCCCGAAACAACTCCGTCGATTTCTAGGAATGTCAGGTTGGTATCGGAGATTTATTAAAGACTATGCCACGATTGCTGCTCCTTTACATGCTTGCCTTACGAAAGAGCGAATGAAAAAGTTTTGTCTGGATGATAACGCCCTTATAGCCTTTGACCAACTGAAAAATTCAATGATAAAAGCACCTGTTCTAATAAATCCGAATTTCAAGAAAAGATTTTTTATACAATGTGATGCGTCTAGTGAAGGAGTAGGTGGAGTTCTTTTCCAGCAGGATGATGAAGGGAATGAAAGGCCCATAGCCTACATGTCAACCAAATTAAATAAGGCGCAAAGAAATTATAGCGTTACTGAATTAGAATGCTATGCAGCCATACTGTCAGTGCAGCGCTTTAGGCCTTATGTAGAGGGACTCCCATTTACAATTATAACTGACCACGCAAGCCTTAAGTGGCTAATGAACCAGAAAGAGTTATCAGGCCGACTTGCACGATGGAGCTTGAAGCTTCAGCGATATAACTTTGATATAGAACACCGAAAAGGGTCACAAAATATTGTTCCTGATACCCTCTCTAGAGCCCATATTGAAGAAATAATTATAAATAGCAGGCTTGACATTGATCTTATGGCAGATAGCTTCCAGTCTGAAGAATATAAAAGTTTAATAGGTGAAATAGAGAAAAATAAAGAAAAACTTCCAGATCTATGTATTTCTGAAGGGTACGTCTACAAACGAACACAATTTTCCAGCGGTGATCCGATTCAGGAGGATCGTTCATGGAAGTTGTGGGTTCCTGAACCACTCCGTGAAGAACTAGTAATACAATCACATTCCTCTGAAGCAGCAGGCCATGGTGGTATTCAGAAAACCTTAGAAAGGCTTAAACTTAAATATTATTGGCCTGGTATGGCAAGCGATGTAAAAAAATTCGTTAATAGATGCGATATCTGCAAAGCAAATAAAAATAGAAATTCAAGTTTGAGACCTCCAATGGGTGCACAACGTCAAACAATGCGTCCATTTCAACGTCTATTCATAGATTTTATGGGACCCTATCCAAGGACAAAGGATGGCAATGCATATATTTTCGTATGCCTTGATCATTTTTCAAAATTTGTGTTTCTTAAACCTATGCGAAAAGCTATCGCCACTGAAGTAATTAAATACTTAGAGAGAGACATTTTTCATGTTTTCGGAGTACCCGAATTTATACATTCCGATAATGGAAAACAATTTGTTTCCGGAGTATTTAAAAACTTTTTGGATAAATACGAAATATCACACATTAAAACAGCTTTTTATTCACCACAGGCAAATGCCTCAGAACGAGTGAACCGTTCAGTATTACAAATAGTCCGATCGTTTATCAAAAATGACCAGCGCACTTGGGATAGGCATGTAAGTGAAGCTGCATTTGCTTTACGTAGCGCTCTACACAGTGCAATCAACTTAGAGCCTTATTATGTATTATTCGGCTTGCATATGATGCAACATGGCTCATCCTATAAGATTAGTCGACAGTTACAAACGTTGGGTCAAGAAAATTTCAGAATTGACAATCAGATAGATAAACAACAAATTATTAAAGATTGGGTACTAAAAGAGCTTAAGAAGTCATATGATAAAGGTACAAAAACATATAATACCCGATGTAAGGATGTAAAATATAAAGAAGGACAGATAGTCTTTAGAAAAAATTACAAACAAAGTAACCTTGCAGAAGGATATAATGCGAAACTTGCACCCTCCAATGTAAAAGCAGTTGTCTTAAAATGTATAGGAAATTCACTATATGAACTTGCGAATATGTCTGGTAAGAGCATAGGCATATACCATGCTAAAGACTTATTTGTAGCCTGATTAAAACTGAATTTCTACTCTATATAGATTCCTTTTTTTATTATATATTATATATTACCCGGCTTTAGTATGGGTAGAGCAATAGGGCGTGGTCGAAGCCACACGTTGAGAGCATAGCAATCACAAAACAGATAGTGCACAAAATTTTTTTATAAATTCAAGTAATAGACATATCTGTTTTCGCCACGTTTTGATCTTTTTACGGACACGTTCCATGCCCCCAGTATGTTTATTGAAACATTCTGGTGGTATCGACGGGTCCGAGCCTGTTACGTGGCCTGTTAAAGAAAGAAAAAAAAAAGAGGAAAAGAAATAAAATAAAATAAAATTAAAGAAAACATTTAATGTCTTTAAACTCGGACGCACAAACATACATTCACCTAAACAAGCACATGGACGAACACCACTCAAGAACTACAATAAAACATAATAGCTGGGAACCACATATAATTACAGCAAAACAAGAGAAATGGATATGTTCGAGCGCACAAAACAGATGTTTAAGGAATCTACGGCCCTAATAAACGGCATGCAATCACGCATCAAACTATTACCTGCGGACCTGGTCGAGAGACAAGATCCAAAAACGAAGCGTGTGACGCTAGAGCTGAGGAAGATTTCCCTTCCACAATCAGCAAGCCGTATGGAGACATTGGCTCAGCCATCGACATCCCGGGATGCCTCTCGACCAGGTCCAACGGCCCCATATGAAAAGCCCCCGATGCCTGTCATAGATGAAGACATACTAAACATCGATGACGAGTTTAACATAGAGGATGAATGTGTGAAACTCGAAACCAAAATCGGACCAGAAGCGGAAGAGTCCACGGCACGCACACAAAAATATATAGAGGCAGATCAGGATACCTGCAAAGGCATACCACAAGTTCTCCGGCCGATAATCAGGGAGATGCAGGCCCAACGCCAACCCGGTAAACGCCTGAGGAGCCTGAAAGTGGTAAATAATATCAAGTACCAAATAATAATCAATATCAATGGAATTATTAGAGTCACACAAAAAGCAGAAGTTACACACACGGACGCACAAACAAAAATTACGACACACCAGCCACCACCATGCAAGAGAAAAAAGGTTTCATATGCAGATCTGTGATACCGCTGTAAAACTTTTTCTTTCTTTCCTTTTTTTTTTTACACCATCCATAGCTTTTAGTATTATTATTTTTATTATTATTATTATATTTTTATTGAAGAAACTGAATTTCATGCTGAATTAAGAAAACAAAACAAAACACTTTTTTTTTTTTTGAATTATTTGAAATTGTCAAAATCTAAAAAGAGAAAAAAAAAAAAAAAAGAGAGAAAGATGAGAGAGAGGAATAGTGAGAGCACAGGGTTGCATTTTTAAACTTCTGTAATAAGCTTTTTAAATTTAAATTTGAAATTGAAAGGAACTAACATAAGGACATAATAAATAAGAATAAGCAAGAGGAACAATTTCAATAAAACATAGAAAATGAAAATCAAATATAAAAGAAAAAAAAAACAAGGATGAAAGATCATGCTGCCACAAAGCAAACAGAACATACAACAACAAATATTAGTGGTGGATTTTATTGGCGCCTGAAAGGAAAGCTCTTCCATTGGAATTGTTGTTGTCAACAGGTGCAAGAATCATATAAAAGGCGGAACATGAGAAAGTGAAAGTTAGATCGCTAAGTGTTGTCACTTGATCTGCCTCAAAAGGAGTTGTCTCCAGAAGAATTATCCAGCTTAAAAATTCAGCACGACAGGTATACAAAAGAGGACGATTGCGTTATAGGAGACATTAAATGTAAATTAAATGAAGTTCCTATTTTTTTTTTCTTCTCCTTTTTTTGTCCTTTTAGTATAAAATTTGAATAAATAAATAATCCTTTTTTTTTTTTTTTTTTTTTTTTCTTTTTATTAAAGCAAATAAAAATAAGCAATTTTTGGTAGATTTCCCGCTACAACGGTAGTTTTTTTATGCCTCCTACGCACTGTTGCTCTCTCCCATTTTTATTCTCAAGCTATTATATGAAGTTGAACTAGCATCCCATTAGGAAAATTTATTATCTTGTATACATACTGATTTTTTGTTGTTGTTTTTTTTTTCTTTTTTTTTTTTCCTTTATAATACAAATAATTTTATACACAAAATTTGATAATAATAAATTTAATAAAAAAAAAAATAAAAAAAATATATATATAAAAAAATAAAAATTCTCTTTTTTTTTAAATATGAAATGAAAAATGAAATGATTTGTTTTCTTTTTCTAAGAAGGTTTTTGAATATGTCTTGGTAAGACACAAAAATTATTTTTGGAGTCTCTCAGTAGGAAAGATGTGGGGGTATTTCCACAGTTGACTGGCACGTGACGGACTAGGACTATAGTACTGACGATATGAACAGATAAGGGGAGCACGCTAAAATTATATCGGAGCAATAGCATGCTCATGGACTGAGTGCCGCAGTAATGCACCCAGTGGGAGGGCTGCTCCAGACATCGGACAGGGACGGTAGGCGGAGAGTATGACGGGCGGGTCTTTTCTGAACTAGCAAACAGGGTACAAGAAAGAATGAATGAGGATTGTGTGAGAGTGGATGTCTAGGTTGTATGATTTAAGTGCTTGTGGTTAGGTTAGTGAGGATTAGGAGAGTGAATGTCTAGTATGGACAGTTAGGCATTTAGTACAGTCCTTTCCCTTCTCTATATATTCTCCTTTTTCAATTTTATCCTTTCATTTTCTTTTTTTTCTTCGTCCTTTCACATTGAACCCCTCTCGGCACGATTTTTGTTTATCTGTGGGAGAATGGTGTGCGGTGTGGCAAGATCCCACCCAAAACGGCGAGCTAGTCCCGGGAAGAAGCCACCGTGCCGAACCGCCAAACACGCGCAACATTAATACACCCCTTTCACAGTTACAAATGTTTAAATTAAATAGTATCGAAAACAAAATAAATCTGATTCAGGATAGCGTAGCAGCAGCAAAAAGCGGTATAATATATCCAAGCATTTTAACTCCGGAAGAGGTAGACAAATTCAAAATAAATTTCTTTAAATTGAAATTACTTAGAGTCGGGATATTGTCCCACGCACAAAATTCATTAAAAATTGTGATTAAGGTCCCCCGAAACCTAATACAGACATAAGTCAACCTAATCACTCCAGTCCCTAATAAGGAATTTTTCGAGATAATGACAAATGATGAGTTAGTGACTGAAATAGACGGAAATATTTTCTCATTCCAAGAAAACGCCATTTTAAAGGATTAAAAAAGAAGAATTTCATTTTAACTTTTAAGTAGAAAAAAATTTTTTTTAATTTTTTTCGGTAACTAAAAATGATAAACATATGTTTAACGTATATATTAAACAAACTGTCTTCCAAATCGGTTGGAAAATAAAGAAGTTATAAGAGATTTTCCAAATTTACTCATAGACGTCGCAGTACTAAAATCAACCGGTCCACTTCAACGTCACTGAAAGCAATAATCCAATTTGTACATAATATAAGGGCACTAAAATTTGAGTAAATTTGGAAAATCTCTTATAGCTTCCTTATTTGCCAACCGATTTGGAAGAAATTTTGTTTACTATATACGTTAAATATATGTTTATCATTTTTAGTTACCGAAAAAATTAAAAAAAAATTTTTTTTTACTCAAAAGTTAAAATGAAATTTTGAAAATTCAAAAAAAACCCAAAAAAGTCAACTTTTTTCAAGTTCAAATGCCTATAGCTCAAAAACTGAGACACCGATTGTAACAAATGATATATCGTTGCAAAGGGGAAAGTTTTCTGCTTCATGCTGATTAAATTTTATTTTATTTAGACTAGCCATTTTGGAGTTATTTGGCAAAATTTAATTAAGTAACCAAAAAACACGTTTTTTGCCTATATCTCAAAAACTATTCTTTGGGAAAAAAACGGATGCCATTTTCGTGATCAGCGACCCCAATTTAGTCTTAAAACCATCATTTCGTCTCTCCTCTCGCGAAAGTTTTAAATTCTGTAAACTAGTGTAATTTATTTTCAAATTTGACTCCGAGATCTTTTACTTCGAACGGTTGACAAAGCTCCCGATTATCTATGTCATAAACATTTTGTATAGCGTTTAACTTTTTATGGAAGGACACTACATAGCATTTACTTAACCCTTTCGTGCCCAATGTTGCATATAAGCAACATTCGAACGTCCTCCTTCTTTTTGCAGCTACGCCTATGTGATGCAGAAAAATTTTTTGATTTTAATAAAGTGCCGTCGATTAATTGTCTGAGAAAAGAATACGTTATAATTTTTCAAAGAGAATCCTTTTATTTCAAATTTGTTTGCCGTAGAGTGTGGACATGTAGAAAATAGTTAAAATTTTGAATATTTTCAAAGGTAATGACTTTATAGTAATTGGTTATTTTGATTAAAAATAATTTTGATTACTATTCATTTATGCAGACTTGAAGCGCAAATATAACAAAAAATGAGGAAAAATAAAATTTTTGTTATTTTGTTGGTTGTTCAAAAAGTTATAGGCCTTTTTCTGTTTGGAGATAATTTATTTCAGCACCAATATGATGGATCAAAACAACTCAACGCTTCGCCTGGTTCAACAACTCACCATCACCTTTCGTTTTGAGTCGAAAATAATGGTATTAGACAGCAGGTTAGAATTCGGGGCTGAGAGGGTTAAATATATTGGAATAAAGATGATTTCTACGGAACCGTAATACTAATGATTCAAAATCAGATAAGAATTTAATACAATCTGTTTCGGAATCAACGTTTAAATAAAGCTTAACGGCCCACAATAAGCAAATTAAGCACTCGGAAAGTCATTTATAAAAATCAAGAAAATAATGGCCCATAATGAGTACCCTGAGGTATACTTTACCAATCGTGTATTACTGTGTTTGATACAGCTGATCCAATTTTCACTAATAATACTCTATCGCAAAGAAAACTTTCAAGGAATTTTAAAAATGAATCACAAAATTCGAAAAAATGTAATTTTTCTAATAGTTTATGATGATTGACTTTATCGAAAGCCTTCGCAAAATCAGTATATATTACATCGGTTAGCCCATGAGACTCAAATTAATTTACAATATAATTTGAAAGTATTGATAAGCTTGAACACGCCGAGCTGCCAGGCATAAGTCCATGTTGGAACCAAAATATCAGATGCTTGACATAGTCAAACAACTTGGAATTCATAACATGATCAAAAATCTTAGCTATAGGGCTTTGTTTAATCACAGGTCTAAAGTTTCAAATATTATGGCGACTACCAGAACTATAAACGGGCTCAATCGTACACAGCTTTCACTCTGTAAGAAATGTACCTTTTAAGAAACGGCGAAAAAAAAGGATGTACAATTGCATCTGAGAATATTTTAAAAAATTTTGGCGAAAAACCTTCACAACCTTTTTAAGGACTAGAGCTCAAGCTAGAAATAACGAGAGCTACATCTTCGATTGAAACAAATAAATTACTGATTGATTTCATATTACAATTAATTGATGATATGGTTGTTTTCGGTATATAATAATGGGACTCATGCAGCCTCGCAAATTGTGGGAAATGAGAAATTTGTCACACAACTGTCAAAATTTGTATAAAAATTTACGATGGGAAAAGTTGCGAAGGCACTTGCGAAGCTGCATGAGTACCAATGATATGATTTTTCGTATACTTTTTGGAAAACAAAATCAGCAAATAGATTACACGAGTTTTCGATATCATTTGATGCAATTTCTCCATAACAAAGTACGGTCGGAAACCGTTTGTATTACGTTTCGTATTTATATAATGCAAAAATGAACTAGGGTTTGATCTTAACTAATTCTCAACACTAAAAAGATATTGATTAAATAGGAATTTGTGCAGGTTACCAAATTTATTTTTTAGTGCTTGGACGATCAGTTTCTATCTGTGATCCCGTCGATTTCTTAAACGCTTAGTTTTTTAAGTTTTTTCGATTACATAATCTTCCATTAAACAATGGCGGCTTATTATATGGTTTTACAGGTTTCAAAGTTATAAAGGTAGCTGTAGCATTTCTTAAATGTAATAAAAATCGTAAGATTTAGGAAGTCGATCAAAAGAATCAAAGTGTGACCATTCTATGTCATTAAGAAACTCATTCAATAATTGGCGATCTGCATATCGGTAAATATATTCAAGAATATTGCTATCGCTACTACAATTCAATTCATAAAATTCAAAATTTATTAAAAATTATTTATGATGAAAACAATTTTTAAATACTTGGAATGCGGTATATCACAAGTCAAGTTCAACTCATTTGAGCCACACACTAAGTCTTAGATCCTTCCATTATCATTCTTAATGGAATTATATTGAAAAAGGCCACTAGAAAACGATGTTATTATAACTAAAAGATCAGCATCAGCTCTTATATTCGATTGCCATAATTTATTATTGATGAGATTCCACGATATATGTGGCAAATTGAAATCTCCAGCAAAGATAACTCCATCATTCTCATTTGCTCTTTTAGTAAAAAAAGATGCATTTTCCATATGCATACGATAGCGGTCTACTAAACTGTTTGGTGGAATATACGATGATATGAAATATACTATTATTTACACAGTTATTGCTTACTGCTAGCCGTTCGATTAAAGTATCATTAAATCCTTCATTCAAAAGATAACTGCATAAGTTAGCTCTCACAGCAATAAGCCCCCCTCCAGAAATCATCAACGAACTATGAAGATGAAAATGAGTCATTCAGCCAAATTTCCGAGATGGCAACTATGTCATATTCGTGCGAAGAAACTTCCAAGTGAAATTGTTGAGATTTCGATCGCATTCCACTTACATTTTGCTCAAAGCCTTAGGTTTTTGTACAACTTTTGACCCACAAAAGGCTTTTGATTAATTTTGGTCCTGTCCAAAGGGGTCCAATTCCCTATTTTCTGCGAATTCCAGATAGCGCCTGCTTATATTCTTTTCCTTGAATAAATCTTTCGCGTAGGATTTATACTTCGATTTTATCCTTTTTATTTGTTTATATTCTAGAGGTTTTATTTTTGTTATGCCCCGCTATTGCTGAGCAGCAGGACTAGCAAATCTATTTGCCGGCTAGCGCGCATTATCTCTATGTTAATACGGCGGAGATAGGCCAATTACTGAAAATGTAAAAGTAAAAGGTTTCGCATGTTTATCCAATCTGAAGTTCCAACTTAACTTCAAGCTTTATTTATATCAAAAATATGTTACGTAAGCATAAATAAATTACAATTAAAAAATATAGAATCTTACGAATAAGGTTGTGGGGTATGCTGGTTAAACACTTTCCTACGATTCGACGACGCTGCCTGCAAAATATGTTGCTCGTACAATGAGTGCAACTTGGAAAAAATTGGGTTATATGAAACCATTTATGTCGTGAATGAAGTGGAAAATTGAGTTTGTGCGTTCATGCGTATACATACTACAAAGGAATTTTAGGTCAATTATTATATTGGTTTTCGGCCTTGTGTTGCTCTGGATAATTCATCTAATACAGTGTTTGCAGTTTTTCTGGGCTTAAACATTGCCTATAAATTTTGTATTAAATTTGTTATGCCAGTTGCATGAAGTAATTCGAGTTTTAATTTACTTTATCTGGTGTTTTGGTGGTGAAGAATAATGAAAAATAAGTTGGTTTTTTACTATCTGGAATTTCTGCGTTAAATAATTCGATTAAGTTGGTGAAGTTTTGAGCATCTTCTAATTTTCCTGAAAATTATGGTATGACCTTAGTGTACTCTTTCACGTTGAAGTTTGATTCTGTCATTTCAAATTCTTTTTTATTATTTTGACATAATGGTAAAAAGGACGAGACCCATGTTGCAATGACTTTAAGTGGTATTAATTTTCTATGGTCTCCATTTTACTATTCAGAATCGTGAAGAGAGCAAAATATAATTTTTTTGCTGTTTTTGTTGCTGCTGTTTGAAAACTTCCTCTGCGTCCTTAATAGCGTCGATTAGCCCGTTGTACAATTTTGCATTTTCTTCCTTTTTGTACCCAGCCTAAGCAGGGTATACTATTTTGTGCAAATCTTGTAACATCCAGAACTAAGTGTCGTAGATATATACATATATATGTGGCAGTTCCACATTCGGAAAACTTTGAACTCAAATTTTTTTTTTGTCTAGTAGCTCTAGATTTCCTGTATTAAAAGTTTTCCTTATAATGAAATTTTAAGAAAAATATTTTTCGGTTTTGAACTAATAAAAATAGTTGAATTGTGATCTCCTGATGAAATAAGGACTAAAGGATCTTGACGTCCTTCCTTAGCTCTTGAGTAGACATTCGCTATATTGGTGACCCCGACGCACAGTGTCGCGTCTTCATACATTCTTTGGCCAAAACTAGAAGGAGTTGCCCTAGAGCAATAAAATTTGGCATAGATATTACTTTTGAAAAGATTAAGAAATGTTTAAAAAATTAGCAACATACAACCACCCCGCCACCCATCCCCCCTTGTAACTGAAACTCCAAAATTTGCATTTTTGGAGCAAGAGTTTTGATATTTAGCACGTGGATTCCTTTTGACCACAAATACTAGAAAAATATAGAAAAAGCGGATTGCCACTCCCAATTTTTCGGCCACGCTCACTCGAAGCTGGCAAAAAGATCAATTAGGAGGTGTCCTGCAATTTGTATGAAAAAGTTTGCAGGAATTGGTACATGTGGTACTTATTGAAAAATTAAAACACATATAGTCCATAAAACATAAAAATAATTAGTCCAATCCTTGGAAAACAAGAAATGTACCATAACAAAACCACCGAAATTCAAACGAAAAGTTCAGATAAAAATTATAAGTTTGAAACTATGTTTTGCCCGACTTCTTCATGCAGCGATGCTTAAAATCCTGAAATTTTCCCTTCGCTCCATCTTTAATGTCTACCATGTTTTAAACTCCCTACCCTACCTCTTAGACGTACCAATCCTTTACATCGATTGCATGATCAATGCAAAAAGCTTATAAAAAATAATAATGCGAAAAATAGTGAATGAAATTAGAAACCAACGAGCAAATGCAATGAGCAACAAAGGCCAATATATTTTTCCCCATGAAATTCTAATACCTCACATAAAGCGACTTACTGGTGCACGCCGCAACCAAAAAATTGAAAGGTCAACAATATAAAACCACTTCAAACCAAATATTAATAAAAGCAGGCGTAGTGGGTTAACAATAGCACTACATTTTCAGATAATTCCGGTCATCGTTTTTTTCATCACAACCATTTATGATAGTCTGATGGTGTCCTTAATTAACGAACAAAAAGGCTTTATTGAGATTCACATGTTCAACACTGAAATCGTAAAGGATGCATACACCATTCTGCACATAATCCACCCGCAAGAGATTGCAAACATGCTCAACTCGAAGGAAGACTACATAAATAAAGTAACCATTTACAACAAATTAGTGTTATTAAACGAAATCAAAACAATTAGACTAAAGTTGCAGTCCATAACCCCTTACGAACATAAACGCCGAAGTAGAGGGTTAATAAACGCAAAAGGCACAGCAACCAAATGGTTATTCGGGGTCATGGACGACCAAGATAGACAGGAAATAGAAGACCACCTTACAACAGTAGTAGAAAGTGATCACAACGCAATAGAGGGCCTTAACGAGCAGATAGCCATTAACAATCATTTCAACGCCACCCTAGGAGCACTAAAAGTAGCAGTAGACGAGGACAGAGAATTTTTGAACACAATAGACTCGAAAAATATAAATATATAAAGGTTCATTGATCAAATGTTTAAATTAAATAGTATCGAAAACAAAATAAATCTGATTCAGGATAGCGTAGCAGCAGCAAAAAGCGGTATAATATATCCAAGCATTTTAACTCCGGAAGAGATAGACAAATTCAAAATAAATTTCTTTAAATTGAAATTACTTAGAGTCGGGATATTGTCCCACGCACAAAATTCATTAAAAATTGTGATTAAGGTCCCCCGAAACCTAATACAGACATAAGTCAACCTAATCACTCCAGTCCCTAATAAGGAATTTTTCGAGATAATGACAAATGATGAGTTAGTGACTGAAATAGACGGAAATATTTTCTCATTCCAAGAAAACGCCATTTTAAAGGATTAAAAAAGAAGTCAGCATTGTGCTATCCAGGATAATTGTAATTTCATTTTCAATAACAAAACATTTATCAAGTATATCGATGAAGGAACCGTATTAGTGAAAAACGCTAAAAAAGTAACTATAAATCAAACTTGCGACAAAAGAAATATAACATTAACCAATAACGCCCTTATAACTTTTTCGAATTGCAGTATCACAATTAAAAAGGAAAATTTTTTCAATTCTCGTACCATGATGGAAGAGAAATATTTTTACTCTGATAAAACGTTAAATCTTAATAACACACTAATAATTTTCGAAGACATAATAGTAAAAAGTTTTAAAAATAGACCATACATAAGGGAGCAGATTTTTCATCGCAACATATCATACGGCATTAGTGGCACACTTCTATTGATAATTATAGAAGGGATAATAGGATTATATTTTATTTTTAAAAGAAGATCGGTAAGAGTAGAAAAAAAACAGGAAATGGCAAGAGAAAGCCAAAATATTAAGCGGAATGAAAGTGTTCGAACAATTCTGAAACGATACAAAGAAACAGAAAAAACAACAGGAGTTTAATGCGCTACACGTTAAAGTCAAGAACATTAATTTAGACCCTCGTATATCACCAACCACATACCCGACTTAAGCAATAAACAGAAACTCATATCTAAGAAATTCATTAAAGGCATTTTGGTTATCTTTCAATTAAACAAATAAAATATAAAACGAAATGCATGAACGCATAGCATTCGATATTGACACCGCAGCAGTGAGGGAATACTAAAAGAAAGGTATTAAAAAAGACGCGACTCTTTGCACAATAATAAAACTTATTTAATTCTTATAGAAGCACCTGGAGAAGGGAAAAATTTAAAACGGCAACGATCCAAATACATCCAGACGCAAGTCGACAAGTGAGAATATCTAATCAGTTTTCCAAATTCAAATTTTTATTACAAATTTGCTTCATTGTTTCTCAGCTCTGATCAAATAAGAAAAAATAATAAAAAATAAAAAAAAATAAAAAAAATAAAAAAAATAAAAAAAATGGCCAATGAACAAATTTGTTCTTACATGATCGGAAAACGAGCAACGGAGATAACTAAAAAAGAGTATATTGATTTATTTGACAACCAGTGGCTGGGTGATACTCATATCAATGTTTTTTTTGATTGGATATTAAAAAGGCATGATCCTATTTCAGGAGAAGTGCACATTTTGAATTTTATCACGTACGCAGCAATAAAAGCGGCAGTAGAGGCTACGGAAAGCATAGCTGAGTTGCGATTTAAAACAATTATAAAAAACATTGATGCGAGGAAAATAAAAATTGGTTATTACCCATATGTGTGAAAAACCACTGGATGTTGGCAATTGTGCGGAATCAAATAGTATTTATCCAAGACTCATTAAATCCACACAATTACATTGAGATATACACAAACATAGCTAAATTCTTTGAGAATGTCGCAATGCTCGGTCTATATCCTCTTTGCACGTGTACACCTCATTCATAGACATTTTTGCATCGACATTCGACATTTTCACTGACAGTACTCGTGCAATGCTCGGTCTATATCCTCTTTGCACATGTACACCTCAGCCATAGACATTTTTGTATCGACATTCGACATTTTCACTGACAGTATTCGTGCAGTGCTCGGTCTATATCCTCTTTGCACGTGTACACCTCATTCGTAGACATTTTGCATCAACATTCGTTATTTTCATTGACCATACTCGTGCACTGTTCTGTCTATATCCTCTTTGCACGTGCACACCTCATTCATAGACATTTTTGCATCGACATTCGACATTTTCATTGACAGTACTCGTGCAATGCTCGGTCTATATCATCTTTGCACGGGTTCACAGCATTCATCGACCTTTTGCAGTGACATACGACTATACTTAGTTTTGCTCAGGTAGTTTTTTTGGTTCACGGGCGACTCAAAGTTAGTTTTAGTTTCGCTGTTTGTTTACCCAAGCTAGGAGGTACCGTACCCGGCAAACGTCACACACGGCAAACTTCGCACCCGGCAAACTTCGCACCCGGCAAACGTCACACACGGCAAACTTCGCACCCGGCAAACGTTACGCACGGTGAACATTTCGTAGTTCTTTTCCTTTCGAATTAAGCCCCAGGTACATAACGAATAGGTCTAGCTGTATTTAGAGTATTTTAGAATAGGAGTTAAGATAAGGGAACAAAGTAAATTAGATCCTCTTGTAACCTTTCCAACTTGGTGCCTTAAAGAAGCACCTCCTCTCTTTTATAAATAAACATCTACTTGTAACGTGTACGTCGGGAGCTCTTCTATTATAAATAATTGTGAGAACTGGATTCTGGTCACTCGGCTGAGTAAGTACCCCGGCATATAGGAAAAGAGTCCATTACAAGTTTACTAATTGCATAACTGATATTTTTTTTTTTTTTTTTTTTTTTTTTATAATACCCTCACCAATATATATAAAATTTAATAGCTACAAACATTATTTTCTGCGGTTTTGGTAAATACATCTCATGCTTCTTAAACAATTATTTTACTCGTTTTATTTTTAGTTCGTTCGAAATTCCTATAGTTAATCTGAAGGATTTACCATTTAGCTTAACCAGCTCTTTTTTTCTATTTTTATTTTGTCTCTTATCTCTTAGTACCTTCATCATTTGTTTTAATATTTCCATTTCTTCTGCTGCCAGTTCTTGCTCTGTTACATTAAGGTCATTTTTATTCCAATTTTTTATAAGGTTTCCAAAAAAACATTCTCGTTAATTCTTTGCTTTCTTTTTCTAAAGAGATTGTGTTCTCCCAGTCTTAATTTCCATCTTTTACTTTTGAAACAAGTTGAGTTGTGTCATAGGACACCAGATAAGAACGAAGTTCATTATGGTATTTATAAATGTTAGTAAATATAAATCGCAGCAAGGTTTTTCGCAAAACTCAATTGTTTTTATTAATCGAAAAATATATGTATACAAGACGGCTGTTTGTTGTTTTCAACTGTTTTTAACAAGCGAAAATGCGATACAGTATATTTTGCTTAGCTGCATTCAATTATTCCCAGACAATTTTATGCACTTACGCGAAAAACGCACTTACCCGAAATTTTTTGCTGTATTTTTGAGTAACATATCAGAATGTCTTTAACAACACTTGAATTCTTAAAAGAACGCCGTCCAAATATTAATTTTATTAACAAACAAGTAAGAAAGCTAAAGTCGGTAAAGTCCGACTTTAAAATACCCAGCGTCCCGATGTTATGAGCGCACTATGTTTTGCTTCTCTATTTATGGGCGTGGCAGTGGGAGGGCCACATAAATTATTTCCTACACCTTTCATTCGCCTTGGTGAACCTATGTTGCTAATTTGAAGCTTCTACGCTTTTTACTTCGGAAGTTACGAAAAATCTCCATTTGTGGGCGTGGCAGTGGGTGGGCCACATACATTTTTTTCCTACACCTTTCCTTCGCCTTGGTCAACCTATGTTGCGAATTTGAAGCTTCTACGCCTTTTACTTCGGAAGTTATGAAAATTCTCTATTTGTGGGCGTGGCAGTGGGCGGGCTACATAAAATTTTTTCCTACACCTTTCATTCGCCTTGCTGAACCTATGTTGCGAATTTGAAGCTTCTACGCCTTTTACTTCGGAAGTTACGAAAAATCTTCATTTGTGGGCGTGGAAGTGGGCGGGCCTCATAAAATTTTTTCCTACACCTTTCATTCGTCTTGGTCAACCTATGTTGCGAATTTGAAGCTTCTACGCCTTTTACTTCACAAGTTACGATAAGCCCTTAGTTGTGGGCGTGACTCACGGAGGGCGGCGTCAATTTTTTTCCAGGATATGTCCCTTTTCGTAGTTTACCAGTACACCAAATATCAATGAAATGTGTTGAGTGGTTCGCAAGTTACAAGCATTTTACTGAAAACACATTAAATTCATTTGTGGGCGTGGCAGTGAGCGGATGTCTTCCATTTTTAGTTAGGATCATACTCGGACCCCGATATACCTGTGTGCCACATTTCGACTTGATTGGTCCAGCCGTTTCGGAGGAGATCCGGACACGGACGGACGGACATGTCTAAATCGAATTTTTGATCCTGATCAAGAATATATATATATATATATGTCTATATCTACGGAGCGTTATTCTGGCTGTTACAAGATACCCTAATATACCCTGCTTACGCTGAGTATAAAAACAAATAAGTACTTTGACTTACTTTCGCTACTTCAACGCATACGCTTATTACAAGTAATCGGACTCACAGGGTTGCATTTAAGTCACACATTTCCTATATTTCTGTCGACCTGTCATCGAAATTTCAACTCTGATTTCATTTCTTCAAAGGAATGAGCTCGTTACTTCCTTTCAATTTACTTTAACAGCGTTGAGCCCTTAAAGTGCGAAGTCAGCCAAGCAGAATATACTGGAACTGAAAAAGCATACGTGTAAAGGGTTTTCCATCGCAAATGAGATAGTCTCGAAAATGCGAATTTTCATATTAATATAAAGATGTTTTAAAGTATCGATATTTTTCACACCGATATTACATCCGCAGCCGCCGGAGTACAGACGATGATTTTAAATATGTTTTAATTATGTACGAATTGACGTATGCTTTGATAGCGCAAAAAAATTATAAGCTACCTAAAATGCCCTTATATATTTGCAAAAACCTACTAATCGGAGTTATTCTGAAAACGTTCAGTCTGGCAGCACCACATATTGTTTTGTTTTGTTTGAATGCATTTATGCTTGTATGTGTCTGTTTAGTTTCTGAGTTTAATAATTAATTGTTTTTTCGGGATATCGTCGGAAATAAGTGCCGCCTAAAAAGGTATAATATCTCGGCCGCATCAGCAAGTCATTTTACGTAAATATATGTATGTAAACGAGGTTACATAGCGATCGGTTGTACAACTGGAGTGTAAACGAGGTGACATAGTAATCGGCCGTACAACTAAAGTGTGGGCAAGGACTTAAGGTAGTAAAAGAGAAAAGAAAGGACAGTCAGTTGGAGATCGGTAAGCTGTAAAGTCCCACTCGCGTAGTCCATAGTCGTAAACTTAAACTATAATACTTAAAGCGAAAACTACATATATTATATTGAACTTGAATTGAAATTAGCTTAATGAAAATAATACTTAAATGATATATCTTTGTTATTGCACTGAATAAATTCTTAAACTTAGCTGGCTCGAACTTTATTTCGCCGTACGTGAAGCCAGTTAACATTACATTTGGGGGCTCAACCGTCGTTTTTCATAAGTTAATGTGCAATTTGAAGAAGAAATAAATTATCCAATAGTAAAAGCATTTTGAACAGAAAAATTAACCAAAAAAAAAA